>CAJNDS010001188.1:0-29544 GCA_905221605.1 Symbiodinium natans | reverse complement strand
ATCGCCTAAGCGTTCTCTCACTGTAAATCTGCGCTAGCCGACAGCGCGAAGCTTCCAGCGAAGCCTTCACAAGCTTCAAGGGCTCTAGCTATGCTTACGATGGCTTACGTTTCCCTGCTACGCCGTTACGCGCTCCTACTCGCTGCAGTGTCGCACTCTGCACTACAGCACCACTGAGATCCTGGCTTGTAGGGGGTAAGTGTTCCTGGCCATGGATCCGTTGCCTGTGTAGTGCAAGGTGAGATTCTCGAGCCCTGCGTCGTTGAGGTCGTCTACGTCCTTGAAAAGGGTGGCCATGAAGATCTTCACGTCCAGAATCTTCCCCTCGGAGTCCACCTCGAAGATGTCGGCCCCCATGCGCTTGCCCTTCTCAATCTCGATGGCAAAGGCCTCGTGGTCCACGGACAGGAACTTCCGGGCTCTGGTGGCATGGCTGTAGTGGTGGAAGAAGGACAGAGCGTTCTCGAGGCCCGTGTGCGTCACGGCCGTGTTGGTGTGCTGTGAAGCCACCATCACGTGGACGTTCTCTGCCAGGAGACCTTTGCGGAGTTCAACCTCCTCGTTGATGTGGTCCAGCCACTGATCCATGATGGCCGCTGTGTCAGAAGGGTCCGTGCTCTCCGAGAGAGCAGCTGGCTTTGCTGCCGACCACACAAGTCGGTCAACCATGCCGAAGTAATCACAGATCTGCTGCTGCGTCTGCTTCAGGCGACTTTCTTCCAATTGCTGACCAAGGGGGTCATGTTCCAGCTGGTGGCCAAATACCTCCTGGCAGTCCCGCTCGTACATCTTCGTGTACCTGGTCTCGCGCGAAATTACAGGCACCTGCTAGCAGGAGAAACACCAGAGCCCCGACTCCCACTGAAACATGGAGCCACCCACCTGGCGACGGCTAGAAAGTGCTAGAAACAACAAGAAGCGCGCCAATATTTCGGACTGGCGGCATGATGTGTGAATGCCAGGCGTCGAGAACCATATGGGAGGCGATCGGTGTCTCCCCCATGCCCATCAAGACAAGGAACTTCCGGTACTCATCAGCGGCCCTCTTCGCAAGCTTGGGCGCGTAATCGTTCTTCTTGACAAGGCGGGCGAGGACAGGGTCCAGGTCGAGGGCGGAGACCTTTTGCGAAAGCAGCTCGAACTTTGCCCTGTTCTCGCCCAATAGCGGAGCTCCTGGCAGGGGTACGTGCAACGCGCAGCAAGTCAAAAGGAACTGGGCCGAGGCGGCATGCGAAAGTCGCACACAACGCGTGACGCAGGCAGGGCTCCTGCCGGCTCGCACTCAGAGCCCTCAGGGTGCCCAGGCCCATCCTTTTTTGCCTCGGCGAGAAAGGCCATGAAATCCGAGTGTTTCTTGTCCGACTTTTGCTTCTTCATCATCTTCTTCTTCTTCTCCTTGATCTCTGGTGTCTTCTTGAGGGACTCCGCTGGCATCGCCTCCGTGTCGGACAGCACCTTATGGGATGAGCTCAGGCGTTGGATCAGGCTCCCAGACTGGCACGCTTCCGCGGTTTCCGCTCCTCCGGCATCCGCGACGTCTGTTCCGGCGTCGACCCGAAGGGTGTCGGCAGACACCCCGGCCTTGAAAGCCAAAGCAAACAAGAAAGCCACAACGCACGCGGGCTTCATGGCAATGTCAATCCAAGGTGGATTGGCGGTAGGTGAGAGGAAGGTGACTACAGCAATCTTGCTCTTGAGCCAGGCTGAGCCGGAACGAGATCGATCACATCTACCGAGGTTCCAGCGCAAATCGTGAATTGGGCCCTGGAATTGCCAGGCTGGAGGTAATGTTGACTTCCAGCGTTGAGTCCGTTAAGTCCCCTGCTGAAGTGAAAACACTCTGACATGGCTGCCAACACAGCTAGCACACGCTAGCACGCTGCTCTCCAGGTTCATGCTGCAACGTGCGAACCCAGGGGCTGAAAGACTACAACTACGAGAATACCCTGTTCCACGGGCAGGCCTCTTTAAAGAAGATCAACGGGCCCACGGGCCCACGGGCCACGGGCCCACGGGCCCACGGGCCCCACGGGCCCACGGGCCCACAGCCCAGGCTTGTAATGTCGTTACTATCAATTATAACTTCTGCCTATCGCTCTACGCTATCCTGACCACCCAAAATCTTTGCTGCCGGTTTAATCCCGCTCCCCACCTTGTCGTCTACCACTCTCAAATTGTCACAAAGGTCGCTTGACAAGGCAACTTCGCGAAAACCCTGCTCGAGAACGCCTCAAACCCATACCCAGACTTAGAAAGCGTTCGGGTTTGGGGAGAAAATCGGTGCTGTTGCGGTGATTACAGCTTTGAAGAAGGTCTTTCGGGTTCGGGGATGAGGGCTATAGGGTTTAGGATGAAAGGTTTACAGTTTAGGCTGAGTATCGTCCGGGAGACACTGTGGGACCGCTATGGCGTCGGATGTAGCATGGGCTCGGACGCATGTCCACATCATGGCTCATACAAACAAAACTGCCGCAGTCAGTCAAAGCGCCCGGAATTGCGGGTTTATAACGTTCTAAGGCTCCAGAAGCTTGGGATCTTGGCTTGAATAGGGCTTAGGTTTTGAGAACAAGGCTTCAAGACCTTGGGTTTGCGTTTGCTTCGGATCAAGTAAATCTTCCAACGCCTTGTCCTTAGGAAACGCAAGCCTGACATGTTCCATTTACACGCGATGTTGCCAGAGCTTGTAACAGTCTTGCATTGCCACATACCAGAGGCTCACGTTCTTAGGAGTAGAGTTGAGGCTTTAGGCGTTTAAGATTGCAGGCTTCAGGTTAGGCTTTAGGATTCTTTGGATTTCACGACTTAGTATTTCAAGGGGGTTAGGGCTTTGTTCAAGATTTAGTATTTCAAAGGAGAGGTGGGTTTTGCGCTAGCAACTGCGGTGATTAGAGTTTTAAAGAAGCTTTGCGAAGTAGGGGCTTGGGGACTTTAGGATTTGCAGGGTTAGGGTTTTAGGGTTGAATTTAAGGGTTAAGGTTTTGTGGCTATAGGTTTCAGGATCTTGGTTTGAGTAGGGCTTAGGTTTTGAGAACAAGGCTTCAAGACCTTGGGTTTTGCGTTTGCTTCGGATCAAGTATAAATCTTCCAACGCCTCGCCCTTAACCCCCGCAGCTTAGAAAACGCAAGCTTGACACGTTCCATCTACACGCAATGACGCCAGAGATTGTAATAGTATTGCAGTGCCACATGCCAGAGGCTCACATTCTTAGGAGTTGAGTTGAGGCTGTAGGCTTTTAAGATTGCAGGCTTCAGGGTTAGGCTTTAGGATTCTTTGCTTAGTATTTCAAGGGGGGTTAGGGCTTTGTTTCAAGATTTAGTATTCCAAGGGAGAGGTGGGTCTTTGGCTAGCGACTGCGGTGATTAAAGCTTGAAAGAAGCTTTGCGAAGTAGGGGCTTGGGGACTTTAGGATTTCGCCTTGTCCTTAACCCCCGCAGCTTAGAAAACGCAAGCTTGACATGTTCCATCTACAATGATGCCAGAGCTTGTAATAGTATTGCAGTGCCACATGCCAGAGGCTCACATTCTTAGGAGTAGAGTTGAGGCTGTAGGCTTTTCAGATTGCAGGCTTCAGGGTTAGGCTTTAGGATTCTTTGCTTAGTATTTCAAGGGGGGTTAGGGCTTTGATTCAAGATTTAGTATTCCAAAAGGGAGGGGTGGGTCTTTGGCTAGCGACTGCGGTGATTAAAGCTTGAAAGAAGCTTTGCGAAGTAGGGGCTTGGGGACTTTAGGATTTCGCCTTGTCCTTAACCCCCGCAGCTTAGAAAACACAAGCTTGACATGTTCCATCTACACGCAATGATGCCAGAGCTTGTAATAGTATTGCAGTGCCACATGCCAGAGGCTCACATTCTTAGGAGTAGAGTTGAGGCTGTAGGCTTTTAAGATTGCAGGCTTCAGGGTTAGGCTTTAGGATTCTTTGCTCAGTATTTCAAGGGGGGTTAGAGCTTTGTTACAAGATTTAGTATTCCAAGGGAGAGGTGGGTCTTTGGCTAGCGACTGCGGTGATTAGAGCTTTAAAGAAAGCTTTTGCGAAGTAGGGGCTTGGGGACTTTAGGATTTGCAGGGTTAGTTTAAGGGTTAAGGTTTAGTGGCTATAGGTTTCAAGATCTTGGTTTGAGTAGGGCTTAGGTTTTGAGAACAAGGCTTCAAGACCTTGGGTTTGCGTTTGCTTCGGATCAAGTAACTCTTCCAACGCCTTGTCCTGAACCCCCGCAGCTTAGGAAACGCAAGCCTGACATGTTCCATTTACACTCGATGATGCCAAAGCTTGTAATAGTCTTGCATTGCCACATACCAGAGGCTCACAGTCTTAGGAGTAGAGTTGAGGTTTTAGGCTTTTAAGATTGTAGGCTTCAGGGTTAGGCTTTAGGATTCTTTGGATTTCACGACTTAGTATTTCAAGGCGGGCGGGGCTTTGTTTCAAGACTTAGTGTTTCAAGGTTTTGTTTTGGCAAGGTCCAGGCCCGTGCACGGGCTCACGGGCTCACGGGCCCACGGGCCCACGGGCCCACGGGCCCACGGGCCACGGGCCCACGGGCCCGCCCGCCCAAAAGACCATGCCCACAACTACATACAACTACATACAACCAGCCTGTTGAGGATGAGCAGATCGCACGATGGCAGCAAGATGAACCAACAGGCAATGCTTCAAGACTCGGATGTCGCTGTAGCAAAACCTCGCGCGGTTGGCACTTCTTTTGCGGAACTGGGACCGGAACAACACTGCAGATCCCTGCTGGCATCTGCGGGGATGCCAGGCAGGATGCTGCAAGATTTTTGAAACTGCGGAGTTGAAACTTCTGCCAAGCAAGTGGAGCATTGAAAGTACTGTTTTTGAAAGGTTGATATGCGAGGCCAAACCAAACTATGGCTTGCTGTGGAGCCTCAAAACACCCTTTCACCGGGTAAATGCCGCAGCTCTGCAGAAAAACTGCAGAAAGCCAGTCCGAAGAAGTGGCAGACACAAGCCTCGCTCAGCAACAACACCCACATGAGCATGCGCATCCACAGCTGCAACCACAACCGCAGGAGCACCCGCACAACTGGGATAGCTCAGGTGACACGGACGCAAAGCAACCAAGTCTACCGGATTCTGTCAAAAAAGGAACTCACAAACAGAAAAAAACACAAAAAAACGGTTGCCAGATTTGCAGCTGCGAGAAGCGCAAAGAGCAACGTCTTCCTTGGACCACGCCGCTTCATCGACGCGGCCATAGTAGTCGCAGAGCTGCATCTTGGTGCGCAAGAACATGTTGTCCATGGACGATTTCTGCTCTTTGAGGCCCTGCTGCTCCAGGAGAAGGTTCGCCGGCTCGTGATGGAGGAAGTGGCCCAACAGAGCGCGGGTGTCTGCCTGGTACTTTTTGGTGTTTAGGATGTGGGCGTGCCATGCATCATCCACCTTCTTCGACGGCACGGGGCTGAGACCGATGCTCACCAGGGCCAGGTACTTGCGGTATTCCTCCGCGAGCTCTGCTGCCTTCGTGGGCGAGTAGCCGTCCTTCTTCACGAGAACTGCCACGACAGCATCCAGGTCCAGCGCTTTCACCTTTTCAACCGACGCGTTGAACCGCTGCATCTGCTGCAGCGATGGTCGGCTGCCGGATTGCTGGCACACAGCAGGCTCAGTCGCGCCTGGAGCTCCGAACTCTGAACGCAAGTCTACAGCAAGTCTGACCGCAAGAATGCGCAAGACAGCACCAAGCCTCTACACGAAGCACCCTCGGAAAAAAAAAAAAAATACAGCAAGCGGCTGGCCAAGGCACCCGAAACCGAGGCCCCCTCTCCGCGTGAGTCCAGTAGCGACGGCGCGACGCTAGTCAGGCCGCTGTCGCTCAAGTCGTCTCTGTCCCCCTGCAGGGAGGCCACCCAAATCTTGATGTCTTGGATCTTGCCTTCGGGGTTCACCTCGAAAATCAAGAGTCCCATCCGGGGGTGGAGGTTATTGCCCTTGTTCTCGATCATGAAGGCGCCTCCGTCCACGGAAAGGAACTCTCGAGCCCCAGTGGCATTTTCGAAGTCGCGGAAGAAGTCTATCACTTCAGCCTTCCCGTCACGAGTTTCAGGCGCATCGGTCACTTGCGACATATGCGTCAGGCGCACGTCGGCCGCCAGAAGGTCGTGCTTCTCAGCTGCGTTGTTGTTGAAATTGAGCATCCACGTCTCCATGGCGGCTTTGGTCAAAGCGACGCCTGCCTCCCCGACTTGAACCATCGCCTAAGCGTTCTCTCACTGTAAATCTGCGCTAGCCGACAGCGCGAAGCTTCCAGCGAAGCCTTCACAAGCTTCAAGGGCTCTAGCTATGCTTACGATGGCTTACGTTTCCCTGCTACGCCGTTACGCGCTCCTACTCGCTGCAGTGTCGCACTCTGCACTACAGCACCACTGAGATCCTGGCTTGTAGGGGGTAAGTGTTCCTGGCCATGGATCCGTTGCCTGTGTAGTGCAAGGTGAGATTCTCGAGCCCTGCGTCGTTGAGGTCGTCTACGTCCTTGAAAAGGGTGGCCATGAAGATCTTCACGTCCAGAATCTTCCCCTCGGAGTCCACCTCGAAGATGTCGGCCCCCATGCGCTTGCCCTTCTCAATCTCGATGGCAAAGGCCTCGTGGTCCACGGACAGGAACTTCCGGGCTCTGGTGGCATGGCTGTAGTGGTGGAAGAAGGACAGAGCGTTCTCGAGGCCCGTGTGCGTCACGGCCGTGTTGGTGTGCTGTGAAGCCACCATCACGTGGACGTTCTCTGCCAGGAGACCTTTGCGGAGTTCAACCTCCTCGTTGATGTGGTCCAGCCACTGATCCATGATGGCCGCTGTGTCAGAAGGGTCCGTGCTCTCCGAGAGAGCAGCTGGCTTTGCTGCCGACCACACAAGTCGGTCAACCATGCCGAAGTAATCACAGATCTGCTGCTGCGTCTGCTTCAGGCGACTTTCTTCCAATTGCTGACCAAGGGGGTCATGCTCCAGCTGGTGGCCAAATACCTCCTGGCAGTCCCGCTCGTACATCTTCGTGTACCTGGTCTCGCGCGAAATTACAGGCACCTGCTAGCAGGAGAAACACCAGAGCCCCGACTCCCACTGAAACATGGAGCCACCCACCTGGCGACGGCTAGAAAGTGCTAGAAACAACAAAAAGTGCGCCAATATTTCGGACTGGCGGCATGATGTGTGAATGCCAGGCGTCGAGAACCATATGGGAGGCGATCGGTGTCTCCCCCATGCCCATCAAGACAAGGAACTTCCGGTACTCATCAGCGGCCCTCTTCGCAAGCTTGGGCGCGTAATCGTTCTTCTTGACAAGGCGGGCGAGGACAGGGTCCAGGTCGAGGGCGGAGACCTTCTGCGAAAGCAGCTCGAACTTTGCCCTGTTCTCGCCCAATAGCGGAGCTCCTGGCAGGGGTACGTGCAACGCGCAGCAAGTCAAAAGGAACTGGGCCGAGGCGGCATGCGAAAGTCGCACACAACGCGTGACGCAGGCAGAGCTCCTGCCGGCTCGCACTCAGAGCCCTCGGGATGCCCAGGCCCATCCTTTTTTGCCTCGGCGAGAAAGGCCATGAAATCCGCGTGTTTCTTGTCCGACTTTTGCTTCTTCATCATCTTCTTCTTCTTCTTCTCCTTGATCTCTGGTGTCTTGAGGGACTCCGCTGGCATCGCCTCCGTGTCGGACAGCACCTTATGGGATGAGCTCAGGCGTTGGATCAGGCTCCCAGACTGGCACGCTTCCGCGGTTTCCGTTCCTCCGGCATCCGCGACGTCTGTTCCGGCGTCGACCCGAAGGGTGTCGGCAGACACACCGGCCTTGAAAGCCAAAGCAAACAAGAAGGCCACAACGCACGAGGGCTTCATGGCAATGTCAATCCAAGGTGGACTGGCGGTAGGTGAGAGGAAGGTGACTACAGCAATCTTGCTCTTGAGCCAGGCTGAGCCGGAACGAGATCGACCACATCTACCGAGATTCCAGCAAATCGTGAATTGGGCCTGGAAATGCCAGGCTGGAGGTAATGTTGACTTCCAGCGTTGAGTCCGTTAAGTCTCCTGCTGAAGTGAAAACGCTCTGACATGGCTGCCAACACAGCTAGCACACGCTAGCACGCTGCTCTCCAGGTTCATGCTGCAACGTGCGAACCCAGGGGCTGAAAGACTACAACTACATACAACTACATACAACCAGCCTGTTGAGGATGAGCAGATCGCACGATGGCAGCAAAATGAACAAACAGGCAACGCTTCAAGACTCGGATGTCGCTGTAGCAAAACCTCGCGCGGTTGGCACTTCTTTTGCGGAACTGGGACCGGAACAACACTGCAGATCCCTGCTGGCATCTGCGGGGATACCAGGCAGGATGCTGCAAGATTTTTGAAACTGCGGAGTTGAAACTTCTGCCAAGCAAGTGGAGCATTGAAAGTACTGTTTTGGAAAGGTTGATATGCGAGGCCAAACCAAACTATGGCTTGCTGTGGAGCCTCAAAACACCCTTTCACCGGGTAAATGCCGCAGCTCTGCAGAAAAACTGCAGAAAGCCAGTCCGAAGAAGTGGCAGACACAAGCCTCGCTCAGCAACAACACCCACATGAGCATGCGCATCCACAGCTGCAACCGCAACCGCAGGAGCACCCGCACAACTGGGATAGCTCAGGTGACACGGACGCAAAGCAACCAAGTCTACCGGATTCTGTCAAAAAAGGAACTCACAAACAGAAAAAAAACACACAAAAAAGGTTGCCAGATTTGCAGCTGCGAGAAGCGCAAAGAGCAACGTCTTCCTTGGACCACGCCGCTTCATCGACGCGGCCATAGTAGTCGCAGAGCTGCATCTTGGTGCGCAAGAACATGTTGTCCATGGACGATTTCTGCTCTTTGAGGCCCTGCTGCTCCAAGAGAAGGTTCGCCGGCTCGTGATGGAGGAAGTGGCCCAACAGAGCGCGGGTGTCTGCCTGGTACTTTTTGGTGTTTAGGATGTGGGCGTGCCATGCATCATCCACCTTCTTCGACGGCACGGGGCTGAGACCGATGCTCACCAGGGCCAGGTACTTGCGGTATTCCTCCGCGAGCTCTGCTGCCTTCGTGGGCGAGTAGCCGTCCTTCTTCACGAGAACTGCCACGACAGCATCCAGGTCCAGCGCTTTCACCTTTTCAACCGACGCGTTGAACCGCTGCATCTGCTGCAGCGATGGTCGGCTGCCGGATTGCTGGCACACAGCAGGCTCAGTCGCGCCTGGAGCTCCGAACTCTGAACGCAAGTCTACAGCAAGTCTGACCGCAAGAATGCGCAAGACAGCGCCAAGCCTCTACACGAAGCACCCTCGGAAAAAAAAAAAAAAAATACAGCAAGCGGCTGGCCAAGGCACCCGAAACCGAGGCCCCCTCTCCGCGTGAGTCCAGTAGCGACGGCGCGACGCTAGTCAGGCCGCTGTCGCTCAAGTCGTCTCTGTCCCCCTGCAGGGAGGCCACCCAAATCTTGATGTCTTGGATCTTGCCTTCGGGGTTCACCTCGAAAATCAAGAGTCCCATCCGGGGGTGGAGGTTATTGCCCTTGTTCTCGATCATGAAGGCGCCTCCGTCCACGGAAAGGAACTCTCGAGCCCCAGTGGCATTTTCGAAGTCGCGGAAGAAGTCTATCACTTCAGCCTTCCCGTCACGAGTTTCAGGCGCATCGGTCACTTGCGACATATGCGTCAGGCGCACGTCGGCCGCCAGAAGGTCGTGCTTCTCAGCTGCGTTGTTGTTGAAATTGAGCATCCACGTCTCCATGGCGGCTTTGGTCAAAGCGACGCCTGCCTCCCCGACTTGGACCATCGCCTAAGCGTTCTCTCACTGTAAATCTGCGCTAGCCGACAGCGCGAAGCTTCCAGCGAAGCCTTCACAAGCTTCAAGGGCTCTAGCTATGCTTACGATGGCTTACGTTTCCCTGCTACGCCGTTACGCGCTCCTACTCGCTGCAGTGTCGCACTCTGCACTACAGCACCACTGAGATCCTGGCTTGTAGGGGGTAAGTGTTCCTGGCCATGGATCCGTTGCCTGTGTAGTGCAAGGTGAGATTCTCGAGCCCTGCGTCGTTGAGGTCGTCTACGTCCTTGAAAAGGGTGGCCATGAAGATCTTCACGTCCAGAATCTTCCCCTCGGAGTCCACCTCGAAGATGTCGGCCCCCATGCGCTTGCCCTTCTCAATCTCGATGGCAAAGGCCTCGTGGTCCACGGACAGGAACTTCCGGGCTCTGGTGGCATGGCTGTAGTGGTGGAAGAAGGACAGAGCGTTCTCGAGGCCCGTGTGCGTCACGGCCGTGTTGGTGTGCTGTGAAGCCACCATCACGTGGACGTTCTCTGCCAGGAGACCTTTGCGGAGTTCAACCTCCTCGTTGATGTGGTCCAGCCACTGATCCATGATGGCCGCTGTGTCAGAAGGGTCCGTGCTCTCCGAGAGAGCAGCTGGCTTTGCTGCCGACCACACAAGTCGGTCAACCATGCCGAAGTAATCACAGATCTGCTGCTGCGTCTGCTTCAGGCGACTTTCTTCCAATTGCTGACCAAGGGGGTCATGCTCCAGCTGGTGGCCAAATACCTCCTGGCAGTCCCGCTCGTACATCTTCGTGTACCTGGTCTCGCGCGAAATTACAGGCACCTGCTAGCAGGAGAAACACCAGAGCCCCGACTCCCACTGAAACATGGAGCCACCCACCTGGCGACGGCTAGAAAGTGCTAGAAACAACAAAAAGTGCGCCAATATTTCGGACTGGCGGCATGATGTGTGAATGCCAGGCGTCGAGAACCATATGGGAGGCGATCGGTGTCTCCCCCATGCCCATCAAGACAAGGAACTTCCGGTACTCATCAGCGGCCCTCTTCGCAAGCTTGGGCGCGTAATCGTTCTTCTTGACAAGGCGGGCGAGGACAGGGTCCAGGTCGAGGGCGGAGACCTTCTGCGAAAGCAGCTCGAACTTTGCCCTGTTCTCGCCCAATAGCGGAGCTCCTGGCAGGGGTACGTGCAACGCGCAGCAAGTCAAAAGGAACTGGGCCGAGGCGGCATGCGAAAGTCAGAAAGTCGCACACAACGCGTGACGCAGGCAGAGCTCCTGCCGGCTCGCACTCAGAGCCCTCGGGATGCCCAGGCCCATCCTTTTTTGCCTCGGCGAGAAAGGCCATGAAATCCGCGTGTTTCTTGTCCGACTTTTGCTTCTTCATCATCTTCTTCTTCTTCTTCTTCTTCTCCTTGATCTCTGGTGTCTTGAGGGACTCCGCTGGCATCGCCTCCGTGTCGGACAGCACCTTATGGGATGAGCTCAGGCGTTGGATCAGGCTCCCAGACTGGCACGCTTCCGCGGTTTCCGTTCCTCCGGCATCCGCGACGTCTGTTCCGGCGTCGACCCGAAGGGTGTCGGCAGACACACCGGCCTTGAAAGCCAAAGCAAACAAGAAGGCCACAACGCACGAGGGCTTCATGGCAATGTCAATCCAAGGTGGACTGGCGGTAGGTGAGAGGAAGGTGACTACAGCAATCTTGCTCTTGAGCCAGGCTAAGCCGGAACGAGATCGACCACATCTACCGAGATTCCAGCAAATCGTGAATTGGGCCTGGAAATGCCAGGCTGGAGGTAATGTTGACTTCCAGCGTTGAGTCCGTTAAGTCTCCTGCTGAAGTGAAAACGCTCTGACATGGCTGCCAACACAGCTAGCACACGCTAGCACGCTGCTCTCCAGGTTCATGCTGCAACGTGCGAACCCAGGGGCTGAAAGACTACAACTACATACAACTACATACAACCAGCCTGTTGAGGATGAGCAGATCGCACGATGGCAGCAAAATGAACAAACAGGCAACGCTTCAAGACTCGGATGTCGCTGTAGCAAAACCTCGCGCGGTTGGCACTTCTTTTGCGGAACTGGGACCGGAACAACACTGCAGATCCCTGCTGGCATCTGCGGGGATACCAGGCAGGATGCTGCAAGATTTTTGAAACTGCGGAGTTGAAACTTCTGCCAAGCAAGTGGAGCATTGAAAGTACTGTTTTGGAAAGGTTGATATGCGAGGCCAAACCAAACTATGGCTTGCTGTGGAGCCTCAAAACACCCTTTCACCGGGTAAATGCCGCAGCTCTGCAGAAAAACTGCAGAAAGCCAGTCCGAAGAAGTGGCAGACACAAGCCTCGCTCAGCAACAACACCCACATGAGCATGCGCATCCACAGCTGCAACCGCAACCGCAGGAGCACCCGCACAACTGGGATAGCTCAGGTGACACGGACGCAAAGCAACCAAGTCTACCGGATTCTGTCAAAAAAGGAACTCACAAACAGAAAAAAACACAAAAAAACGGTTGCCAGATTTGCAGCTGCGAGAAGCGCAAAGAGCAACGTCTTCCTTGGACCACGCCGCTTCATCGACGCGGCCATAGTAGTCGCAGAGCTGCATCTTGGTGCGCAAGAACATGTTGTCCATGGACGATTTCTGCTCTTTGAGGCCCTGCTGCTCCAGGAGAAGGTTCGCCGGCTCGTGATGGAGGAAGTGGCCCAACAGAGCGCGGGTGTCTGCCTGGTACTTTTTGGTGTTTAGGATGTGGGCGTGCCATGCATCATCCACCTTCTTCGACGGCACGGGGCTGAGACCGATGCTCACCAGGGCCAGGTACTTGCGGTATTCCTCCGCGAGCTCTGCTGCCTTCGTGGGCGAGTAGCCGTCCTTCTTCACGAGAACTGCCACGACAGCATCCAGGTCCAGCGCTTTCACCTTTTCAACCGACGCGTTGAACCGCTGCATCTGCTGCAGCGATGGTCGGCTGCCGGATTGCTGGCACACAGCAGGCTCAGTCGCGCCTGGAGCTCCGAACTCTGAACGCAAGTCTACAGCAAGTCTGACCGCAAGAATGCGCAAGACAGCGCCAAGCCTCTACACGAAGCACCCTCGGAAAAAAAAAAAAAAAAATACAGCAAGCGGCTGGCCAAGGCACCCGAAACCGAGGCCCCCTCTCCGCGTGAGTCCAGTAGCGACGGCGCGACGCTAGTCAGGCCGCTGTCGCTCAAGTCGTCTCTGTCCCCCTGCAGGGAGGCCACCCAAATCTTGATGTCTTGGATCTTGCCTTCGGGGTTCACCTCGAAAATCAAGAGTCCCATCCGGGGGTGGAGGTTATTGCCCTTGTTCTCGATCATGAAGGCGCCTCCGTCCACGGAAAGGAACTCTCGAGCCCCAGTGGCATTTTCGAAGTCGCGGAAGAAGTCTATCACTTCAGCCTTCCCGTCACGAGTTTCAGGCGCATCGGTCACTTGCGACATATGCGTCAGGCGCACGTCGGCCGCCAGAAGGTCGTGCTTCTCAGCTGCGTTGTTGTTGAAATTGAGCATCCACGTCTCCATGGCGGCTTTGGTCAAAGCGACGCCTGCCTCCCCGACTTGAACCATCGCCTAAGCGTTCTCTCACTGTAAATCTGCGCTAGCCGACAGCGCGAAGCTTCCAGCGAAGCCTTCACAAGCTTCAAGGGCTCTAGCTATGCTTACGATGGCTTACGTTTCCCTGCTACGCCGTTACGCGCTCCTACTCGCTGCAGTCTCACACTCTGCACTACAGCACCACTGAGATCCTGGCTTGTAGGGGGTAAGTGTTCCTGGCCATGGATCCGTTGCCCGTGTAGTGCAAGGTGAGATTCTCGAGCCCTGCGTCGTTGAGGTCGTCTACGTCCTTGAAAAGGGTGGCCATGAAGATCTTCACGTCCAGAATCTTCCCCTCGGAGTCCACCTCGAAGATGTCGGCCCCCATGCGCTTGCCCTTCTCAATCTCGATGGCAAAGGCCTCGTGGTCCACGGACAGGAACTTCCGGGCTCTGGTGGCATGGCTGTAGTGGTGGAAGAAGGACAGAGCGTTCTCGAGGCCCGTGTGCGTCACGGCCGTGTTGGTGTGCTGTGAAGCCACCATCACGTGGACGTTCTCTGCCAGGAGACCTTTGCGGAGTTCAACCTCCTCGTTGATGTGGTCCAGCCACTGATCCATGATGGCCGCTGTGTCAGAAGGGTCCCTGCTCTCCGAGAGAGCAGCTGGCTTTGCTGCCGACCACACAAGTCGGTCAACCATGCCGAAGTAATCACAGATCTGCTGCTGCGTCTGCTTCAGGCGACTTTCTTCCAATTGCTGACCAAGGGGGTCATGTTCCAGCTGGTGGCCAAATACCTCCTGGCAGTCCCGCTCGTACATCTTCGTGTACCTGGTCTCGCGCGAAATTACAGGCACCTGCTAGCAGGAGAAACACCAGAGCCCCGACTCCCACTGAAACATGGAGCCACCCACCTGGCGACGGCTAGAAAGTGCTAGAAACAAGAAGAAGCGCGCCAATATTTCGGACTGGCGGCATGATGTTTGAATGCCAGGCGTCGAGAACCATATGGGAGGCGATCGGTGTCTCCCCCATGCCCATCAAGACAAGGAACTTCCGGTACTCATCAGCGGCCCTCTTCGCAAGCTTGGGCGCGTAATCGTTCTTCTTGACAAGGCGGGCGAGGACAGGGTCCAGGTCGAGGGCGGAGACCTTTTGCGAAAGCAGCTCGAACTTTGCCCTGTTCTCGCCCAATAGCGGAGCTCCTGGCAGGGGTACGTGCAACGGGCAGCAAGTCAAAAGGAACTGGGCCGAGGCGGCATGCGAAAGTCGCACACAACGCGTGACGCAGGCAGGGCTCCTGCCGGCTCGCACTCAGAGCCCTCAGGGTGCCCAGGCCCATCCTTTTTTGCCTCGGCGAGAAAGGCCATGAAATCCGAGTGTTTCTTGTCCGACTTTTGCTTCTTCATCATCTTCTTCTTCTTCTCCTTGATCTCTGGTGTCTTCTTGAGGGACTCCGCTGGCATCGCCTCCGTGTCGGACAGCACCTTATGGGATGAGCTCAGGCGTTGGATCAGGCTCCCAGACTGGCACGCTTCCGCGGTTTCCGCTCCTCCGGCATCCGCGACGTCTGTTCCGGCGTCGACCCGAAGGGTGTCGGCAGACACCCCGGCCTTGAAAGCCAAAGCAAACAAGAAAGCCACAACGCACGCGGGCTTCATGGCAATGTCAATCCAAGGTGGATTGGCGGTAGGTGAGAGGAAGGTGACTACAGCAATCTTGCTCTTGAGCCAGGCTGAGCCGGAACGAGATCGATCACATCTACCGAGGTTCCAGCGCAAATCGTGAATTGGGCCCTGGAATTGCCAGGCTGGAGGTAATGTTGACTTCCAGCGTTGAGTCCGTTAAGTCCCCTGCTGAAGTGAAAACGCTCTGACATGGCTGCCAACACAGCTAGCACACGCTAGCACGCTGCTGCGAACCCAGGGCTGGAAGACTACAACTACATCCACCTACATACAACTACATACAACTGCATACAACTACATACAACTACAGCTACATACAACTACATACAACTACATACAACTACATACAACTACATACAACTACATACAACTACATACAACTACATACAACTACATACAACTACATACAACTACAGCTACATACAACTACATACAACTACATACAACTACATACAACTACATACAACTACATACAACTACATACAACTACATACAACTACATACAACTACATACAACTACATACAACTACATACAACTACACTACATACAACTACATACAACTACATACAACTACATACAACTACATACAACTACATACAACTACATACAACTACATACAACTACATACAACTGCATACAACTACATACAACTACAGCTACATACAACTACATACAACTACATACAACTACATACAACTACATACAACTACATACAACTACATACAACTACATACAACTACATACAACTACATACAACAGCCTGTCGAGGATGAGCAGATCGCACGATGGCAGGTGGACAACCAGGCAATGCTTCAAGACTCGGATGTCGCTACATGTAGCAAAACCTCGCGCGGTTGACACTTCTTTTGCGGAACTGGGACCGGAACAACACTCCAGATCACTGCTGGCATCTGCGGGGATACCAGGCAGGATGCTGCAAGATTTTTGAAACTGCAGAGTTGAAACTTCTGCCAAGCAAGTGGAACATTGAAAGTACTGTTTTCGAAAGGTTTGATATGCGAGGCCAAACAAGGCTATGGCTTGTTGTGGAGCCTCAAAACACCCTTCCACAGCGGGTAACTGCTGCAGCTCTGCAGAAAAACTGCAGAAAACCAGTCCGAAGAAGTGGCAGACACAAGCCTCGCTCAGCAACAACACCCACATGAGCATGCGCATCCACAGCTGCAACCGCAACCGCAGCCGCACCCGCAAACCTCGGATAACTCAGGTGACACGGACGCGAAACAACCAAGTCTACCGGATTCTGTCAAAAAAGGAACTCACAAACAGAAAACAAAAAACAAGTTGCCGGATTTGCAGCTGCGAGAAGCGCAAAGAGCAACGTCTTCCTTGGACCACGCCGCGTCATCGACGCGGCCATAGTAGTCGCAGAGCTGCATCTTGGTGCGCAAGAACATGTTGTCCATGGACGATTTCTGCTCTTTGAGGCCCTGCTGCTCCAAGAGAAGGTTCGCCGGCTCGTGATGGAGGAAGTGGCCCAACAGAGCGCGGGTGTCTGCCTGGTACTTTTTGGTGTTTAGGATGTGGGCGTGCCATGCATCATCCACCTTCTTCGACGGCACGGGGCTGAGACCGATGCTCACCAGGGCCAGGTACTTGCGGTATTCCTCCGCGAGCTCTGCTGCCTTCGTGGGCGAGTAGCCGTCCTTCTTCACGAGAACTGCCACGACAGCATCCAGGTCCAGCGCTTTCACCTTTTCAACCGACGCGTTGAACCGCTGCATCTGCTGCAGCGATGGTCGGCTGCCGGATTGCTGGCACACAGCAGGCTCAGTCGCGCCTGGAGCTCCGAACTCTGAACGCAAGTCTACAGCAAGTCTGACCGCAAGAATGCGCAAGACAGCGCCAAGCCTCTACACGAAGCACCCTCGGAAAAAAAAAAAAAAAATACAGCAAGCGGCTGGCCAAGGCACCCGAAACCGAGGCCCCCTCTCCGCGTGAGTCCAGTAGCGACGGCGCGACGCTAGTCAGGCCGCTGTCGCTCAAGTCGTCTCTGTCCCCCTGCAGGGAGGCCACCCAAATCTTGATGTCTTGGATCTTGCCTTCGGGGTTCACCTCGAAAATCAAGAGTCCCATCCGGGGGTGGAGGTGATTGCCCTTGTTCTCGATCATGAAGGCGCCTCCGTCCACGGAAAGGAACTCTCGAGCCCCAGTGGCATTTTCGAAGTCGCGGAAGAAGTCTATCACTTCAGCCTTCCCGTCACGAGTTTCAGGCGCATCGGTCACTTGCGACATATGCGTCAGGCGCACGTCGGCCGCCAGAAGGTCGTGCTTCTCAGCTGCGTTGTTGTTGAAATTGAGCATCCACGTCTCCATGGCGGCTTTGGTCAAAGCGACGCCTGCCTCCCCGACTTGGACCATCGCCTAAGCGTTCTCTCACTGTAAATCTGCGCTAGCCGACAGCGCGAAGCTTCCAGCGAAGCCTTCACAAGCTTCAAGGGCTCTAGCTATGCTTACGATGGCTTACGTTTCCCTGCTACGCCGTTACGCGCTCCTACTCGCTGCAGTCTCACACTCTGCACTACAGCACCACTGAGATCCTGGCTTGTAGGGGGTAAGTGTTCCTGGCCATGGATCCGTTGCCCGTGTAGTGCAAGGTGAGATTCTCGAGCCCTGCGTCGTTGAGGTCGTCTACGTCCTTGAAAAGGGTGGCCATGAAGATCTTCACGTCCAGAATCTTCCCCTCGGAGTCCACCTCGAAGATGTCGGCCCCCATGCGCTTGCCCTTCTCAATCTCGATGGCAAAGGCCTCGTGGTCCACGGACAGGAACTTCCGGGCTCTGGTGGCATGGCTGTAGTGGTGGAAGAAGGACAGAGCGTTCTCGAGGCCCGTGTGCGTCACGGCCGTGTTGGTGTGCTGCGAAGCCACCATCACGTGGACGTTCTCTGCCAGGAGACCTTTGCGGAGTTCAACCTCCTCGTTGATGTGGTCCAGCCACTGATCCATGATGGCCGCTGTGTCAGAAGGGTCCCTGCTCTCCGAGAGAGCAGCTGGCTTTGCTGCCGACCACACAAGTCGGTCAACCATGCCGAAGTAATCACAGATCTGCTGCTGCGTCTGCTTCAGGCGACTTTCTTCCAATTGCTGACCAAGGGGGTCATGTTCCAGCTGGTGGCCAAATACCTCCTGGCAGTCCCGCTCGTACATCTTCGTGTACCTGGTCTCGCGCGAAATTACAGGCACCTGCTAGCAGGAGAAACACCAGAGCCCCGACTCCCACTGAAACATGGAGCCACCCACCTGGCGACGGCTAGAAAGTGCTAGAAACAACAAGAAGCGCACCAATATTTCGGACTGGCGGCATGATGTGTGAATGCCAGGCGTCGAGAACCATATGGGAGGCGATCGGTGTCTCCCCCATGCCCATCAAGACAAGGAACTTCCGGTACTCATCAGCGGCCCTCTTCGCAAGCTTGGGCGCGTAATCGTTCTTCTTGACAAGGCGGGCGAGGACAGGGTCCAGGTCGAGGGCGGAGACCTTTTGCGAAAGCAGCTCGAACTTTGCCCTGTTCTCGCCCAATAGCGGAGCTCCTGGCAGGGGTACGTGCAACGGGCAGCAAGTCAAAAGGAACTGGGCCGAGGCGGCATGCGAAAGTCGCACACAACGCGTGACGCAGGCAGGGCTCCTGCCGGCTCGCACTCAGAGCCCTCAGGGTGCCCAGGCCCATCCTTTTTTGCCTCGGCGAGAAAGGCCATGAAATCCGAGTGTTTCTTGTCCGACTTTTGCTTCTTCATCATCTTCTTCTTCTTCTCCTTGATCTCTGGTGTCTTCTTGAGGGACTCCGCTGGCATCGCCTCCGTGTCGGACAGCACCTTATGGGATGAGCTCAGGCGTTGGATCAGGCTCCCAGACTGGCACGCTTCCGCGGTTTCCGCTCCTCCGGCATCCGCGACGTCTGTTCCGGCGTCGACCCGAAGGGTGTCGGCAGACACCCCGGCCTTGAAAGCCAAAGCAAACAAGAAAGCCACAACGCACGCGGGCTTCATGGCAATGTCAATCCAAGGTGGATTGGCGGTAGGTGAGAGGAAGGTGACTACAGCAATCTTGCTCTTGAGCCAGGCTGAGCCGGAACGAGATCGATCACATCTACCGAGGTTCCAGCGCAAATCGTGAATTGGGCCCTGGAATTGCCAGGCTGGAGGTAATGTTGACTTCCAGCGTTGAGTCCGTTAAGTCCCCTGCTGAAGTGAAAACACTCTGACATGGCTGCCAACACAGCTAGCACACGCTAGCACGCTGCTCTCCAGGTTCATGCTGCAACGTGCGAACCCAGGGGCTGAAAGACTACAACTACGAGAATACCCTGTTCCACGGGCAGGCCTCTTTAAAGAAGATCAACGGGCCCACGGGCCCACGGGCCACGGGCCCACGGGCCCACGGGCCCCACGGGCCCACGGGCCCACAGCCCAGGCTTGTAATGTCGTTACTATCAATTATAACTTCTGCCTATCGCTCTACGCTATCCTGACCACCCAAAATCTTTGCTGCCGGTTTAATCCCGCTCCCCACCTTGTCGTCTACCACTCTCAAATTGTCACAAAGGTCGCTTGACAAGGCAACTTCGCGAAAACCCTGCTCGAGAACGCCTCAAACCCATACCCAGACTTAGAAAGCGTTCGGGTTTGGGGAGAAAATCGGTGCTGTTGCGGTGATTACAGCTTTGAAGAAGGTCTTTCGGGTTCGGGGATGAGGGCTATAGGGTTTAGGATGAAAGGTTTACAGTTTAGGCTGAGTATCGTCCGGGAGACACTGTGGGACCGCTATGGCGTCGGATGTAGCATGGGCTCGGACGCATGTCCACATCATGGCTCATACAAACAAAACTGCCGCAGTCAGTCAAAGCGCCCGGAATTGCGGGTTTATAACGTTCTAAGGCTCCAGAAGCTTGGGATCTTGGCTTGAATAGGGCTTAGGTTTTGAGAACAAGGCTTCAAGACCTTGGGTTTGCGTTTGCTTCGGATCAAGTAAATCTTCCAACGCCTTGTCCTTAGGAAACGCAAGCCTGACATGTTCCATTTACACGCGATGTTGCCAGAGCTTGTAACAGTCTTGCATTGCCACATACCAGAGGCTCACGTTCTTAGGAGTAGAGTTGAGGCTTTAGGCGTTTAAGATTGCAGGCTTCAGGTTAGGCTTTAGGATTCTTTGGATTTCACGACTTAGTATTTCAAGGGGGTTAGGGCTTTGTTCAAGATTTAGTATTTCAAAGGAGAGGTGGGTTTTGCGCTAGCAACTGCGGTGATTAGAGTTTTAAAGAAGCTTTGCGAAGTAGGGGCTTGGGGACTTTAGGATTTGCAGGGTTAGGGTTTTAGGGTTGAATTTAAGGGTTAAGGTTTTGTGGCTATAGGTTTCAGGATCTTGGTTTGAGTAGGGCTTAGGTTTTGAGAACAACCTTGGGTTTTGCGTTTGCTTCGGATCAAGTATAAATCTTCCAACGCCTTGCCCTTAACCCCCGCAGCTTAGAAAACGCAAGCTTGACACGTTCCATCTACACGCAATGATGCCAGAGCTTGTAATAGTATTGCAGTGCCACATGCCAGGAGGCTCACATTCTTAGGAGTAGAGTTGAGGCTGTAGGCTTTTAAGATTGCAGGCTTCAGGGTTAGGCTTTAGGATTGCTTAGTATTTCAAGGGGGGTTAGGGCTTTGTTTCAAGATTTAGTATTCCAAAAGGGAGAGGTGGGTCTTTGGCTAGCGACTGCGGTGATTAGAGCTTGAAAGAAGCTTTGCGAAGTAGGGGCTTGGGGAATTTAGGATTTCGCCTTGTCCTTAGCCCCCGCAGCTTGGAAAACGCAAGCTTGACATGTTCCATCTACACGCAATGATGCCAGAGCTTGTAATAGTATTGCAGTGCCACATGCCAGAGGCTCACATTCTTAGGAGTAGAGTTGAGGCTGTAGGCTTTTAAGATTGCAGGCTTCAGGGTTAGGCTTTAGGATTCTTTGCTTAGTATTTCAAGGGGGGTTAGGGCTTTGTTTCAAGATTTAGTATTCCAAAAGGGAGAGGTGGGTCTTTGGCTAGCGACTGCGGTGATTAGAGCTTGAAAGAAGCTTTGCGAAGTAGGGGCTTGGGGAATTTAGGATTTCGCCTTGTCCTTAGCCCCCGCAGCTTGGAAAACGCAAGCTTGACATGTTCCATCTACACGCAATGATGCCAGAGCTTGTAATAGTATTGCAGTGCCACATGCCAGAGGCTCACATTCTTAGGAGTAGAGTTGAGGCTGTAGGCTTTTAAGATTGCAGGCTTCAGGGTTAGGCTTTAGGATTCTTTGCTCAGTATTTCAAGGGGGGTTAGAGCTTTGTTACAAGATTTAGTATTCCAAGGGAGAGGTGGGTCTTTGGCTAGCGACTGCGGTGATTAGAGCTTTAAAGAAAGCTTTTGCGAAGTAGGGGCTTGGGGACTTTAGGATTTGCAGGGTTAGTTTAAGGGTTAAGGTTTAGTGGCTATAGGTTTCAAGATCTTGGTTTGAGTAGGGCTTAGGTTTTGAGAACAAGGCTTCAAGACCTTGGGTTTGCGTTTGCTTCGGATCAAGTAACTCTTCCAACGCCTTGTCCTGAACCCCCGCAGCTTAGGAAACGCAAGCCTGACATGTTCCATTTACACTCGATGATGCCAAAGCTTGTAATAGTCTTGCATTGCCACATACCAGAGGCTCACAGTCTTAGGAGTAGAGTTGAGGTTTTAGGCTTTTAAGATTGTAGGCTTCAGGGTTAGGCTTTAGGATTCTTTGGATTTCACGACTTAGTATTTCAAGGCGGGCGGGGCTTTGTTTCAAGACTTAGTGTTTCAAGGTTTTGTTTTGGCAAGGTCCAGGCCCGTGCACGGGCTCACGGGCTCACGGGCCCACGGGCCCACGGGCCCACGGGCCCACGGGCCACGGGCCCACGGGCCCGCCCGCCCAAAAGACCATGCCCACAACTACATACAACTACATACAACCAGCCTGTTGAGGATGAGCAGATCGCACGATGGCAGCAAGATGAACCAACAGGCAATGCTTCAAGACTCGGATGTCGCTGTAGCAAAACCTCGCGCGGTTGGCACTTCTTTTGCGGAACTGGGACCGGAACAACACTGCAGATCCCTGCTGGCATCTGCGGGGATGCCAGGCAGGATGCTGCAAGATTTTTGAAACTGCGGAGTTGAAACTTCTGCCAAGCAAGTGGAGCATTGAAAGTACTGTTTTTGAAAGGTTGATATGCGAGGCCAAACCAAACTATGGCTTGCTGTGGAGCCTCAAAACACCCTTTCACCGGGTAAATGCCGCAGCTCTGCAGAAAAACTGCAGAAAGCCAGTCCGAAGAAGTGGCAGACACAAGCCTCGCTCAGCAACAACACCCACATGAGCATGCGCATCCACAGCTGCAACCGCAACCGCAGGAGCACCCGCACAACTGGGATAGCTCAGGTGACACGGACGCAAAGCAACCAAGTCTACCGGATTCTGTCAAAAAAGGAACTCACAAACAGAAAAAAAAACGCAAAAAAGGTTGCCAGATTTGCAGCTGCGAGAAGCGCAAAGAGCAACGTCTTCCTTGGACCACGCCGCTTCATCGACGCGGCCATAGTAGTCGCAGAGCTGCATCTTGGTGCGCAAGAACATGTTGTCCATGGACGATTTCTGCTCTTTGAGGCCCTGCTGCTCCAGGAGAAGGTTCGCCGGCTCGTGATGGAGGAAGTGGCCCAACAGAGCGCGGGTGTCTGCCTGGTACTTTTTGGTGTTTAGGATGTGGGCGTGCCATGCATCATCCACCTTCTTCGACGGCACGGGGCTGAGACCGATGCTCACCAGGGCCAGGTACTTGCGGTATTCCTCCGCGAGCTCTGCTGCCTTCGTGGGCGAGTAGCCGTCCTTCTTCACGAGAACTGCCACGACAGCATCCAGGTCCAGCGCTTTCACCTTTTCAACCGACGCGTTGAACCGCTGCATCTGCTGCAGCGATGGTCGGCTGCCGGATTGCTGGCACACAGCAGGCTCAGTCGCGCCTGGAGCTCCGAACTCTGAACGCAAGTCTACAGCAAGTCTGACCGCAAGAATGCGCAAGACAGCGCCAAGCCTCTACACGAAGCACCCTCGGAAAAAAAAAAAAATAAATACAGCAAGCGGCTGGCCAAGGCACCCGAAACCGAGGCCCCCTCTCCGCGTGAGTCCAGTAGCGACGGCGCGACGCTAGTCAGGCCGCTGTCGCTCAAGTCGTCTCTGTCCCCCTGCAGGGAGGCCACCCAAATCTTGATGTCTTGGATCTTGCCTTCGGGGTTCACCTCGAAAATCAAGAGTCCCATCCGGGGGTGGAGGTTATTGCCCTTGTTCTCGATCATGAAGGCGCCTCCGTCCACGGAAAGGAACTCTCGAGCCCCAGTGGCATTTTCGAAGTCGCGGAAGAAGTCTATCACTTCAGCCTTCCCGTCACGAGTTTCAGGCGCATCGGTCACTTGCGACATATGCGTCAGGCGCACGTCGGCCGCCAGAAGGTCGTGCTTCTCAGCTGCGTTGTTGTTGAAATTGAGCATCCACGTCTCCATGGCGGCTTTGGTCAAAGCGACGCCTGCCTCCCCGACTTGGACCATCGCCTAAGCGTTCTCTCACTGCAAATCTGCGCTAGCCGACAGCGCGAAGCTTCCAGCGAAGCCTTCACAAGCTTCAAGGGCTCTAGCTATGCTTACGATGGCTTACGTTTCCCTGCTACGCCGTTACGTGTCGCACTCTGCGCTACAGCACCACTGAGATCCTGGCTTGTAGGGGGTAAGTGTTCCTGGCCATGGATCCGTTGCCCGTGTAGTGCAAGGTGAGATTCTCGAGCCCTGCGTCGTTGAGGTCGTCTACGTCCTTGAAAAGGGTGGCCATGAAGATCTTCACGTCCAGAATCTTCCCCTCGGAGTCCACCTCGAAGATGTCGGCCCCCATGCGCTTGCCCTTCTCAATCTCGATGGCAAAGGCCTCGTGGTCCACGGACAGGAACTTCCGGGCTCTGGTGGCATGGCTGTAGTGGTGGAAGAAGGACAGAGCGTTCTCGAGGCCCGTGTGCGTCACGGCCGTGTTGGTGTGCTGTGAAGCCACCATCACGTGGACGTTCTCTGCCAGGAGACCTTTGCGGAGTTCAACCTCCTCGTTGATGTGGTCCAGCCACTGATCCATGATGGCCGCTGTGTCAGAAGGGTCCGTGCTCTCCGAGAGAGCAGCTGGCTTTGCTGCCGACCACACAAGTCGGTCAACCATGCCGAAGTAATCACAGATCTGCTGCTGCGTCTGCTTCAGGCGACTTTCTTCCAATTGCTGACCAAGGGGGTCATGCTCCAGCTGGTGGCCAAATACCTCCTGGCAGTCCCGCTCGTACATCTTCGTGTACCTGGTCTCGCGCGAAATTACAGGCACCTGCTAGCAGGAGAAACACCAGAGCCCCGACTCCCACTGAAACATGGAGCCACCCACCTGGCGACGGCTAGAAAGTGCTAGAAACAACAAAAAGTGCGCCAATATTTCGGACTGGCGGCATGATGTGTGAATGCCAGGCGTCGAGAACCATATGGGAGGCGATCGGTGTCTCCCCCATGCCCATCAAGACAAGGAACTTCCGGTACTCATCAGCGGCCCTCTTCGCAAGCTTGGGCGCGTAATCGTTCTTCTTGACAAGGCGGGCGAGGACAGGGTCCAGGTCGAGGGCGGAGACCTTCTGCGAAAGCAGCTCGAACTTTGCCCTGTTCTCGCCCAATAGCGGAGCTCCTGGCAGGGGTACGTGCAACGCGCAGCAAGTCAAAAGGAACTGGGCCGAGGCGGCATGCGAAAGTCAGAAAGTCGCACACAACGCGTGACGCAGGCAGAGCTCCTGCCGGCTCGCACTCAGAGCCCTCGGGATGCCCAGGCCCATCCTTTTTTGCCTCGGCGAGAAAGGCCATGAAATCCGCGTGTTTCTTGTCCGACTTTTGCTTCTTCATCATCTTCTTCTTCTTCTTCTTCTTCTCCTTGATCTCTGGTGTCTTGAGGGACTCCGCTGGCATCGCCTCCGTGTCGGACAGCACCTTATGGGATGAGCTCAGGCGTTGGATCAGGCTCCCAGACTGGCACGCTTCCGCGGTTTCCGTTCCTCCGGCATCCGCGACGTCTGTTCCGGCGTCGACCCGAAGGGTGTCGGCAGACACACCGGCCTTGAAAGCCAAAGCAAACAAGAAGGCCACAACGCACGAGGGCTTCATGGCAATGTCAATCCAAGGTGGACTGGCGGTAGGTGAGAGGAAGGTGACTACAGCAATCTTGCTCTTGAGCCAGGCTAAGCCGGAACGAGATCGACCACATCTACCGAGATTCCAGCAAATCGTGAATTGGGCCTGGAAATGCCAGGCTGGAGGTAATGTTGACTTCCAGCGTTGAGTCCGTTAAGTCTCCTGCTGAAGTGAAAACGCTCTGACATGGCTGCCAACACAGCTAGCACACGCTAGCATGCTGCTCTCCAGGTTCATGCTGCAACGTGCGAACCCAGGGGCTGAAAGACTACAACTACATACAACTACATACAACCAGCCTGTTGAGGATGAGCAGATCGCACGATGGCAGCAAAATGAACAAACAGGCAACGCTTCAAGACTCGGATGTCGCTGTAGCAAAACCTCGCGCGGTTGGCACTTCTTTTGCGGAACTGGGACCGGAACAACACTGCAGATCCCTGCTGGCATCTGCGGGGATACCAGGCAGGATGCTGCAAGATTTTTGAAACTGCGGAGTTGAAACTTCTGCCAAGCAAGTGGAGCATTGAAAGTACTGTTTTGGAAAGGTTGATATGCGAGGCCAAACCAAACTATGGCTTGCTGTGGAGCCTCAAAACACCCTTTCACCGGGTAAATGCCGCAGCTCTGCAGAAAAACTGCAGAAAGCCAGTCCGAAGAAGTGGCAGACACAAGCCTCGCTCAGCAACAACACCCACATGAGCATGCGCATCCACAGCTGCAACCGCAACCGCAGGAGCACCCGCACAACTGGGATAGCTCAGGTGACACGGACGCAAAGCAACCAAGTCTACCGGATTCTGTCAAAAAAGGAACTCACAAACAGAAAAAAAACACACAAAAAAGGTTGCCAGATTTGCAGCTGCGAGAAGCGCAAAGAGCAACGTCTTCCTTGGACCACGCCGCTTCATCGACGCGGCCATAGTAGTCGCAGAGCTGCATCTTGGTGCGCAAGAACATGTTGTCCATGGACGATTTCTGCTCTTTGAGGCCCTGCTGCTCCAGGAGAAGGTTCGCCGGCTCGTGATGGAGGAAGTGGCCCAACAGAGCGCGGGTGTCTGCCTGGTACTTTTTGGTGTTTAGGATGTGGGCGTGCCATGCATCATCCACCTTCTTCGACGGCACGGGGCTGAGACCGATGCTCACCAGGGCCAGGTACTTGCGGTATTCCTCCGCGAGCTCTGCTGCCTTCGTGGGCGAGTAGCCGTCCTTCTTCACGAGAACTGCCACGACAGCATCCAGGTCCAGCGCTTTCACCTTTTCAACCGACGCGTTGAACCGCTGCATCTGCTGCAGCGATGGTCGGCTGCCGGATTGCTGGCACACAGCAGGCTCAGTCGCGCCTGGAGCTCCGAACTCTGAACGCAAGTCTACAGCAAGTCTGACCGCAAGAATGCGCAAGACAGCGCCAAGCCTCTACACGAAGCACCCTCGGAAAAAAAAAAAAAAAATACAGCAAGCGGCTGGCCAAGGCACCCGAAACCGAGGCCCCCTCTCCGCGTGAGTCCAGTAGCGACGGCGCGACGCTAGTCAGGCCGCTGTCGCTCAAGTCGTCTCTGTCCCCCTGCAGGGAGGCCACCCAAATCTTGATGTCTTGGATCTTGCCTTCGGGGTTCACCTCGAAAATCAAGAGTCCCATCCGGGGGTGGAGGTTATTGCCCTTGTTCTCGATCATGAAGGCGCCTCCGTCCACGGAAAGGAACTCTCGAGCCCCAGTGGCATTTTCGAAGTCGCGGAAGAAGTCTATCACTTCAGCCTTCCCGTCACGAGTTTCAGGCGCATCGGTCACTTGCGACATATGCGTCAGGCGCACGTCGGCCGCCAGAAGGTCGTGCTTCTCAGCTGCGTTGTTGTTGAAATTGAGCATCCACGTCTCCATGGCGGCTTTGGTCAAAGCGACGCCTGCCTCCCCGACTTGGACCATCGCCTAAGCGTTCTCTCACTGTAAATCTGCGCTAGCCGACAGCGCGAAGCTTCCAGCGAAGCCTTCACAAGCTTCAAGGGCTCTAGCTATGCTTACGATGGCTTACGTTTCCCTGCTACGCCGTTACGCGCTCCTACTCGCTGCAGTCTCACACTCTGCACTACAGCACCACTGAGATCCTGGCTTGTAGGGGGTAAGTGTTCCTGGCCATGGATCCGTTGCCCGTGTAGTGCAAGGTGAGATTCTCGAGCCCTGCGTCGTTGAGGTCGTCTACGTCCTTGAAAAGGGTGGCCATGAAGATCTTCACGTCCAGAATCTTCCCCTCGGAGTCCACCTCGAAGATGTCGGCCCCCATGCGCTTGCCCTTCTCAATCTCGATGGCAAAGGCCTCGTGGTCCACGGACAGGAACTTCCGGGCTCTGGTGGCATGGCTGTAGTGGTGGAAGAAGGACAGAGCGTTCTCGAGGCCCGTGTGCGTCACGGCCGTGTTGGTGTGCTGTGAAGCCACCATCACGTGGACGTTCTCTGCCAGGAGACCTTTGCGGAGTTCAACCTCCTCGTTGATGTGGTCCAGCCACTGATCCATGATGGCCGCTGTGTCAGAAGGGTCCCTGCTCTCCGAGAGAGCAGCTGGCTTTGCTGCCGACCACACAAGTCGGTCAACCATGCCGAAGTAATCACAGATCTGCTGCTGCGTCTGCTTCAGGCGACTTTCTTCCAATTGCTGACCAAGGGGGTCATGTTCCAGCTGGTGGCCAAATACCTCCTGGCAGTCCCGCTCGTACATCTTCGTGTACCTGGTCTCGCGCGAAATTACAGGCACCTGCTAGCAGGAGAAACACCAGAGCCCCGACTCCCACTGAAACATGGAGCCACCCACCTGGCGACGGCTAGAAAGTGCTAGAAACAACAAGAAGTGCGCCAATATTTCGGACTGGCGGCATGATGTGTGAATGCCAGGCGTCGAGAACCATATGGGAGGCGATCGGTGTCTCCCCCATGCCCATCAAGACAAGGAACTTCCGGTACTCATCAGCGGCCCTCTTCGCAAGCTTGGGCGCGTAATCGTTCTTCTTGACAAGGCGGGCGAGGACAGGGTCCAGGTCGAGGGCGGAGACCTTCTGCGAAAGCAGCTCGAACTTTGCCCTGTTCTCGCCCAATAGCGGAGCTCCTGGCAGGGGTACGTGCAACGCGCAGCAAGTCAAAAGGAACTGGGCCGAGGCGGCATGCGAAAGTCGCACACAACGCGTGACGCAGGCAGAGCTCCTGCCGGCTCGCACTCAGAGCCCTCGGGATGCCCAGGCCCATCCTTTTTTGCCTCGGCGAGAAAGGCCATGAAATCCGCGTGTTTCTTGTCCGACTTTTGCTTCTTCATCATCTTCTTCTTCTTCTTCTCCTTGATCTCTGGTGTCTTGAGGGACTCCGCTGGCATCGCCTCCGTGTCGGACAGCACCTTATGGGATGAGCTCAGGCGTTGGATCAGGCTCCCAGACTGGCACGCTTCCGCGGTTTCCGTTCCTCCGGCATCCGCGACGTCTGTTCCGGCGTCGACCCGAAGGGTGTCGGCAGACACACCGGCCTTGAAAGCCAAAGCAAACAAGAAGGCCACAACGCACGAGGGCTTCATGGCAATGTCAATCCAAGGTGGATTGGCGGTAGGTGAGAGGAAGGTGACTACAGCAATCTTGCTCTTGAGCCAGGCTGAGCCGGAACGAGATCGACCACATCTACCGAGATTCCAGCAAATCGTGAATTGGGCCTGGAAATGCCAGGCTGGAGGTAATGTTGACTTCCAGCGTTGAGTCCGTTAAGTCTCCTGCTGAAGTGAAAACGCTCTGACATGGCTGCCAACACAGCTAGCACACGCTAGCACGCTGCTCTCCAGGTTCATGCTGCAACGTGCGAACCCAGGGGCTGAAAGACTACAACTACATACAACTACATACAACCAGCCTGTTGAGGATGAGCAGATCGCACGATGGCAGCAAAATGAACAAACAGGCAACGCTTCAAGACTCGGATGTCGCTGTAGCAAAACCTCGCGCGGTTGGCACTTCTTTTGCGGAACTGGGACCGGAACAACACTGCAGATCCCTGCTGGCATCTGCGGGGATACCAGGCAGGATGCTGCAAGATTTTTGAAACTGCGGAGTTGAAACTTCTGCCAAGCAAGTGGAGCATTGAAAGTACTGTTTTGGAAAGGTTGATATGCGAGGCCAAACCAAACTATGGCTTGCTGTGGAGCCTCAAAACACCCTTTCACCGGGTAAATGCCGCAGCTCTGCAGAAAAACTGCAGAAAGCCAGTCCGAAGAAGTGGCAGACACAAGCCTCGCTCAGCA
>CAJNDS010001187.1:0-29555 GCA_905221605.1 Symbiodinium natans | reverse complement strand
CACTTGAAACAAATAGTTTCAGGTTCTGTGAATCCCAAGAGCTTGAGTTTCGAGCCCCTAAGCCCTAAACCCTAAGCCCTAAACCCTAAACCCTAAACCCTAAACCCTAAACCCTAAACCCTAAACCCCAAACCCTGACCAGGCCCCTGAACACTTGTTGAAGTTTGCAGCTTGGGGGACTGCCGGGCCCCAGGAGGTTTCGAAGTCAAGTGTTTCCAAGCTGGGTCTCGGGTTTAGGGTTCAGGGTTTAATTAGGGTTAGGGTTTAGGCTTTAGGGTTTAGGGTTTGGGGTTCAGGGTTCAGGGTTTAGGGTTTAGGGTTTAATGTCTAGGATTTGGGGTTCACACCTCGACATATTTGTCCCTTGTTGCTGAGGACGCGCGCGGCGTCCCACTGTGGCCATGCCTCCGAAGGGACTTACGGCCAAGGCGGGACCCCTCAGGGTTTGGGGTTTAGGCTTTGGGCTTTAGTCGCCAGGGTTCAGGGTTTCGGGTTCAGGTTGAACGGATTTAGGGATTCAGGGATTCAGGGATTTAGGGATTGGGGTTTAGGCAACTTAGGACAGGTGCCATGGGCCCATCGCAAGTAAGGCCTTAAAGGAGGGACCATATTAAAGTGCCCTAAACCCTAAACCCTAAACCCTAAACCCTAAACTCGTAGAATGTCAGGGACTTGCTAAAGCCCAGGGCACTGAACTTGCCGTTCTCTTCTGGGTGCCTATAGGGCCTCCAGTGCTACCGTGTGAGACCGAGTCGAGAAGACGGAGTCCTATCAACTGTTGTTTTTTGTCACTTTTACTCCCCCAAGCACCACAAACCTAACCCTTAAACACCCCGAAGCCCTACTCCTGGACCCCCAAAGCTGAAAAAGTCCTAGATGAGTCTTCAGATCTGTTGAGATCGGGGCTTACGAAAAGAGGGGACCCCCAATATAGACCCGGTTCAGGGTTGTAGAGACCTTACACCCTTAGGGCAAGGCTCAACCCTCAACCCTCAACCCTCAACCCTAAACCCTCAACCCTAAACCCTAAACCCTAAACCCTAAACCCTAAACCCTAAACCCTAAACCCTAAACCCTAAACCCTAAACCCTAAACCCTAAACCCTAAACCCTAAACCTAACCCTAAACCCTAAACCCTAAACCCTAAACCCTAAACCCTAAACCCTAAACCCTAAACCCTAAGGCGGCTTGGGGTACCAGAACCCTAAGCGCCACCAACACGGAATCGCCAGGAGCGGACTGAGGCTCATCGTGGCTTCTGCTTCAATCACCGGTGACCTGTCGCCCTACTTGAGAAGGTTCAGGGGTACTTCTAAGCAGAGTGGGCACACGTTACACTTTTTGGTGTACTACAATCTCCTATACAACTGAATTATGAACTCAGCAACTAAGTATGGTTTCAAGTACCTGAAACAAGGGTTATAACCATAGTGAACCTACTTGTGAACCTTCAAGTAGCGATGTGTGGCCTGTGGGTTTAGGTTTCTGGCATCTTGGGGTTCAGGGTTTGGGATTTTAGGGGGTTTAGGGTTTAGGGTTTAGGGTTTGGGGTTTAGGGCTTAGAGGCCTTGTCATTTTTCGCAAAGTTTTGTTGAGTTGGGTGGAGCTGCGGTGTGACTACAGGGTTTAGAGTTCAGGGTTGAGGGTTGAGGAAGCCAGGTTGCTAAGTCACAGTGGGAGTGAGTCCTAGCAGGAGCCCATAATCTCAGGAAGCTACTGCTTCATAAACACTCTGCGTACATCTTCATGCAGATCTGGGATCTCTGCTTGAGTCCCTTTAGAAGATGCGAGGTGAGGGGCCAGAAAGAAGTGCTGATTCCCACTGATACCCACAACTGCCAGAAGCTTCTGTGAACCAATGAACCCTGTTCCTGTTCCTTCATTCTTGGGGTCTTCTACGTATACGCTCTAGCAGCTTTGTAGTTGGAAAGTTTTGCAGTAGGGTAGGGTATAAAGTGAAGCAGCTGCATGGGAGCAGGCCGCGCCAGGGGAAAGAAAGGCCGTACCCTGAACTTTACTTGGAGGTTCAGGGTACTTATAGCCCAATTATAGGTGCAGTTATAGCCCACTTGTAAGCCCCTTAAACCCTAATAGGGTTATATTTGGTGTATAAGTACAGTTATAATTGGGTTTCTACGTACCATGGACCTCCACGTATACCTTGACCCGGGCAGCTAAGGGGAAGTGACTCGATTTCCCTGGATCGCAAGCAGCGGGACGTTCGCTCGGAGGTGTTCGGCCAGAGCTAGCTTTGATGTGTAGGGCTTCGTGAGGGAATTATGCACTTGCGTTCCCTTGCAAGGCTTGCGGGGCAGAGGAACGATTTGTAGTCCTACAACACTAATTGTACTAGTAGTGCTTGTAGTAGTACTACTACTCGTACTATTACTACTAGTACTACTTGTATAGTACTAGTACTACTTGTATTGTACTAGTACTTTTACTGTAGTACTAGTAGCACTAGTAGGAGTAGGAGTAGGAGTAGTAGGAGTAGTAGTAGGAGTATTAGTAGTAGTAGTAGTAGTAGTAGTAGTAGTAGTAGTAGTAGTAGTAGTAGTAGTAGTAGTAGTCGTCGTCGCCGTTAGTAGTAGCATTCCTTACTACCGGACCCCCACCCCCACAGCAGGGACTTTGCAGGTGAGGGTTTATGCTTGAAGGCTTTGCATGTTTGCTGCCTGCCGCAAGCTCAGCGCAATGCCATGCAACCTAACTCCCATTTCCTAGCCTCCAATGTTCACAGAATAGCAACTCGGACAACTATGTTACAAGGCGCAAGCTTCAACATCCCAGCGCAACGTGAGCCTACGCTTTCGTAGGCCTGCCTCCGCAAGCACGAGTCCTACCCGACCGACCTGCCAAGTGCATCCGTCATCGTGGCAACTTTGGCATGCTCAGAGGGATGGAACTTCGGTTCAGAGCTTAGGGTTCGGGTTTTCTTAGGGTGTTATAGGCTTCGAGCCCGATGACCATGTTTTCTGCTCTGGCTTGCTTGATGAGCGGTTTAGTGGTTGTCCGAGAACCTGCTCGCTGTCAAGCCCGGCACATTTTGACAAATTCTCACACGCGCGCTCATTCTCCAGATGGTCGACTGTGTTGCGGTCGGCCTTTCTCCGCTCCTTGATTTTGTCGATTGCCATCGTTTGCCTGCTCGAGAGCCCATACTTGCTAGGCCATCGGGCATGAATTGTGTCCAGGTGGCTGAACCCCACAAACCCCTAAACCCTGAAACCCTAGAACTGACCCACTTGGTTGCACCTTGCGTAAGCCAGGATTCGGCTCCTAACACCACAGCTTTCGGGAAAAGCGCATAGGCCCCGAAACCCTGAAAAGCTGGACAGCCCCAAGCCCCTAAAGCACCCTAAAGCCTATAAACCCTAAACCCTAAAACCCCAAAACCCTAAACCCTATAAACCCTAAATACCCCTAAAGCACCTGTATGGTTCAACCCTGAGGTTCAACTTGCGTGGTAGCCCAGTGGTGCCCTTTTTGCTCCTTTCGGGCTTGCTCCTTCTGGGTTTAGGGCTTTAGGGTCCCTAGTAAAAGCAAACCAAAATTCTAAGCCCTAAATCCCCCAAAAAGGGGAGACCCTTATGATGATATTGTTGCTGGGCCACCAAACGCGGAGTGCCACTCTGGAGTTGGGTGCTTAAAGCCCTATCTGGTAATTCGGGTGTTTCGATACCGCATACGCGGAAGCACTGTAAACCCTAAACCCCAAACCCCTAAGCCCTAAACCCGGCAATGAGGTGTTTCACAACGAGCACATCTCAGTTCTCCTCCGCACCCTGCATTCGATTCTGAAGCTGGCCCTTGATTCACGATTGCTGTGCGGTGTCAGTGTTGAGGGCTTTGGGGGCGAGTTTGTTGGTAGCTCAGTGTTACGCTTTACCCTTTGTTTGTTTTGGGTTCTCTTGCTTGTTTATCTCTGTGTGCGTGTGTTATTAAGGCTCATGTCTATAGTTATGTGCTAAAATATGTATGTATATATGCATCTGTTTTTTATCGACACATGCATCTACATATATTTATATATATATACACACACTTATAAACATGCATACATACATATGTATGTGTATGTGTTTATTCATTTGTTAAACAATTGTTTGTCCTTGTGGAGCGTACGGCACCAATACATAATCCTGCATATATCACCCCCACACCTCCTTGAGCCACAGCCGTCTCAGCAGTTGAGGGCTTGGGTTCAGGAATCAGGCGCCTATTGATGAGGTTTTGTTGTCCCCTTTGAGGTTTGGGGTTTAGTGTCTATAGAGGTGTTGGCAGCCGAGGAATCATTCGCCTCCGCATTTGCTGGCACAGTTGCAGCTTGTCTCGTTCATAGAACTGAGTGGCACTGATGCTAACCCTAAACCCTAGCCCTAAACCCTAAACCCTAAACCTTGATACTGCACGCTGAGCGATAGGATCCCTATAGGCTGTCAGCTAGCGAGGACGCGCGAGGGTGCCAGGGAGATGCCTTGAGGCTTAAAGGCTTCGGGCTTGGAATTGGTTCAGGTCTGCCTTAGTTCACCTTGGGTTTGTGGTCTTTCTGTGTTTTCGGGCTGTAGGCCCAGAAGTGCTTCGATGGTATGCGCAAGTCCCAGGACCTCCGGGGTCGCTGGTATGCCGACTGCCCAAGCAGCACGCCAGTCTCCCAGGAGCCGAAGAAGCGTGTGAAGACGAAAGCTTTCAAGCCTGGTCGGCGCCAGTGTGCAACGAATGGCAGACAGAAATGGAAGTTCGCAACTCTGCCCCAAGTTGGAACCTGCCGGTGGCAAAAGCGCTAGACGAAGGAGAAGAAGCAAAAGAAAGGAGGCAAGCCTCCAGAACAGTCACCAGGAGGTGAGCCGCCGCATACTATAGGGATCGGAGTAATTACTAATGATATTCCCTTATGGTCCCTATATGATTATACTACAATATCCCCGCAAAAAAAAAACCCTATTTCAATTATTTAGGCCCCTAGAGTACCCACAGGATACCCCGCCTTGGGGGCAGCGGGTCCATGGACCAGGGCCGTGTGCTCGCAAGCCTTTTCCTATATCCCCCTTGGGAATTGTTTTTTTTTGGTTGTTCATGTAAAACCCAAGAGGACATTAAATATACTTTTGCGTTAAGGTTCTAAGGGGAGTATACTTTCCAGACGACGCCGGAAAGCTTGCATCGGCTGTGGGCTTGCAGCATTGTCACCTTTCTGTGTGGGCGAACTTGCAGCAGGCTGTGTGGGTGTCAAGCATTGACTACCCAATTGTCAAGGTGCTGCATTAAAGAAGCTATGTTAGTTTAAGGCTGCACTACACCACAGCCTCGGGCAGAATAGGCATTCCAGCTTCCGGAATTACAAAACATGGCTGGGTGGCTTACTTTCAGGAGATGAAGTAAGTTTACATTCTTTTGCGCGCAGCATGTTCCGACTTCGAAGGGACACGCCACGAGTGCACCCACTACGCCCGCCCACAATAAAGGAGTGGTTCGAATATTTCAGCACCACTCTAAACCCAGAACCCCTAAAGCCCTAATTAATCTGCAACAACCCAATCTGTTGTCTGCGAGCCGCGATGAAGGAACCGATCTTCCTCTTGCAGTGCTAAACTCAAACCCTGAACCCTTAAACCCGTTTGTTACCGTAAGAGTTTCTTGGGTGTATAGGGTTATATAGCAACTAGTGTGGTATCCCTGCCGCTTATGGGTAACTTTGTTTTAGTTCCCCGAGCAAGAAGCCAGGGTCTCCGTGTAGACCCCGACAGCCCACTTCCAAGTAACATGGCAAGCCCCGCTGCCATGGTTCATGCATTTTCCAAAACCCTAATTGCCCTTTACCCTCAACCCTAAACCCTAAACCCTAAACCCTAGGGGTTTAGGATTCACAGTAATGGGAAAATGGTCTGTCTATGAAACGCGATAAGCGACAAACGGGTGTAGGGTTGAGGATTTAGGGTAGAGGGTTAGGACTCAAGGCCTTAAGGTTTTCGTAGGGCTTAGGGCGCTTGATCATTTTGGCCCCTGGAAGTATAGGGTAATATTGGGCTTGGGATCAGCATAATTACTTGCTCAGGATCGTGCTGGACGACGCCAGCGTCCCTACCGATCGTTTTGACGACGAGCACTGGCGAAATCTGCAGGCTCCCCTCGCCGAGTACTGCTACTCGACAAATATCAATGCTGTTGCTGAAGACTGTTTTTGTTTTTTTTTTTTCGGGGGGGGCGGGGGCGGCAGGGGGGATTGGGGAAGGGAGTTAGGGGGGTTGGGGAAGGGATGTGGGGTGGGGTGGGGTAGTGTGGGTGTATAGGGTGAGGGTAACGCCCACCCAAGCATACGCCAAAACGGCAGGTCTCGGCTTCGCTTGGAGACGGTGACGAAGCTCTCCACGTCTCACATGTAGTATATGCTTGCACCCTAAACCCTCAAACTCCCCAACACCCTAAACCCCCGAAAATTCAAAGACAACCAAAGCTTGCTCTGCGTGGCCGAAGTCTATCTCCTTGCACACCCCAAGCCGTGATCCCTGCACTTTGCACACCCGGAACCCCCCAAGTCCCTTTTGATCTTCCTGAAGACCTTAACATGCCGCTAGTAAGACTCTCAAGCCCTGCAACCTGACACCCTCAATAGTTCTGAATGCTTTTATCACCGAGCACCCTAAACCCTAGACCATAAATTAACGTAAAACCTTCAAGCCCCTAAACCCACAAGCCCCGAAACCCCGAAGGCCCCAAACCCAAACTCCCAAAATACTCGAAAGCCTCGAAATCCTACACCCAACCCATGAACCCCCAAACACTAACAACCCCCCCCCCCCCCCCCGCAAAAAAAGAAAAAACGACAAACCCTATAATTACCCGAACCCTAAACCCGAAACCCGAAACCCTACACCCCTAAACCCTAATTACACCTTTTCAAACCCACAAAACCCCGGGGCGGGAAAGACGCAACGAGGTCAGCACCTGCCAAAGACGCAGTTGGTTCGGCTGGCGGAGCGAAGAGGGCTGATGGTCGCCCGTGCCCTCTTGGGGTTGGCGCATTCTGAGGTTTGGGTTTAGGGTTTGGGGTGTGGGGTTTAGGGTTGAGGGTACTCAAGGCAAGTACGGTACTTAGGTTTTAGGGTTATGGGGTGTAAGGAGGCTTGCTTGAGCGCATGGGTTGTTTTTGGCAAAGATTCAAAGTAGCTTCGCGTCCTCCTACAAAAACTTGCATGTTGTCCTGTCAAAGGTGCCCCCACCTGCGGGGCCCTGAACCTTTTCACCCTAAGTTTTGAACGACCTCTCCATGTGATTTGGTTTGTTTCCAGGACCCACAGCGAAGTTCCCACAATCAGGAAATCACACAACTCACCATACATCCGTATCAAGGCGTGTCAGTATACGATCCTGAACAGCAACCCAGACCCTCCGCAGGTATGGAGGGCGTCTGGAGGGCCACGGGCGACGTCGTCATCTTCCTAGAGACTCGGCACCTCATGAACCTGCTTCCCCCTTTCCTTACACTGTGCCATCATGGCCTCAGAAATCCAAGTAAGCCCTAGTTTTTTTAAACACAGTCCTTAATTGGGATTATAGTGCCCCCTATCATAATACCTCGTAAGGACCGTTAGTATAAGGGGGAACATCCCAACCCTAAGCCCGAAAACGCTAGGGCTGAATCTCTACATCCGAAGCCCTGAGCCCAAAAGCCGAAGCAACAACAAGCCTCCCCCACACCGAAAAGACCCCAAGTGCCAAGCCTAAACGCAAAAAGCCCAGAGGGGTTGGGGTTTGGGGTTTGGGGTTTGGGGTTTGGGGTTTGTAGAGTTTAGGGTTCGGATGCGTCCCGCGGATTTAGACGCTCCTGGCCCCCAACCCACCAAAGCTTGTGATCATAGGCAGGGTTTTTCGGGTCTAGGGTCTATAGGGTTACAGACTGTTCCGCGTCGCACAGACAACCAAACCCCTTCTGTGATACTCTCAGGTGGTTTAGATGTGGGATCCTCTCTGTTGTGAGCCGTTTTTTGCGGTATCCCAGATGGCTCCGTATTGTAGTAACACACCACAATTTAGAGATTGAATCGTCTGGTTATGGCGAAACCCCTTAAAACAGGAGCCTCTACAACAAGGGGCCCTTTGAGCGTTAGTGCAAGAGAGGTAAGAGGTTGAAGGGAATATCCCCAAACCCCAAATCCTAAACCCTAAACCAAAGAGTTAAGGACAGCCACATCGAAGCCACACCTGGCTGGGTGGAGCCTCTGCTGGCGCGTGTGAAGGAGCTCATCGTTTGGGTTTTGGTTTTGAGCACCTAGAATCCGTCCTTCTTTGGGATTTAGGGCTTAGAGTTTAGGGTTTTTAAGCCTTCTCCCTACACGCTGAAGCCCTCAGCTTCTCAGCCCGAATGTCCCAATCATGAGCCAAGACTTTGCGACTTGGGGCGTTTGGAGTTGTTGGCTCAGCGCTTGCCGGCCACTTTTAGAGTTCAACAAAATGCATGTGCTTGAGGGCGACTCATAAAGAAACTGCCCCCTAAACCCAACCCTGCACCCTCTGAGCCAGCAGGTTGTCGAAGCCCACACAGTGCACAGCTAGCTCTTCAATCTTCCAAGCTTCCCATTCTGGACCTCCAGCTACACTTTGCAGGAGGATCCCAGCAAGGTGGTGCTACCCAAAGTGGACAGCATCGACGCGGATCCTCGGCGGAATTCAGGGATTACACTTGGGTTTATCGGCTCAGGTGCAGAAGGCGGAAGGGCAACGTAAGATGCAAGGATGCAGGAAGACTGGGCGGTTTAGGGTTTAGGATTTAGGGTTGAGGGTTTAGGGTGTAGGGTGTAGGGTGTAGGGTTTATGGGGTTTAGGGGTTTAGGTTTTTAGGGTTTAGGGTTTAGGGTTTAGGGTTTAGGGTTTAGGGTTAGGGTTCAGGGGCGTGTGCCGGATACCAGGCAATGCACCCTCGACCCCCCAACGAGTCTAAAAGGCAGGCGTCGGGTGCTCTCCCGAATTTCTCTGGTGGAAACGGGAGTACACACGCAGCGCAGCCTCAGTCCTACAAACCCTAAACCCGAAACCCTAAACCCGAAACCCGAAACCCCCGAAATCAGGAAACTTTCGAGTACACCTCCTCCGCAGCTGCGGGCATCGGCGTCCTCGGTACCTGGGTTCAACTGAGAGGAAAACCCTAAACCCTAACCCTAAACCCTAAACCCTAAACCCTAAACCCTAAACCCTAAACCCTAAACCCTAAACCCTAAACCCTAAACCCTAAACCCTAAACCCTAAACCCTAAACCTAAACCCCAAACCCCCCTTGCAATCCTTGGCCCGGACTTAACCTTGAACTCCTGGGAGCGAACTTAGGGCTTATTCAGTTTCGAGCTTTCGGGTCTTTAGGAGGGAAGCTGTTTTTGCAGACTGCGTAGAGGTCGAAGGGGTGTAGAGACCCAAAGGGACCCAAACCCTAAACCGTCAACCGTTCACTTTTCAAAAAAGCATCCCTTCTTCGGGTTTTGGGGTAGCTTCACTGGAAAGGGCCCGAGCTCAACTGCGACCCCAAGCAGGCACCCCGAGTCAGAGATCTGACCACCGGTTCCATTAGGGTTTAGGGGTTTGTTGCAGGTAGGGTTGAGGGTTGAGGGTTTAGGGGATAGGGTTTAGGGTTTAGGGTTTAGGGCTACCTAAGCCCTAAACCCTAAACCGTAAACCCTCAACAAATGGACAGAGGCTTCTCTTGGAGCTTGGGGCAGCGGCAGTGGCCCGTAGCAGACTATGGCGAGGACTTGGGGCCCGGCATTGAAATTGCAGCTCATCAGGGCCAAGCACTAAACCCTAAACCCTCTAAACCCTAAACCCTAAACCCAAAACCCTAAACCCTAAACCCTAAACCCTAAACCCTAAACCCTAACCTGCATAGGGTTCGGGGGGTTTAGAGTTTAGGGTTTGGGCTGAGGGCTTTAGGGACCCAAATCCTATAAAAGTGTTAAAAATGGACCCTCTGGGCCTACACGGTTTAAAAGGGTGTTGCAGTTTGTGGTCGAGTTGTGGTGTTTTGGGTCTTAGGGCTTCGGGGTTAGGAGGGGGGTTTAGGGTTTGAAGGTTTGGTGTACGGATGTAGGGTTTGGGCCTTCAAGGTTTAAGGTTATACGTTTTGGTAGCTTTTCTGCGCAAAAAACCTAGATTCAATTCTGCCAGCGTAGACCCCCAAAACTGAGAGACTATGTGAGTCTAGGCCTAGGTCTCCAAAACCAACAACAGTTTCGCAGCTTGCGAACCCAGATGTTCAAAAGCGACCCACAGCAAAGTGTTTCGCGAGCCCAGAAGCAAAAAACGTGATGACAGTTTCGAGGACGGCGAGCGTGGACTCGCCCAAGGCCTAGACGAAAGCGCGATTTGATTGTCCCAAACGCGAGCGGGCTCCGAGAAAGCCCATTGTCGGACTCCCCTTAGTGTTGGCACACTGTTTGGGGATAGCTTGCGGACGGTCACGTTGAAGCTTGGCGTTCACCAAAAACCTCCACCCAACACCCTAAATCCATAACCCTACCAAGCCTGTGAGACCCAAAGTCTCCCTCTCAAGATCTGTCGGACCAACGATGCGGTGGTCCCTGTAGCACTCCAACAAATTCTTGCTTAGCCTAGGCTTAAGGTGAAAGAGTGCATCCCTTCGATTATACATATATATATATATATATATATATAATTTAGGGATATGCTGAGTATTTGGGATATACTCAGGGGTACCCGTCTTTTGGGAAACACCCCATATACTGGCTTCCCAAAGGACGGCACGCAGCCGGCGCCTTCGCCGATCATGCCGGGTGGTCTCTTCGCAGCGGATCGGCGAGAGCACCGTGGCCGCAATACTTGGGACCAGGGCGCGATGTGTAAGGCAGTGTAAGGTTTACTTGACGGTTCATGGGTGCTTACAAGTAGGGTGTTATAGTTTATCAGCACCTCAAACAAGGATATAGCCACAGTTATACTACCATCTAATCCTACTTTCAAGTACCCGTGACACGTAGGGCTTAGGGCTTGCAACTTGGGCTCCGCCCGTTTTGATGGTACTGCCAGTCAACCAACCTGCATGGGTTGAGTCTTTTCTTTTTGGTTTTCTGGAGTCAAAGGAAAGGCTTACCTTTCAACCTGTGTTGCTTAATCAGCCCAGAGACATATGTATATATATATATATATTTATTATTTATTTGTTTTTATTTTTTATTTATGCATCTACCGTATCATATACCTATATACTCTTTCTGCGCAAGCACTTGAAGAGTCGGATACCCCAGCCAAGGTTCCTAATGCTGGGAGGCTACGACCAGGCAGCCCAGCTCAGATCTGCAGCTGACAGCTAATAGGGTTTAGGGGTTTAGGGGTTTAGGGGTTTAGGGTTTAGGGTTTAGGGTTTAGGGTTTAGGGTTTAGGGTTTAGGGTTTAGGGTTTAGGGTTTAGGGTAATGGTCTGCTGTGGTGACCATATAACCATACCCCCCCAAAAGTTGCACTTTCTGTGCGGGCAAGCGAACCATCTCGCCCAGACCGGCATGCCCGCCACCCGAAGCAGCCACCTTTCAGCATCCCCAGTGCCCCCTAAACCCTAAACCCTAAACCCTAAACCCTAAACCCTAAACCCTGAAAGCCCTGAAGGCATATGAACCCTACACCATCCTAAACCCGAAACCCTAAAACCGTGCGGGACATGCCCATGCTAGGCCGGCTTTTCGGTTTTTAAAGCTTTAGGGTTTAGGTCTTGGGGTTTGGGGTTTCGGGCTTAGGGTTCAGGGTTTAGGGCTTAGGGGGGCTTATAGGGTTTAGGGCTTAGAGTTAGGGGTCCGTTTGTGGGCACCTTTGGAATTCTGGGAAGGTTTGGGGTTTCGGGGGGGGGGGGGGGGGGGGGGGTTTGCGGTTTCTTTCGGTTTTGCCTTGTAGAGTTTATGGGGTTTAGAGGGCTTAAGCTTGTTTGGCTTCTGGCTGAAGGTTTATGGGCTGACTGTTGGTTGTTGTGTGGGTCTTGAACTTGGCAGGAGATGCGCCTGTATGGCGGAGAAGAAATGGAGCCACTCCTGCCGCATTGAGCAGTAAAGGTTTCTGGGTGACAGTCCAATGCAGGACCTAAGCTGGTACAGGTCTCTGGCACAAAAACTGGACACTTTCTGGCATCGGGTATGAGCCAACCTAAGGGAAAGCTGGAGGTTATCGAAGGTTTACATCTAGAACAAGTCGGGTCATGGTACTGATCTCCCCCAAGCGGCTTGATGTTGTTGTGGCTTTCACACAGACCCGTTTGCAGCATGGGATGCGTTTGCTTGTTACCTTTGCTGGTTGCACAAAGCGTCTGGAGTTCAGAATAGTGCCCTAATCAGTACAGTGGGCTCAAGAATCATGACCCAAAGCGTTGGTCAATCCTCTCCTCTCCTCCTTTTGACAATCTATATACGCTCAACAGCGGCAAACATAAAGTTGCACCGTAAATGTTGGTATATTGTCCCATGTTCTGTCGTCTCCATTTCTAAGGGTACTGAACTTAGCAATTTCTAGGTTAACCTCCGAAACCCTAAACCCTATAAACCCTATAAACTCTATAAGCCCTATAAACCCTATTAACCCTATAAATCCTATAAACCCTATAAACCCTATAAACCCAAAAAACCCTATAAACCCGAAAAACCCTAGAAACCCTGTAAACCCTATAAACCCTATAAACCCTAAATCCCACACACAACTCGCAGGATCAGCTTCCGCACCTGGATGTGTGGGGGTGCCATCGAGCACGTGCCCTGCTCCCACGTGGGTCACGTGTTCCGCACACCCAAGTACTGGCAAGGCGCGTAATTAGGGGGTTTAGGGTTTAGGGTTTTGGGTTTAGGTTTCGGGTTTTGGGTTTTGAGGGTTGAGGGGGGTAGTCAACCAACATGGGGGTTTACGCTATTCGGGGTACCTTCTATCCTACTATTATTTGGGTGTCTATATCAGGGTCCCTTATTGAACGAAAATAAAGCCATGACTCAGAGAACTCGCTCTTCGCAGGGAGGAGGGACTCTGAAACCCTAGGGGTTTAGGGGCTTAGGGTTTAGGGTTTAGGGTTTGCCCCTCCAAGCACGATGAAGGGACCTTGAAGCCTTGAGGGTTTGGACGAGCCCCAAATCTCGGAATGCTGCAGGTCGGTACCTTCCCGACCCTAAACTCCAAACCCGGTCTAGGGTTTAGGGCGTTTAGGGTGTAGGGCCAAACCCTAGCCTAAACCCATTATGAGAATGGTTTCTTGTGTTTGTTTTTGTTTTCTTTTGTTTGTTGGGGGGGGGGGGGGGGGGGGAGGGGAGTTACAGCCGTGGGAAGACTGAGGGTTCCCCAGGGGCCATGGGCGATTGCACTGGGAAGTGACAGCGACAGGACAAGTCTACGAGGTCCCTGGCCAGGACGAGGGGTTGAGGGTTCAAGAGGGTTCAAGAGGGTTCAAGAGGGTTCAAAAGGGTTCAAGAGCGTTCAAGAGGGTTCAAGAGGGTTCAAGAGGGTTCAAGAGGTTTAGGGTTTAGGGTTTATTGGTGTTCATCGGATTTTGGGATTTGTAGGGCTTATCGGGTCTAGGGTGTTCCTGCCTGCTTTCGTTGGGGGTGTATCGGGCAGATGGCTCAGCAACTTTGAGCCTCAACAGCTGAGTTCTAACTCACAATGTGAGAAGACCCTAAACCCTAAACCCTAATTCCTAAACCCTAACCCTAAACCCTAAACCCTAAACCCTGAATCCTGAATCCTGAACCCTAAAACTCGAGGAGGTGATTCCTCTGAACTCGAGAGAGTCCATGGAGGTTTGCTTCACTGGTGTCGACAATGAGCTCGGAGAGAAAATGCTTGACACCATACTTGGACTCCTAGGTCCAGGTTTCCTCAGACTTAGGTTTTTGGTCCTTGAGCCCCGAACACCAAACTTGGGATGTCCCCTTATACTAACAGTCCTGAATAGGGATTCTAGTTGGGGTACTAGAATCGCTGTTAAGTACTGTTAGTTTAAGGGGGAACATCCCAACCCTTCATACTTAACCCTCAACCCGTGTTCCGGGTTCCAGTTTATCAGAACCCTGCATTTCAACAATGTTTGGTGAAGCCAATGAGCCATATAGAGACCAGCCTTGGAAGAGCGCACGGAACGTCTAGTGAAACCAAGCCACAAAGACTCAGTGAACTTATAGGAAGCCACTCGAGATTTCGCAAGGCTCTGGGTAATATGCAATGCAACCATGCGTAGGTCTTACTGTCTTGAAATCTATCCCTAAGCCCTAAACCCTCAACCTAAACCCTAAACTCTGAACCCTAAACCCTAAACCCTAAACCCTAAACCCTCAACTCGCTGAGTTTAGCGTTTTTTGGGTTTTTGGGGTCGCCACCCAAACGCCGCTAGCAGGAGATCGCGCGCAACAAGCTGCGAGCCGCCGAGGTCTGGATGGACGACTACAAGAAGCCCCTGGGACCCCTAAACCCTAAACCCTAAACCCCAAACCCTAAACCCCAAACCCTAAACCCTAAACCCTTGTTGGGGACTGCCAGATGCCTTTTTGCGGGAGGTTTGATCTCAGACCACTGGGGCAGGTAGGGGATTTGTACATAGAAAGCATAGTGGGAAAACTTCGAACGCATGAACAAGCAAACAGCATATGAGATAGCTCCCCCCCTCCATAGGTCCCCTCCATAGGTCTTTGCGTCTGAAGTCTTCCAGCTGGAGATCATGAAGGGTACCTATGTACGAGAAAATCCAGTGCATACAGGTGACTGTAACTGCCCCAGGCTCATGCAGTATGCCACCATGCTACTGCCTCCTCAGATGTCCCTGGGCGACGTATCGGCCGTGTCCTCAGAAAGATTGTTTTTGGCTAGGGTGAAACCTTCTAGAATTTGACTCTATCTAAATATATACACATATATACATATGGGGTTTTGGAAAGTAGGGGTACCCTTGTGGCTTGTCCCTTTAAGGGGGTTCGATTGGGTATGAAAGTGGTACTCCTATTTTGGGAGAGGCCCATATATACATATACATATACATATATCTACATGTATCTTTGTTTGCACATTTTCGTTCATATCACCTATGCGTAGTATATATATATATATATATGAGCCCGCCGCCTTTAGGGTCCATTTAGCTTTGGGTTTTTCTTATTGCTTAAAAAGAGCGAATATAAATATCGTAATACAAAAATACATATTTACACCTACATATGGCACGCAAATCTCATGCCCAGCGGTTCTAGGCCTAGCCGCACGCCATTACGAACTGCGAATTTCTGGTTGTTCTTATTTTCATTTGTTTCTCTTTGCTATCTGTGTATGCGTGTTCTTTTTTCAGCCTGCGTGAAAAAGTCGCTGTTTGGCTGCGGCAGAAGGGAAAGAGAAGTGAGAGAGGAGAGACAACAAGGAGGCCATTTTAATTTTCTGGAAGGGTATTGATTGAAAAGAAGAGAAGAGACAAGAAACAAGGAGACGGATGGCACTCTTCTTTATCTATCATCTCTCCCTTCCTTGCCTCTCCCGTTTCCCTCTATAATTCAAAAGACAAGACCATTCTTGCTCTTCGCAGATCAGAGGAGAGATCAAAAGGAATGCAATTTTAATGGGAAGAGCAATGAAAAGAATGGAAGAGAAATGAAGACAGGAGAGGGAGGTGTAAAATCAGGCTAAGAGAAGATGGTGCTCGTTTTCATCTTTCTTCTCTTGCTCTTTTCCTTTTCAAATAAACAACAAAAGGAAGAACAATGAACATGCAAAGGAACCCGTTTTCTTTTTCCATGTGGGAACAAGGAAAGAACAGAGGCGATAAGGCGAGAGGAGGGATTTGCTGAAGCATGGGGAGGGTCTACGGACAAGGAGCCAACCCCGCTCACTTTCCCCATCCATTGAAACAGGAAAAGAAAGGAACAGGGCCTCCATTCCCCTCTTGTTCTTCCTTTCTTGTGTTTTTGTCACATCAAGGGGAACAGGAGAAGAGAAGGGAGAGAGAAGGAGAGAGGAGAGACAAAAAGGATTGCATTTGTACTGGGAAGAGCAAAGAAAAGAATAGAAGAGAGATGAATAAAGGAGAGGGAGAGACAAAATAAGGCGCAGAGAAGATGGCACTCTTCTTTATCTATCCTCTCCCCCTTATCTCTCCCTGCCCTCTTTCTTTTCGAAATAAGAAAACAAAAAGGAAGAACTATGAGAAGGAGAAGGGGACGGAAAGGAACAGAAGGGATAGGCCGATAGGAGGGGGTATGGCAAGGTCCACGCGCAAGGAGTCACCCTCTGCTTACCCTTCCACTGCCTTATCATACAAGTTCCTTTCTTGCGCTGTATCAGTTGAAAGGAAACAGAAGGAGAGAAGGGAAAGGGAAGTGAGAGAGGAGAGATGACAAGGATGGCATTTTTCTGGAAGCGCAACTGTACCGGAATGTGGCCACAATAAGCAGGCCAGGGAGACTCAGGCGGGGCAACTGTAGCGGAATGTGGCCACAACAAGCAGGCCAGGGAGGCTCAGGCGGGGCAAGTCTCTCCCTAATTAGAAAAAAAACCAATCTTGCTCTTCGCAAATAGATAAGTGCCCTTCTTCCTCTTCAGGAAATCGCCTTTCCCTTATTTTGCTTTCTGAAGCGAATAAGAAAAAGAACAGATAAGAAGAAAGGACAGGGAATGACTAGGTAAAGAGAGGAGCTCTTCAATTTTGCATTACTTTTCCTTCTTGGGGGGTCCTTTTTTCTCCCTTGAAGATGCAGAAAACTCTCAAAAGGAACACCCGTTCCATCGCCCATTTACTCTTCCCTTCCTTATCTCCTATGCTCTTTTCCTTAGTCATTGCAACAGGAGAAGACAGGAAAAGTGCCTCCATTCCCCTCTTGTTCTTCCTTTCTTGTGTTTTTGTCATATAAAGGGGAACAGGAGAAGAGAAGGGAAAGAGAAGGAGAGAGGAGCGATGAAAGGAACACAATTTTAATGGGAAGAGCCAAGAAAAGAATGGAAGAGAGATGAATAAAGGAGAAGGAGAGACAAAACAAGTTGCAAAGAAGAGGGCGCTCTTCTTAATCCATCCCCTCTCCCTTTTCTCTCCCTTCCCTTTTTCTTTTCGAAATAAGAAAAACTAAGCAGGAAGAATTATGAAAAGGAGAAGGGTAAGGAAAAGAGCAGAAGAGATAGGCCGAAAAGAGTGATATGATGAAGTATGGCAAGGTCCACACGCAAGGAGTCACCCTCTGCTTACCCTCCCACTGCCCTTATCATACAAGTTCCCTTCTTGTGGTTTATCAGCTAAACGGAAACAGAAGGAGAGAAGGGAAAGAGAAGTGAGAGAGGAGAGACAACAAGGATGCCATGTTAATTTTCTGGAAGGGTATTGAAAAGAAGAGAAAAGACAAGAAACAAGGGGACGGATGGCACTCTTCTGTATCTATCATCCTTGTCTTTCCCTTTTCCCTCTATAATTAGAAAAACAGGCGCCCTCTCTCGTCTTCAGGAACCCGTTCACTTTTTCCGTTTGGGAACAAGGAAAAGAACAGAGGCGATAGGGCGAGAGGAAGAATATGCTGAAGCATGGGGAGGGTCTACGGGCAAGTAGCCAACCCCGCTCACTTGCCCCATCCATTGTGAAAAGAACAGGGCCTCCATTCCCCTCTTGTTCTTCCTTTCTTGCGTTTTTGTCATTTAAGGGGGAACAGCAGAAGAGAAGGGAAAGAGAAGGAGAGAGGAGCGATGAAAGGGACACAATTTTAATGGGAAGAGCCAAGAAAAGAACAGAAGAGAGATGAATAAAGGAGAGGGAGAGACAAAACAAGGCGCAAAGAAGATGGCACTCTTCTTTATCTATCCTCTCTCCCTTATCTCTGCAAGGAATAGAACAGACAGGAAGCAAGGAGACGGAGTGACAAAACTTGTCGCAAAGCTTTATATATCTCCCTTGTCTCTCCCTAATTAGAAAAAACCAATCTTGCTATTCACAGATAGATAGGTGCCCTTCTTCCTCTTCAGGAAATCGCCTTTCCCTTATTTTGCTTGTTGAAGCGACTAAGAAGAACAACAGATACGAAGAGAGGACAGGGAATGACTAGGTAAAGAGAGGAGCTCTTAAATTTTCCTCCCTATCTGTTATGTTACCTTTCCTCCTTGGGGGATGTCCTTTTTTCTCCCTTGAAGATGCAGAAAACTCTCAAAAGAAACGCCCGTTCCATCGCCCATTTACTCTTCAATTCGCTTCCTTATCTCCTATGCTCTTTTCCTTATTCATTGCAACAGGAGAAGACAGGAAAAGGGCCTCCATTCCCCTCTTGTTCTTCCTTTCTTGTGTGTTTGTCATATAAAGGGGAACAGGAGAAGAGAAGGGAAAGAGAAGGGGAGAGGAGCGATGAAAGGAACACAATTTTAATGGGAAGAGCCAAGAAAAGAATGGAAGAGAGATGAATAAAGGAGAAGGAGAGACAAAACAAGTTGCAAAGAAGATGGCGCTCTTCTTAATCCATCCCCTCTCCCTTATCTCTCCCTTCCCTTTTTCTTTTCGAAATAAGAAAAACTAAGCAGGAAGAATTATGAAAAGGAGAAGGGTAAGGAAAAGAGCAGAAGAGATAGGCCGAAAAGAGTGATATGATGAAGTATGGCAAGGTCCACACTCAAGGAGTCACCCTCTGCTTACCCTCCCACTGCCTTATCATACAAGTTCCTTTATTGTGGTTTATCAGCTAAACGGAAACAGAAGGAGAGAAGGGAAAGAGAAGTGAGAGAGGAGAGACAACAAGGATGCCATTTTAATTTTCTGGAAGGGTATTGAAAAGAAGAGAAAAGACAAGAAACAAGGAGACGGATCGCACTCTTCTTTATCTATCATCCTTGTCTTTCCCTTTTCCCTCTATAATTAGAAAAACAGGCGCCCTCTCTCGTCTTCAGGAACCCGTTCACTTTTTCCGTTTGGGAACAAGGAAAAGAACAGAGAGGCGATAGGGCGAGAGGAAGAATATGCTGAAGCATGGGGAGGGTCTACGGGCAAGGAGCCAACCCCGCTCACTTGCCCCATCCATTGTGAAAAGAACAGGGCCTCCTTCCCCTCTTGTTCTTCCTTTCTTGCGTTTTTGTCATTTAAGGGGGAACAGCAGAAGAGAAGGGAAAGAGAAGGAGCGAGGAGAGATAACAATAACACAATATTAATGGGAAGAGCCAAGAAAAGAATAGAAGAGAGATGAATAAAGGAGAGGGAGAGACAAAACAAGGCGCAAAGAAGATGGCACTCTTCTTTATCTATCCTCTCTCCCTTATCTCTGCAAGGAATAGAACAGACAGGAAGCAAGGAGACGGAGTGACAAAACTTGTCGCAAAGCTTTATATATCTCCCTTGTCTCTCCCTAATTAGAAAAAACCAATCTTGCTATTCACAGATAGATAGGTGCCCTTCTTCCTCTTCAGGAAATCGCCTTTCCCTTATTTTGCTTTTGAAGCGACTAAGAAAACAACAGATAAGAAGAGAGGACAGGGAATGACTAGGTAAAGAGAGGAGCTCTTCAATTTTCCTCCCTATCTCTTATGTTACTTTTCCTTCTTGGGGGATGTCTTTTTTCTCCCTTGAAGATGCAGAAAACTCTCAAAAGGAACACCCGTTCCAGTTCCATCGCCCATTTACTCTTCAATTCCCTTCCTTATCTCCTATGCTCTTTTCCTTATTCATTGCAACAGGAGAAGACAGGAAAAGGGCCTCCATTCCCCTCTTGTTCTTCCTTTCTTGTGTTTTTTGTCATATAAAGGGGAACAGCAGAAGAGAAGGGAAAGAGAAGGAGAGAGGAGCGATGAAAGGAACACAATTTTAATGGGAAGAGCCAAGAAAAGAATAGAAGAGAGATGAATAAAGGAGAGGGAGAGACAAAACAAGGCGCAAAGAAGATGGCACTCTTCTTTATCTATCCTCTCTCCCTGATCTCTGCAAGGAATAGAACAGACAGGAAGCAAGGAGACGGAGTGACAAAACTTGTCGCAAAGCTTTATATATCTCCCTTGTCTCTCCCTAATTCGAAAAAGCCAATCTTGCTATTCACAGATAGGTACAGTACCCTTCCTCCTCTTCAGGAAATCGCCTTTCCCTTATTTTGCGTTTTGAAGCGACTAAGAAAAACAACAGATAAGAAGAGATGACAGGGAATGACTAAGTAAAGAGAGGATCTCTTCAATGTCCCTCCCTTTTTCTTATGTTACTTTTCCTTCTTGGGGGGTCCTTTTTTCTCCCTTGAAGATGCAGAAAACGATCAAAAAGGACACCCGTTCCATCGCCCATATATAGGGAGACAGAGAAATCATGAGCATCAGCTGGGTTTGCTGCACCACTCAAAACTTCTCAAGTGACCTAGGCACACTCTGCGCCTATACGAGTACATTACAAGTACAAGTGCAAGTACAAGCCTTCGTTTTTGAGGTAGAGGGCACGAAAGGTGGAGGAGGGCTGGGGGGGGTGGGGTAAAAGAATTATGTAGAGCTACTTATAAGGTTTATACAGTTTATGAAGTGGGCTCTTTTTTCTCCTTTGGCTAATTTTGGGCAACATTTGCCCTTTGGGCCCAATTTGGCCCAAAAAAAACGGCCCCAAAGGGCCCAACAATGGGAAACGTGCGGCTGGATTTGGCCAAATTTTGCCGGACAGTCTGCGGGCAAAATTTGGCCAAATCGGGCTGCTCGTCGTACGCGATGAGAAATGCGCGGCTCGATTTGGCCAAATTTTGCCAAGCAGCCTCCGGGCAAAATTTGGCCAAATCGGGCTGCTCTTCGTAGGCGATGAAAAAGGCGCGGCTCGATTTGGCCAAATTTTGCCGGGCAGCTTTCGGGCAAAATTTGGCCAAATCGGGCTGCTCTTCGTAGGCGATGAGAAAGGCGCGGCTCGATTTGGCCAAATTTTGCCGGGCAGCTTTCGGGCAAAATTTGGCCAAATCGGGCTGCTCTTCGTAGGCGATGAGAAAGGCGCGGCTCGATTTGGCCAAATTTTGCCGAGCAGCTTTCGGGCAAAATTTGGTCAAATCGGGCTGCTCTTCGTAGGCGATGAGAAAGGCGCGGCTCGATTTGGCCAAATTTTGCCAAGCAGCCTCCGGGCAAAATTTGGCCAAATCGGGCAGCTCTTCGTATGCGATGAGAAATGCGCGGCTCGATTTGGCCAAATTTTGCCCGGAGCTTCCCCCCCTCCCAAGAATTAAATAGTGATTAATTTAAGTACGACGGGGAGGTTTCGGATTGAAATAATTTAAATTATTTAATTCTTAGGAGGCGGGGAGGGTGGTTCCCCCCCCTTTTCGGATTTCAACTATTTAAACTATATAATGTATTTACATTATTTGAATTGTTTAAATTGTTTACATTACATGATGTAAATCATTTAATCAAAGCTTTATATATCTCCCTTGTCTCTCCCTAATTAGAAATACCAATCTTGCTATTCACAGATAGGTGCACTTCTCATGCTTTCTTGTGTTAGCACGGCTCTACTGACACATATTCCGCGAAAAATGTGTCATGCTTTTTGTCTTAGCAGAACTCTCGTGACACATATTCCGCGGAAAATGTGTCATGCTTTTTTTTGTTAGCACGCCTCTACTGACACATATTCCGCGGAAAATGTGTCATGCTTTTTGTGTTAGCACAGCTCTACTGACACATATTCCGCGGGAAAAGTGTCATGTTTATGTTGCTAAGAGAACTCTGGTGACACATATTCCGCGAAAAATGTGTCATGCTTTTTTTGTGGTAGCACGGCTCTACTGACACATATTCAGCGGAAAAATTGTCATGTTTTTGGTGAAATTTACGAACACTTACCCCCCGATAAGCAAGACTTGGAATCACTCCGTTACAAGCAATCAATATTGGCACGCGGCCATTTTTTTCTTCTCAACTATCTCAAAGGGCGCAGTGTCTAGATCGCAAGCATAATTTCATTGTGTCTTGACGCATCATCGTGTACCAAAGTCTCTGCATCATAAGCATTGTTTTCTTTGCGCTTTAGTACAGTTTTTTGTACTAAGGTCTTTAAGCTGTAAGCACTTTTAACGGGAAAGGGCGAGGAGGATAGCTTGTGATAACTATGACAATTTATCATAATTATGATACCTTATCATAAGTATGATAACTTATGATAACTTATCATAATTATAATAACTTATCATAATTATGAAAAGTTGCTTATCATATTTATCATACTCTGAGATAAAGAACTTGAAGTTATCATAATTATGATAATTTAGATCGGGAAGCTAAAGTTATCATAATTATGATAACTTATGATGGGGAAGTTGAAGTCATCATAATTATGATAACTTCAGGTTGGTAGTTTGGAGTGGAGGGGCAGGAGGGGTTAGGTGCGAGTGGTGTGGGTGTAGTAAATTGTTGCAAGGGGGCTTGTTGGGGGTGATGGGGTCGGGGAGCAGGTTGCAGGTGCGACGCGGTGCGTGGGGTGGCGCTCTGCGAAGTGAGGTGGAAAATTGGGGAGGGGTAGGGGAGGGGAGAGGAGGGGTTAAAGCACAAGCCCTCCAGCCCCTCCCCTCCAGCCCCTCCAACCCCTCCAGGCCTTGCAGAGCCCTCCAGCCAGCCCCTCCAGCCCGCCCCTCCAGCCAGCCCCTCCAGGCGCCCCTTCAGCCAGTTCTTCCAGTTCCTCCAGCCCCTCTAGCCTCTCCAACCCCTCCAGCCCTTGCAGCAGCCCCTCCAGCCAGCCAGCCCCTCCAGCCCCCTCCAGCCCCCTCCAGCCCCCTCCAGCCCCCTCCAGCCCCCTCCAGCCCCCTCCAGCCCCTCCAGCTCCAGCCCATCCCTTCAGCCTCCAGGTTCCTCCAGTTCCTCCAGCCCCTCCAGCCTCTCCAGCCCTACCTAAATAATTTAGTTTATGGCTTGGCTGAGTTTCCCCACAATTACATTAATTTAAACGATTTAAACGATTTAAACGATTTAATTGGGTCCAATTAAATCGTTTAAATCCGACGCCTCAAATAAATAATTTAGTTAGACCGTAGGATTTAAACGATTTAATTGGGTCCAATTAAATCGTTTAAATCCGACGCCTCAACTAAATAATTTAATTAGACCGTAGGATTTAAACGATTTAATTGGACCCAATTAAATCGTTTAAATCGTTTAAATCGTATAAATTAATTTAATTGTGGTGGGAGGTGAGTACAGACAAGCACAGAGCCAATCAAATTATTTAAATCCGACGCCTCAATTAAATAATTTAATTAGACAGTAGGATTTAAATGATTTAATTGGTTTGGGTTTGCGATTTAACTCTTTGGCATAAAAGCTGAACCGAAAATCTTAGGGACCAGGGCTTGCGATTTGACTCCTTGCTCACCCCATAATCATAATGATATAAGACGGAAACATATAATAAAGATGACAAAAAGATGATAAACGACTACAAAAAGATGACAGAAAGATGATAAAAGATGATAAAAGATGACAAAAAGATGATAAAAGATGATAAAAGATGATAAAAGATGATAAAAGATGATAACGATAGAAGATGATTAAGATAAAATGCTTTCAAAAACAAAGTCCAAACGATGACCCGATTAAAAGATGATAAAAGATGATAAAAAGATGACAAAAAAGATGATAAAATATTATAACAAAAATATAACAAAAGGTGATAACGATAGAATATGATTAGGATAAAGGATGCTTTCCAAACAAGATCCAAACGATGACCCGATTAAAAGATGACAAAAGATGATAAAAATATGACAAAATGATAAAAGATTACAACAAAAAGATAACAAAAATGTGATAACGATAGAATATGATTAGGATAAAGGATGCTTTCCAAATAAGATCCAAACGATGACCCGATTAAAAGATGATAAAAGATGATGAAAATATGACAAAAATGATAAAAGATTACAACAAAAAGGTAACAAAAAGGTGATAACGATAGATTATGATTATGACAAAGGATGCTTTCCAAATAAGATCCAAACGATGACCCGATTAGAAGATGATTAAAGGTGACAAAAAGACTAAATTAATTGAATTAATTGTACAGAATTGAATTAAATTATTTAAATCACCCGGCCTCTTTAAATAATTTAAATAATTTAAACAAGTTACATGGTCGGAAATTCGGCCTCAGGCGACTCCGGCCCAGAGCCTGGACTTGGGAGCATTTAAACAATTTAAATAATTTAAATACGCGCAATAAAATTGCCTCCGGGCAAAATTTGGCCAAATCGAGCCGCGCATTCCTTATCGTGTACAAAGAGCAGCCCGACTTGGCTAAATTTTGCCCGGAGGCTGCCGGGAAAAATTTGGCCAAATCGAGCCGCGAGAGTTTATATAGTTTCGGGCCTTCAGAAAGGCGCGGCTCGATTTGGCCAAATTTTGCCCGGAGGCTGCCGGGCAAAATTTGGCCAAATCGAGCCGCGAGAGTTTATATAGTTTCGGGCCTTCAGAAAGGCGCCGCTCGATTTGGCCAAATTTTGCTGGGCAGTCTGCGGGCAAAATTTGGCCAAATCGAGCCGCGAGTCTGCGGGCTCAGAGCTTGGATTTGGAAGCATTTAAATAATTTAAATAATTAAAATAATTTAAATAATTTAAATAATTTAAATAATTTAATTGGGCCGAATTAAATTATTTAAATTATTTAAATCCCCCGGATAATTTAAATAATTTAAATAATTTAAATAATTTAAATAATTTAAATAATTTAATTGGGCCGAGTTAAATTATTTAAATTATTTAAATCCCCCGGCCTCTTTAAATAATTTAAATAATTTAAATAATTTAATTGGCCTGAATTAAATTATTTAAATTATTTAAATTATTTAAATTATTTAAATTATTTAAATTATTTAAATTATTTAAATGGTCGGAAATTCGGCCTCAGGCGACTCCGGCCCGGAGCCTGGATTTGGGAGCATTTAAATAATTTAAATAATTTAAATAATTTAAATAATTTAAATAATTTAAATAATTTAAATAATTTAAATAATTTAATTGGGCCGAATTAAATTATTTAAATTATTTAAATCCCCCGGCCTATTTAAATAATTTCAAAATAATTTAATAATTTAAATAATTTGATTGGCCTGAATTAAATTATTTAAATTATTTAAATTATTTAAATTATTTAAATAATTTAAATGGTCGGAAATTCGGCCTCAGGCGACTCCGGCCCGGAGCCTGGATTTGGGAGCATTTAAATAATTTAAATAATTTAAATAATTTAAATAATTTAATTAATTTAATTGGGCCGAATTAAATTATTTAAATTATTTAAATCCCCCGGCCTCTTTAAATAATTTAAATAATTTAAATAATTTAAATAATTTAAATAATTTAAATAATTTATATAATTTAAATAATTTAATTGGCCTGAATTAAATTATTTAAATTATTTAAATCCCCCTGCCTCCTTAAATAATTGAAATAATTTAAATAATTTAATTGGCCGGAATTAAATTATTTAAATTATTTAAATTATTTAAATTATTTAAATAATTTAAATGGTTGGAAATTCGGCCTCAGGCGACTCCGGCCCGGAGCCTGGATTTGGGAGCATTTAAATAATTTAAATAATTTAAATAATTTAAATAATTTAAATAATTTAATTGGGCCGAATTAAATTATTTAAATTATTTAAATCCCCCGGCCTCTTTAAATAATTTAAATAAATTTAATAATTTAAATAATTTAATTGGCCTGAATTAAATTATTTAAATTATTTAAATTATTTAAATTATTTAAATTATTTAAATTATTTAAATTATTTAAATGGTCGGAAATTCGGCCTCAGGCGACTCCGGCCCGGAGCCTGGATTTGGGAGCATTTAAATAATTTAAATAATTTAAATAATTTGAATAATTTAATTGGGCCGAATTAAATTATTTAAATTATTTAAATCCCCCGGCCTCTTTAAATAATTTAAATAATTTAAATAATTTAATTGGCCTGAATTAAACTATTTAAATTATTTAAATCCCCCTGCCTCCTTAAATAATTGAAATTATTTAAATAATTTAATTAGCCGGAATTAATTTATTTAAATTATTTAAATTATTTAAATAATTTAAATGGTCGGAAATTCGGCCTCAGGCGACTCCGGCCCGCAGCCTGGATTTGGGAGCATTAAAATAATTTAAATAATTTCAATAATTTACATAATTTAAATAATTTAAATAAATTAATTGGGCCGAATTAAATTATTTAAATTATTTAAATCCTCCGGCCTCTTTAAATAATTTAAATAATTTAAAAATTTTAAATAATTTAAATAATTTAAATAATTTAATTGCGCGGAATTAAATTATTTAAATTATTTAAATCCCCCGGCCTCCTTAATCAATTTAAACAATCTAAATAATTTCATTCGCCTGAATTAAATTATTTAAATTATTTAAATCCCCGGGCCTCTTTCATCTATTTAAATAATTTAAATAATTTAATTGGTCTCAATTAAATCATTTAAATTATTTAAATCACCCGACTTATTTAAATAATTAAATGGGTTGTAGTTTTTATTTAAATTATTTAAATAATTTAAATTATTTAAATAATTATCAGTTAAATAGAAAAGAAGAGAGGTTAAATAGACCCGAAAGGTTGCTCTTTCATATATATATATATATATCACAACCAGACATGCATGGTTTAGGGAATCTCTTACCTCGGGTTTAGGGTTCAGGGTTTAGGGCCCAGGGTTCAGGGTTTAGGGTTCAGGGTTTAGGGCTCAGGGTTTTGGGTTTAGGATTTAGGGTTTAGGATGTAGGATTTAGGATTTAGGGTTTAGGGTTTAGGGTTTAGGGTTGAGGGTTTAGGGTTTAGGGTTTAGGGGTTCGGGTTTTGGGCATCTCTAGCCTTGCTGTGTCCGGGTTTTGGTAGCCTTTAACGTCTGTCCCTGGGCTCTTGTCAGCCTTACACCCCCGAGCCGATAGAACAATAGCCCATGCCCGAAATCCGGTTTCGGGTTCTAGGGTGCTAGGGTTCTAGGGTACTAGGGTTCTAGGGTTCTAGAGTTCTAGCGGTTCTGGGGGTTCTGGGGTTCTGGGGTTCTAGGGTTCTAGGGTATAGGGTTAGGGTTCTAGGGTTCTAGGGTTCTAGGGTTCTAGAGTCCTAGGGTTCTAGGGTTTCGGGTTTAGGGCCCCAACCTCAAAACACCCAAACCGTAAACATCAACACCTACACACTGCTCAACCTAACCCCTCCTAAGTTTATAACCCTAAACCCGAATTAGGCCCAAATTTTAGTTTCACCGAAACCCTCATTAAGCCCCACATCCCACAAGCCCCAGAGCAACCGCCACAGGGACGAGCAGAGCTGCGACGCCGACTCGGTTGCGCAGGCTTCGACTGGCGAGGTCCTCAGGCCTTGCCGTGCTGGAAGTGTAAAGTTTGGGGTTTTAGGGTTTAGGTGTTTTAGGGTATCAGAGTATAGCTTTTTAGGGACTTTAGGGTTTCAGGGCTTGGTGTTTTAAGAGTTTGTCGATCTAGGGCTGCTTGGTTTTATAAGGGCTCTGCCTGAACATGATAACATGTTTTGGGTTGCAGTCTATTTTGTGTAAGAAAAGGTTTAGGAAGGTCGCTGGCCCTCCAGAACCTTACAGTGCCCCTGACACCCGAAATCATCGTGAAGCTTGAGTAGGAGCATGCTTAGATCATGCCCAACCTTGGTTCAAGGCTCTTGCATCCGAGACGTGTTGCGCCTCAGGTCGTGCCTAGAAGGAAGAAATCAGCCATGCCAGTCGTTGTGGAAGCCGACCTGGCGGATTCTCTATCTGGCATGCTGGACGCGTGCTTTGGGAAGGACGGCAACTTCACGGTATTTGTGGAAGAGGAGATCGGGGACAGTGGTGCGGGGAAGCTCACTGAGTTCAAGGTTTGGGCATCTTTACTGGCACAGCGTTCTCCGGTTTTCGAGAGCATGACATCCCGCGAGGAGTTCGAAGAATGTCGGCAGGCGCAGGTAGTCATCCGAGACTTCTCCGCGAAAGCCGTTGAGGCCTTCCTGCGCTTCTTGTACTGCGGCCGGTTGGAGACCTCCGTTGGCACACTGGTCGAGGTGGCCGCAATAGCAGACAAGTGCCAGGTTCCTTCCCTACATTCCCAGTGCATGGAAGCCGTTCGTGAGAACCTCACGCCCGAGCAGGCCTGTGAAGTCTTCGCGTCAGCGGACAAGTTTCGCGTGGCAGCCCTGCGCGTGGAGGCCTTGGAGATGATCTGCGCTGAGCCTGAGAAGGCCTTGCGAAGACGTCCTTCGGTCAGACCAGAGATGCTGGAGACCATCCTGAGTTTGTGCTCCTTGTGCACCCAGAAATCCACCTTTCGGAGCCTTCTACGAGGCTGGGACAAGGCAGGGGAAGAGCTGCCCATGCCGGCCGTGTCTGAGGCAGTACAGCCCGGTACGTTCAGGACGGATGTCCTCTATGACCTCTGGGACCGCTATGATCGCTCTGGCAAGCAGGGGAGTTTCGTGGGATACTGGGTGGTCGTAGTCCTCGGACCTGGGCAGGCTGGCATGGACTTGGAGAAGCTGGCGAGAAACAACTGTTACAACATGTATCAGAAGGGCTGGGTGATGTGGATGCTCCCGCATGCGCAGGTGCACCTCACAGGTTTCCATTTCAGCCGAGCAATTCCGAGCAGCGTGTCTCTCAGGATCCTTTGTTCCCAGGACGGCGCGGCGTGGCACTGTGCTGTCGAATCGCAGGAGCAAGACATCGAGGCTGGCGCCACATTGGCGTGCGACGAGCCCCAGAAATCTGTGAAGTGGTTCAGGCTCGAAGTTCTGAATGGGGAGTTTGACAGTGAGTTCTGCATCCACGGCATTTCGCAGACGGACTTGCTGAGTGTGAACTGAGACCAAGCAGTAGAATATTCGAGATATGGAGTCAGATGTTGATGACATGCCGTGACAGCGGGGGATGCATGTCGCAAAAGGCAAGACCCAGGCGAGGGCAGAAACGAGGGTAGTGACTCGGTTCTTAAGGTTTATAGGATTTAGGGCCTTACATCTTAAACCGTACAGGGGCTTCAATTCCAAGTCCATCACATGGCTTCGACACCTAACCCATATATGGCCAGTTCTCCATAATGTCGGCCCCCAACCTTGGGCACCTAAACAGTATGGCCGCTATTCTAACAAATGCCCAGAAAGGGAGCCACCATCTACACTATCAACCCGGAAGCCTAAACCCTAAGCCCGTCTTCGTCCGAATTGTATACTTGGTCAGTGAGATTTCGTATGTCTTCCCGCGACCTCTAACATACCCACCCCTTATTTTTCCTGATGTGGCCTGCGCCGTTAATCACTGACCCCATGCAGCCCGACTCTCGAAGTAGAATGCAAGCCCCTTGGCCACTTCCCCAAGCCCTACGCCACACACAGACGCAGACACACAGACAGACAGACACACACACACACACACACACACAGACACACAGACACACAGAGACACACAACACCCTTAGCCCCCTAAACCCCCTAAACCCTCAACCCGCACAATTTGCTGCGGGCCGCTTAGCCGAGGTATCTCCAATCTGTGGCGCAAGGCGTGTGGGTGGAATCCCGGGCCCTTTCCCTGCAGCTCCAGGGTTTAGGGATTATAGAGTTCAGGGTTTCGGGTTTAGGGATTATAGAGTT
>CAJNDS010001186.1:0-29675 GCA_905221605.1 Symbiodinium natans | reverse complement strand
GTTCTGCTACGACACTCCATGGGTTCAGCGGTTGCCGGGACCAGGGGTTCTTGGACAGTCAGCATAGCGTTGTTGGTTTATTTCGGGCTTTCGGAAACCCCTGGAAGAAAGGGTACCCTAAACCCTAAACCCTAAACCCTAAACCCTAAAGCCCAAACCCTAAAGCCTAAACCCTAAACTACGAGCACCAGAGGCCCAATCGAGGTCTGTTGGGCTTGAGGACCACGCGGATCCTGCTTGGTATGCGGGCAAATGAGGGGTAACCGACAAACTCCCGAGGTGCGACAAATGCCCACGCAGCTGCAGGGCAACTCGCTGAAAACGCCTTCTGAGGGTTTAGGGTTTCGGGTTTAGGGTTTAGGGTTTAGGGTTTAGGGTTTAGGGTAACTAGTAGTCCTATGCCTGATAAGCACCCGAAAACATGTCTATCCTATATCGCGTGAAACATGAACAGTCTTGTCATCATGTTCATTAGCAAAGCCAGGCCATCGTGACCTTTGGAGACATGACATGCCAAACCTTCTGACTCGTTTCTTCGCCGAAGCACACTTGCACGGCTTCATTAGCCCCTGGCCTTTTGCAGAGGAAGCCATATCCGAATAGAGTCGCCGAAAGTATAACCTTCTGGTGGTTCTTAGCAGGAAGATACTTAGGTACCCTAGATCCCTACACAACCCTTTAAGGGATTACATGGGTACCCTCATTCCCTAGGAAGAACCAGTAGGCTAAAGCCGCCGACTGGAAAACCTGTACGCTGTTCTGTGCACGAAATCGATCTGCCACTCGCTAGGTTGGTTGCCTGGTACGGTTTAGGGCTTTAGGGGTTAGGGTCTTAGGGTTTAGGGTGTTTGGGTTTAGGGTTTAGGGTTCAGCGTTTTAGGGTTTTAGGGTTCAGGTTTCAGGATGACAGAATCCAGTGTTTAACAGGCTTTTTGGGCCTCCTTCAGTCGCCATCCTCACTCTTGTCTGAGGCTTCCGAGAAATGAACTAATCTATTCCGGAGGAAAATGGCAATATTATATTACTATTTCAATAAGATGCTAATTCATTTTTTCCATATTTGTATTAGACTATTGCTGAACAGAAAGTTCCTAAAGCGATTATCTATTTCATTCGAAATTACTTTCCCGTTTTTCATTTCGTTCCCTTGTAATTCAACTGCAATCCTAAACGAGGGGCAATTTATGGCAATTTATGGATAGTCTATGCAACGGGCCGGGGCGGATAACGCCGTCGCCAGTGAAGAAACTCACGAAATATGTTGCGTGACCCTTTGGAGCCATGACGTGCCCTGAACCTCCGAACCGTTTAGGGTTTTGGGTTTAATTAGGGTTTAGGGTCTAGGGTCTAGGGTTGAGGGTTTAGGGTATAGGGTCTTTTTTTTCGAAGCACACTTGCACGGCTTCATTAGCCCCTGGCCTTTTGCAGAGGAAGCGCTATGCGAAAGTATAACCCAAAGAGCCCAATATCCCTGAATTAGGGAATATTGCTTAATTTACATGAGGATACTTAACATGATTCAGGGAATATTCCTTAATTTATATAAGGATCCTTAACATGATTCAGGGAATATTCCTTAATTTACATAAGGATCCTTAACATGATTTAGGGAATATTCCTTAATTAAGAGGTATTGGGCTCTTTGGGAAGTCTGTCGACTCGAAGAACTCTGTACGTGTGTTCAGTCGGGCCATTTGACGGTTTAGGGTTTAGGGTTTAGGGTTTAGCGTTCTCAAGGGTTAGCTTGGTGGCCTGGTATAGGGTTTGGGGCTCAGGTTTCAGGGATAAAGAGTCTAAGGTCTAGACTCTGCAGAACAGGCTTTTCGGGGGTTTGAGGTGTAATAGGGTTTAGGGTTTAGGGTTTAGGGTTTGCTTCTTTCAGTCGCCATCCTCACCCTTGTCCGAGGCTTCCGAGACGATAAAGCGGACCACGCTGAGGAGGCCGTAAACTCCAAGAAAGAAGCCGGCCTGGGTTTAGGGTTTAGGGTTTAGGGTGTAGGGTTTAGGGTTTAGGGTTTAGGGTTCAGGGTTTAGGGTTTAGGGTTTAGGGTTTAGGGTCGCCAAAACAGGTTTGAGGCTTAGGATCCCTGAACCCTAAACCATAAACCCTACAACTTTTGCACCCTAAGCCCCAAACCATAAACATAGACCCTACGTTTGCAGGGAGCACTATCTGAGCAGAGCTGCACTGAGGGGCTAAAGGCCCTTGGCGCCCAAACGAAGCAAAACCCAGGCCAACTACAATTTGGCCCTTTGAACCCTAAAACCTCGGTTAAATCATCTTCTTCGCCAGAGGAGTCTTTCTTGATACGTGTCTATGAACTATTTCCACTGCACTAAGGTTGTTGGAGCCGTTGTTCTGATTTTGGGCATGATCAGAGGGGCACGCGACATGTGCGCATAGCGGAAGATACCTGCAAAGAAATCCCCGCAAGGTATGGCAAAGACTGCTGGAGAGTGTGTCGCTTCAAGGAAAAAGAAAACTCAGAATGCTGATCTGCAGTCTAGGGTTTAGGGTTGCAGAGCCAGCCCACAATCATGGAGTCCTTGTTAAGCAACTTGCAAGAAAAGACCCCACGAAGCCTCCCCATCGCACCACAAAGTGGTACCTCTCTGCACCCCCTTCGGGCGAAGGGGCGGAGGCTGGGCTGGCTGATGTGCTACCGCTGTCGGCCAGCCCGCCGAAAGCAGCGGTTGTTTCTTGGCCATTGTCAAAACAACACCCAAGCAAAGCAGACTGCCTACCCGGCCTCCCGATCACTTGATAAACGCTTGCCAGGGTTCAAAGGAACCCTTTCAATCTCACAGCCTCCTGACCCAACAGTGTAACAGTGAACCCTAACCTGAACCCGAAAACCAACCCCGCAACCCAAACCCGAAGCGCGTAAGCTGGCCATGCCCAAGCTAGGATGGCCCTCTTGGTAGCCCAGTAACCATATTTTGATAAGGGCACCCTTTTTGGGTTGGTCATTTTATAAGGGAACCCATAACCAAAAAAGGGTAAAGGGTACCCCGGCTACCAAGCCCTCAAAACCCTCCGAAAAGTATTCCTGAACATGATCCTCCTGAACCCTAAACCCTAAACCCTCAACCCTAAACCCTAACCCTAAACCCCAATGTCCCAAGGGCCTACCTAGCAAGGGACAAGGGTCTCGAGCTTCTGGCCGAGGCGCCCTGCCAAGAACCGGTCCGGCAAGGGCCGCCACGGAGGCGGGCAGGCTCTTCCTTAGGGTTTAGGGTTTAGGGTCTAGGGTTTAGGGTTTAGGGTTTAGGGTTTAGGATTTAGAAGGTAGAGGGCTTAGGGTTGAGAAGCTGCCACATTGGCATCCCCTTTGGGGGGGCGACTCGTTTCTGTCTTGGAAGGGAGCCCAATATTTGGAACTGCTTCTGTGCCTCTTAAGGCTTAGGCGTTCTTCTCAGGTGGTCGTGGGGATCCTTGGAAACCCCCCCCCCCCCCCAAGGACTCGACATCCCCACAAACCAATGTTGGGTTTAGGGCTTAGGGTTTAGGGTTGGGATGTTCCCCCTTATACTAACAGTCCTTAGTAGGGATTATCGTACCCCTACTATAATCCTATTAAGGACTGTTCGAACAGGGGGGTACCAGGTTCGGGTTGACCTGACCAAGGTTTGTTAAAGTTTCGGGCGTTTTGTTGGTTTGAGACTCCCTGTACCAACGGGACACACCCTAAACCCACAACCCTAAGCACAAGAACCTTACAGCCCTAAATCATGACCCCAAAACCCCTGCACGCAAAAAGCAAGGCCCTGAACCTCACACAAAGGGAGCTCTGCACCCTCCTCCCCCCCCCCCCTCCCCCGTGTTTATAGGTAGTTTGTAACTGGCTTATAACAGGTAAGGATGACGATAAGAACTGGTTCGAACCCAATTCGGGGCACTTGCAGCCCTGCTTCGAGCTACCAATGAACCGGAATTAGGGTTTAGGGTTTAGGGTTAGGGTTTAGGGTGGGCGAACAGACAACATCCAACCACCTTTTGCGACCAGGCAAGATGTCCAACCCCCTAAACCCTAAAACCTCCGAACCCCAAAGCCCCAACGGTTATTAGGAGAGTGTATCTTATAACTCTTAGAGGGTTTTACGGGTAGGACCCCTGTACTGTTGCAGCCTCCTGCAATTGACCCGCAAACCCGAACCTCAAAAAAAAACAAACAAACCTCAAACCCTGAACCCCTCAAACCCCCTACACCCTTCCACCTTCAACCCTAACCCCCCCTCTTCTCCACCTGAGAAAAAAACACCCTAAACCCTAAACCCTAAACCCTAAACCCGAAACCCTAAACCCTAAACCCTAAACCCTAAACCTTAACCCTAAACCCTAAACCCTAAACCCTAAACCCTAAACCCTAAACCCTAAATCAGTCGCAGGTTCAGGGCCCAAGTTCCAAGTCCGAGGCCCAAAGGCACCTCGAATTACAGCTCGCCAGCGTCGGAATGTTGGAGAGGTTGTGAGATTTTTTTGGGTTTAGGGTTTTAGGGATTTAGGGTTTAGGGTTTAGGGTTTTAGGGTTTTAGGGTTTTAGGGTTTTAGGGTTTTAGGGTTTTAGGGTTTTAGGGTTTCAGGGTTTCAGGGTTTCAGGGTTTCAGGGTTTCAGGGTTTCAGGGTTTAGGGTTTTAGGGTTTAGGGTTTTAGGGTTTTAGGGTTTTAGGGTTTTAGGGTTTTAGGGTTTTAGGGTTTTAGGGTTTTAGGGTTTTAGGGTTTTAGGGTTTTAGGGTTTTAGGGTTTCGGGTTAAACCCTAAACCCTAAACCCTAACCCCCTAAACCCTAAACCCTACGGAGGTTGGGTTTAGGAATCTAGGGGTCTGGGGTTCAAGGAGGCTCAGCTGCAAAGGGATGCAAAGGAGTTTAGGGTTTCAGGGCTTCCCATCCGAAAGCTAGGTGTCAGGGTTTTAGGACTTGCGGAATTTTAGGGCTGGCGCGCTTCCTCTCTCTCTCTGGAGGGTCCTAATGCTTTTTGGGTCTGGGTTTAGGATTGCAACACCCTCCCTCCCTCCCTCCCCCCCCCCCCCCCGCCGCCCAAACAGCCCCATGGTCCGCGGCTTCGATTCGGACTGGTGGCTTCTCTCTGTGGAATCCAAGAAGCGTAGTGCACCCACAATTCTAAACCCTAAACCCTAAACCCCAAAACCCTAAACCCTAAACCCTAAACCCTAAACCCTAAACCCTAAACCCTAAACCCTAAACCCTAAACCCCAATACGCGCTCTGAGGAGCGCAAGGTTGAAACGATTTTTGGGGATGCTAGGGATCCAGGTTAGGACTCCACACCCTCATGGCTTAGGGTTGCTAGACCCTATGCTTGGGATGTTCCCCCCTTATACTAACAGTCCTTAAGAATTATATTAGGGGTACCATAATCCCTATTAAGGACTGTTAGTATAAGGGGGAGCATCCCAACCCTACACCCTAGCCCTAAATCCCCTAAGCCCCCTGACCCTAAACCCTGAACCCCCCCTAACCCCGCTAAAGCTTCAGCACAGGCAATTCAAGCCTACCCCAAAAGCCTGCAAACTTGAAGCCGCGCCTAAAAGCCTTACCTGTCCTCCTAATCGCCAACCCCCCGCCCCCCCGCCGCCACCCCCCAACTATCTCGGCACTGCTTGAGTCATGGCGTTCTCATAAAGGTTCATTCTAGGGTTCGGGAGTGGTTGGGAGTACTAGGGAACCTTGGGTGACATACCCCCTTGAACGGCCCTCCCCTCTCATACACCGCTCCGTGGACTGCCACGCTGGACCAGGCCACCAGAACAACCAAGGTGGGCAAGAGGTTGAGGAAAATGTCTATGAGGATGCCCACGGTAAAGGAGAGCACTCCTGCGTGTCACATGACATGGAAAGAATTCTGGAATGCTGCCCTCGGCCAAACCCTACGCCTCAAGCATCCCCAAATTTAGAATCCCTAAACGCTAAACCCTAAACCCTAAACCCTCAACCGTCAACCATCAACCGTCAACCGTCAACCGTCAACCGTCAACCGTCAACCCTCAACCCTAAACCCCAACCCAACCCCAGATATCAGAATCCCTGGAGCGCTGGATTTGAAGTATTGTGCCTGCTCAGGCTTTTGGGTGGCAGGAAACACCTCATCTCTCAGAGCCCTGACGGACATGGTAGGGCATTTCGTTTCCTTGACACAGCTTCTTCAAAGGTTTAAGCTTTAGGGTTTAGGGAGAAATTTTGTGATCGCCTGAACAGCGCGCCAGTTTAAAAGTTCAACGTCCACATTCTGGGAAAAACACAAGGTCTGATGTAATGTAATGGCATTTTTAGGGCTCCTGACCTCAAACCTCCGCAACTCCAAGCAAGGCCTTTAATCATCCAACGACCCCTCCGCGCCCAAACGAAACCCAATCCGTCCTAAGAAAATGGCAAAGATGAAGCCCACGACGAAGTTCACGATCTTCTCAGAGAAGGTTGCTGCCGTTTCCGCCATCTCGAGCGGGAGCCTTTCGCTTGGGTTTTTCAGGTTTAGGGGGTTCATGTTGGAGACATTCGGGTCGAAGGCTTGACGTTTACGTTAGGGTTAAGGGGTTTTGGGCTGGAGGGCTTCGTTGGGCTTGGTTGGGTTCAGACATGTTCAGACCTCAAAGGGGTGAGTGGCAGCGTGCACACATTGTGGATGCCTTGGGATGTTCTACTTTCTACTGACAGCCCTTAATCGGCATTATATGAGGGAGTACTGTATTCCCTAGGAAGGACTGTCAGTATTCCCTAATGGGGATTTTCTTAGGGAGTACTAGAACCCTAAACCCTAAACCCTGTTCCCTATTAAGGACTGTTAGCATAAGGGGGGACATCCCTATCGATGCCCTTACTGCGTCTGCAATGCGTGCCCGAAGCTTGGGGCTCAGGATGGTCGAAGGTTTAGGGTTTAGGGTTTAGGGTTTAGGGTTTAGGGTGTAGGATCGGGGCCAAACACTGCGGAACACTTGTGCGAGATGCTTGTGCAGAGGTATGTTCAATCATGGTGGGTGAACTGGCGGGTGAGTTGGCGGAAGCTTTGGCAATACAGATGTGTCATTGAAGGCTAGTTCGGATCCAAGACGCTTCATTGCTTCGGCAGCGAGCTTCTTCGAATAGACCAGCTCCATTTCTCCCCAAAGGCTCACCCTGATGTACCTGACGGGCCGGCAAGAACACGACCCTGAACCCAAATCTTTTTTAAAAGTCTTTTCATGTTAGCTTGTGATGGGGCGAGTGGTGTCACACGCAAGTGCAACGACAATATTTGCTTTGGTCTCAAAATAAGAGCTTGCGGGATGTGCCGCGATATCTCTGTGCCTAAGATGAGGCAAGATGGTGCCGAAGAAGCCCGCGCAGCGCAGGGCAGTCAGTGGTTTCTGAAATAGGGGTAACCTTATTGTGGTTTTGTAAACGCGAAACCCTAAGCCCTAAGCCTTAAGCCCTAAGCCTTAAACACTAAACCCTAAACCCTACTATTTAGGCATCAAGGTGGGAGTCCCGTATTTACCATTCCGCAGGCTGGGGTTTCAAGCCGGAACCGCGTCACCAACGTGTCAACGCGCACATCACTTTTGGCTGGCCGCTTTCTGCAACCTCTTCCCGATTACTTGCTTGAGAACCACCCGAAAAATAAAGCAGAATTTAGTAGCCCTTACAAGGAACATCTCTAATTAGGAGGGGTTCTGCGGCAAATTGCCGATGCTTCCAGGGAGGCAACTGTGCCCCGACCATTGCTCGTAGATTTGGCATGGTGGGAGACGAAGGGGAAACACAAAACGACACAAACTGGCGCAGACCCAGCAGAGCCATCCACGCAGCAAACCAATAACATGTACATCGAAGGATGGTGGATGCACATCTTAACCCAAAACCCTGAACCCTAAACCCTAAACCCCGCCCTGGTGTCGGGGCCGGCGACGCGTTGCAAACCATGAGGTCAGCTCGTGCTTGCGAGCCGTGCAGATGATCAGATGCACATCATGAGCATGCAGTCTCGTGCACATCATGGTGTGCGGCTGCCGACATAAGACGTGCATGACTTGCAACTTGACAGGCCCAAACCTGGATGCAACAAACCCTGGGCAAAAAAAAGGCCCGCAAGCCCCGGAACCGTGTTGTGCAATAAAGCAGGCTGTCGTATGCAATGTGAAAAGGGTGCAACGTTGCATTTGATGCATGGTGCACGAGGAATCACGATGAGTCGCATCATCCTGTGCCATGCGCTGACGCTTCTGACGTCCGAGTCCAAAACCCTGTTCAAAGCGAACATGGTGCAGCCGGAAACGGATTCGATGATTCAAGCAACTGTTCTTGCACACATGGAGAATGCATGTTGACGAAACCGTCTGTTGTGTTTCAACGCATGCTTCTAGATGCATACATGTAAGTTTGCTGGCGCACATAGAGTGGTTGTAGTTGTAGGGCACACGAGATACGCACAAGTGGAACTGAGTGTTGCATGGCTGCATCTTGGTGTTCACGAAAAACATGACTCGATATGAATCGTCGAAGAACTTCATAGGCTGCATGCGACAAGCCAGCACATGTGTCCGCAAACGCCAGGATTTCGCGCAGGTGCACCAGACTCGGTCGTGCCCACGCAGAAAAACATCAGTGAGCACCGGAAGCATGTCGCTGTGAGCCCCCTGAAGATCCCTAAACGCTGCCTAAACGCCATTGGCCAAACTTCAGGGCTAACCGTCTCGGCACCAGGCAACCGCGCCGCCGTACATGCTGCCAGCTTGGCAAGCAGGAAAAGCAAAGTCAGCAACATCATGCCACCGAAAAACCAAGGCTTCCATGTGTGCACCCACACAAAGTTGGACCGGGCAAGCTCGGCACAATGAAGAAAGCGCGGGGCAGGGGGCTGTTTTGCCAAACCGCCGTCTCAGCTTCGTTTGCGACAGCATGGCATGCAGATGCGCTTTTGGGCAAAGGAAGCCCGGCGATTATAGCGCCACCTTTCTTTCGCGGGGGAATTGCGGCTTCAGTAACATGCAGGCGTGCTGCGAATCGTCTTCGCGGCACGCTTCGAAAATGAATGGCATCTTCATCCGTAGTTGAGAGTCGCACTGGCCGTACCTAGTTTCTGATTTCGGGGTGAGAACAAACCGACGAACAGCACAGAAACATCATGAAACAACGTCGGAGGTGCTCGTTGGCAGAAGAAACACCGAATGCTGTCGGGTTCAGTGCGCTCTCTCATGGGATGGCCCGGATGACGAAAAACAACGGATGCGAAACTGAAGATTCGAGGCGGCCGCTCAAGCGGAGGCTGCGGAATGGAGCTGTAGAGGACACCAGGGTGCACGGGGAGCAGGTCGGCGGGAACGAAGGCTGCGAAGCGCGGCCAGAGCGCTTGGCCCGGGCGCTACGAGACTGTGACTAAGGCTGCTGCGACCCCCGGCCACGCTTGCACGCCGGAGCGGCCCAGCCGCCACTGCAGGTCCGCGCACCCTCCCTGGGCGGCGGCGGCAGGTTTTTCAACTTTTCGACTGAGACCTGCTGCGTGCCTGCGGGTGTAGCGACCGGAGATGTGGCACTTCGGAAGGCCAGGCTTCTCAGGGGCAACTACGAGACTCGGAGCCCAGCGGCTGACGCTTCCAGGCTGTGGCGTACATCGTTTGATTTGTTGCATTGATTATTGTTGCCACACAGAGGTGTTTCGGCTGTGCACATATGCACAGTCGTGCGTCGTCCGGCGTTGCCGCAAAGCTGGCGTCATGGTTTTTGCGCAACCCCGCCACGCCATGCCAAGGATTGCAACCTCTAAGGTCGGCTCGCAGGTGCGGTTGTAGGGCGCGCGAAGCACGCAGACTTGGAACACAGTCGCGCGAGGGTGCATCGGCCCAGATCGTGACATGTAGAACCGCGTGGCACGTGCACATGCGCAATGGCGGCCATGGCCTGGTTTCGGGATAGGGGCTTAGAGGGTTGCCAGTCAAAGCGTGTATGGGCCGCAGGGGGCTCTCATACACACGACACCTGTAGGCACAAGACGACTTTCGGACATGAACCTAAACCCAAAACCCAAAACCCAAAACCCAAAACCCTAAACCCTAAACCCTAAATCCTAAACCCTAAGCCCTAAACCCTGAACCCTAAACCCTAGGCCCTAAACCCTAACCCTAAACCCTGAACCCTAAGCCCTAAACCCTAGACCCTAAACCCTAAACCCTAACAAAAAGACGCTAAAACTAAGACCCTTTTGAAATGAAGTCGGAGGCGCACGCCCAGCGAAATCACCACGCCCGCGAAAAGCAGAACCAGGCCAATCCTCACTCGTTCACTGCTCTCAGAAACCCTTTTGCATGCAATCAGGATATTTAGGGGTTTCCGAAATTAGTGGGTTACCTTGTTGGGGTCCTTAGTATAAGGGGATCCTACTATATTTGGAGATCTCTTGTGGGGGTCCCCATTTTCGTAAACCCCCATATGTACATCCCTCCTCCCCCTGCTTCTCTTAAGCTGTCGTGGCACAGTCTCCCTCGCCCTATACACCCTCGTCGCGACGTGCGAGGCGGCCGGTTCGTGGGTTTCGGCATGAACCCATCCGGGGCTACGGAGGCTGTCAGAGCTGGGCTTGGAAGCTTAGGGCGCTTTGCTGGCGAGGTGGCCACATTGCCTGGGCCCGAGCGGGGGTTCTTGGGGCACAGCTTGCCATGGTTACCGCGGGAGAAGTGAGGCAGTAAACGCGAATGAGCATCGCCAAGGCGTTCGTGCAAAAACTTGGAGGCAAGTCCCTACACCCCATGTTCCTTGGGACTCTGTGGCCACTTCTCAAAATTTAAAATTAGGGAACACCCCATTAGCCCTAAACCCTACACCCTAAACTACCCTAAAACCCGAAAAACCTAAAACCCTAAAACCCTAAAACTCTAAAACCCTAAAACCCTAAAACCCTAAAACCCCAAAACCCTAAAACCCTAAACCCCTAAAACTCTAAAACTCTAAAACCCTAAAGGGTCTATGTGGACATGCGAGGCTCTGATCGATCATCGGCAGGGCCGATGCGATCCAGGAGTCGTCCTTCCTGAGTTGGCCATTGAAAGCTTTACACAATGTTTATATATAAAGGGTTTAGGGCCTAGGGTTTAGGGTTTAGGGTCTAGGGTTTAGGGTTTATATATCCTAACAAGGGAAACATTAAAAATACCCCAATGCCGAGCTAGCTTCTTCAGGAACGTTGAGGCGTACGCAGCTCCTTGTGGCAGATGGCCGAGGCTACAAGGTTACAAGCTCCTGAACCCCCAACCGAGGCTCATGGGATGACAGGTGCATGACGGTCGCCCTTGAGGACTCACTCGCTGACAGGAGATTACCCCCCGTGGGTTTTAGGGCTTGGGTTTCTTTTGTTTTAGGGTTTAGGGTTTAGGGTTTAGGGTTTAGGGTTTAGGGTTTAGGGTTTAGGGTTTAGGGTTTAGGGTTTAGGGTTTAGGGTTTAGGGTTTAGGGTCACCCGGCACCCAGGCCTAGACCCTATACTACCCAGCGTCTGTAAGGTAACTGCGGGCGCAGCACTCTTTTACTATGAGCTGATGGAGGTGGAGTGACCCGGTTTCGGGTCCAGGGAGGCTTCTCAAAGGTATATACAATGGTTTGAGGGTCTTCAAGGCTTTAATTCCTTGGATGTATGACCAACAGACGATCCAAGAGGTTTTCAGCAATGTTCTCTTGTCCTGTCGAGGGAAAAAGCCAAAAACAAACAGAAGAAAGGAGGAGAAAAACAACCCTAAACCCTAAACCCGAAACCCCAAACCCTAAACCCTAAACCCTGTGAAGCCTGCACCGGCACCCGCCCTGTCCTAGTGCCACGTTTTGCACCACCTCCACTTTGTCTGGCGCAGCTCTGCAGAAGACTCCCGAGGATCTAGTCCGAACCGGGCTTGCCGTGAATGCCTTGGATTCAATGCAGAAGCAGAAAAAAACAGCCGCAGTTGGCCAGGAAACCACAAAGTCCTACAGACCCAAAAGCTCAAAATTCTCAAGCTCCATGTGTGCAGGCACGTGTGAAATTGGCAGAGCTGTGTTGGTGGGAGTGCCGAAATGCGCTAGTCTACTAGGCGTAGGCCATGCCACCCTACTTATCAACTCTCCAAGCGCGATAAATCCTTGTCAGCTCGAAAAAGCCGACAACGTGAAACGGGACCTCGAAGCCCCTAAAGCCTAAACCTAAAATCTAAACTCCAAACCCCAACCCTGAACCCAGTTCAACTAAGCCTAACACCTTGAGCCCCAATCCCCATGATGCTTGGACTCAGGTGCCAGTGAAGAGAGGAAGTACAAGGAGGCGACGGTCAGAAACCTGACGGGTGGAAGGGCTTCGGGTTAAGTTCGGGTTTGGTGTCTATAGCGTTAACCACTACACCTCCCCGCAATACTGCAACAGCCTAGAACCCCTCAACCTCGACAACCATGACTCCTGAAGACACCCAACCTGCAGATCATATTCTGCCTTGCTGAAATCGGCAATGAGGTTGAACAGGATCTGAGGATTATGGGCGTGGCTCGACCTCTTCGTCCGTCGCGCTACAACTGCTCCTGTGCTACCCCTACGCCACCTCTGCTACTAATCGAATGATACAGACACTAACAAAAATATATCAAAATTGCAGCAAGAGTAACTCAAAAAAGATCCCGAATTGCCGCTCAGCTAAATCCTTCCGGCCCCACACCCTGTGCCCTCAACCATACTTGGAGGTCCAGGGCACTTCGTAGCCCATTCTAAGTGTAGCTACCACCCACATATAAGCCCCTCAAGTACCCTAATGGGGGGGTTATAAGTGCAGTTATAACTGGGTTACTGAGTACCCCTCAACCCGAAACCCTAAACCCTAAACCCCCAAACCCCTAAACCCTAACTGGGTTACTCAGTACCATGAACCTCCAAGTAGACGCTGAACCCTGGCATCCAAATCTTCTTCCCGGCCAGGCAACTGCCCCAGCATCTTCGTGCGCCGGCTTGTGCCCACCATCCTGTTTAGGGTTTAGGGTTTGGGGTTTAGGGTTTAGGGTTTAAGGTTTAAGGTTTAGGCTTAGGTTCATGGGTGGTTTTGAGGGGCACTTGCCAGACTGAGCGGTTGAGGGACCAGGTCTGGGGGTTCAGAGATTTGGGGCTTAGCCTCCAGGCATTTGCTTCTGCTTTGCTGCAGGCGCATGAAGGCACATCGACAGTCAGACCGGCCTAAGTCCTGCATCCTGAGCCCATACCTGCCGGCGCGAGCCGGAATTGCGCTTGCACAATCATCTCGTCAGCGTCGCTTACACCTGAACCCTCAAGCTCCCAAAAACCAAAGCCCTTAAAGCCCCTTGCTCCGTGAACTCCGGAATCCCAACAGACCTCTACCCTCAGACTCTCTAACCACCCTAGGGTTTAGGCTTTAGGGTTACACTCTCTGCCTTGCAATCCGGCCAGCACCCAGGCCGAAACCGCTCATGGCCAGCATAGGATCGACGGTTTAAGTTCTCGGGCTTCTGGGGTGCAGAGACGTTTTGGAGTTTAGGGTACGATCATTGGGCTAAGGCTTTAGGCGTAAGGGCCTTGAGTGCAAGGCTTTCGGATAAAGGGCATTGTGAGTGAGCTTCATGTTTAGGATTTTGGTAAGGGTTCAAGGCTTGAGAATGTTCAGGATTTGGGTTCTGGGATGGTGCTCGGCTCTGTGCGGGGGCCAACTGATTGCGCTTGGTGGGCACTTCACCACTTGGTTGGGCCAACCCCAGCAAAAGCCCCCTGCTTTCAGAGTCCACGCTCCAGGGGGGTGGGGGGGTGCGGTGGGGTTTGAGCATTTAGGGTTTGAGGGGCTTGGAACTAAAACCGTAGAGACTCTAGGGTGTTGGAAACTCGGGTTGCTCATAGTGTAGAGCGCCTGAAGCCCCTAAACCCTCAACCCATGGGGAAGGTTTAAGTCTAAGCTACACTGGCATCTGCGGCTAAGGACGTTGGGTATGCCTATGTCTATGCATACATATACATATACATATATATATATGTATGTGTATAGTCACAGATATACATACTCATCCAGCAGAATATGTCAGCGCTTTCCCTCTTCTTTGACCAAGTCCGTTGTCCAGGGGCAGGCTGGCGTGTTGCATACGAGCTCGGCTCTCTTGATCTGAAACGGGGTTAGGGTCTAGGGGTTAAGGTTTAGGGTTTTGCGTTTGTCTTGCGAGGCAAAAACACAAGCGCCATTTTGGTCGTTGGGTTCCCATGAAGACAAGGCCCCGTATGCATATTATCAGAATAATTCTCGGACAGCGGACGAGAGCAAATATTCGGGAAATGGTGCTTCTTCCACAACTGTGACTCTCAAACCCTACCAATCACTAGGCTCTAACCCCCTAGTATAGGGCATGACCCCGCAAACTAGTTCAGCAAAACCCTAACCCTAAACCCTAAACCCTAAACCCTAAACCCCAAGTGAAATGCCTGTACTCTTCAATCGCTTTTCCTGCGCACGGGTGTCATCTTGTCTCCTGGCAGGGTAGCACCAAGTTCCGCAGCAAAGGGTTTAGGGTTTACTGTAGGGTTAGGGTTTAGGGTTTAGGGTTTAGGGTTTAGGGTTTAGGGTTTAGGGTTTAGGGTTTAGGGTTTAGGGTTTAGGGTTTAGGGTTTAGGGTTTAGGGTTTAGGGTTTGGCTAGACACCCTCCAAAAGCGTACCACTGGGCATCCCGATTCAGGGTGCTGGGGAGCAACGACTTGGCGGCTGGAAAACGGCTATCAAGACGCAGGCTTAGTAGTCCCTACTCTCTACGAAGTGGAAGCCTAAACCCTGTACCCTGAACCCTGAACCTCCAAGTTTCCTAAGCATGTAAGTCGCAGCTTGCAAGACGCTGCTGCACCCCAAGAACAGGCTTCACGAAGGACGCATCTCCCCCCGAAAAAAGCCAAGCCAAAGTTATGGAAGTCCCAGCTTCGCGCATGCCTAAACCCTAAACCCTAAACCCTAAACCCTAAACCCTAAACCCTAAACCCTAAACCCTAAACATATAAAGGGTTAGGGTACGGTATACTGATGGAATGAGATCTTGAACCACCCCCGGCGTCAAACAAAAAAACGGGCTGTACAGCCTCTTTATAGGTGGGACGGGGTCAGGTCAGGCCGAGTACGTGCGCACGTGCGATGTTAGCCCTGAAAGTCCGCGCATAGTGCAGTCAAGTTGAAACAGCTTGCTCTCAACCCATCCAAATGATCCTGAACTGCGATCTGGGTACTTGAAGGTTCATGGTACTTATTAACCAATTATAACTGTACTTGTAACTGTACTTATAAGCCCCTCAAGTGCCCTAATAGAGTTATAATTTGGGTTATAAGTACAGATATAATTGGCTACTAAGTACCATGAACCTCCAAGTAGTATTTGCCTGACTGCCTTTGAAGGGCGGTGCGACTCAATGCGCCGAATCTATGGCTTTTACTGAGAAGCCACCCGCTGTCACGCGACACGTGCTGTGAATGTGTACACGGCAACTGCCTACTGCAGTTGGATGAGGATTTTGACCGAGACCCTCAAGCTATGACGACTTGAAATGCTAAGTCTTTCAGCGTGGTAGGGCTGGCCACTGTGTTCAACTCGAAAGCTGAAACTGGAAAGTGTAAACTGTAAAGTGTAAACTGCAAAATATAAATGGTGAACTGTGAACCCTAAACCCGGCCATAAAACAAGACACAAGACACGAGGCACCTTCTTCGTCTTCTCCTTCTTCTGCTTGCGCTCTTTCGGCTTCTTTGAGCCGGCCTTAGAGGGGCATCGAAGTGCCATGAGTAGCCGGCAACGCACAGGGGTTTAGTTATAGGGTTTATGCGGTGTATAGGGTCTATAGGGTTTATAGGGTTTATAGGGTTTCTAGGCCGGCCGAACCATGGAACTGTCGTCCACTGGCCCCGAATTCAAGCCTTCAGACTCTACACCCTCCGTCTTTTTGCAACCTCCGCCTATTCTGCCAAGCTCACAATGCCTGTGTTGTAATCTTCAAACGACCCTAAACCCTCAACCCTAAACTCTCAACCCTAAACCCTATAACCCTAAACCCCAAACCTTGATGGTGCTTGGGTTCAGGGTTTAGGCTTTGGGGACTGGGCTGGGAATGGCTATTCTGCTCCCAACCTCCGCATGTAGCCCTAAATCTCAAGTGACCCCTAGTAGTCCTAAACCCTACCTAAACCCTAAATAAACCCTAAACCCTAAACCCTAAACCCTAAACCCTAAACCCTGAACCTTATAAGCCCTAATTACAAGCCCTAGAAGCTCTGTCTGCAACCCCTACATCAGCCCTGTAAACCCCTGCAAAACCCCAACATGCAAATAACACTTAGTATAGGGGCCTTGATAATTTGATAGGGTTTGGGGTTAGTATAGTAGAAGTATAAAGGGACTATAAGGGAATACCACTAGGGTTTAGGGTTTAGGGTTTAGGGTTCAGGGTTACCCTTATAGTAAACATAAGTAAACTACTGTCTCATTTGGGTGCCCGGGCAGATGCAGTTGGCTTGGGCATGTGCTGCTTCAGCAGCTCTGCCGCCTTCATCAGACATTTCAGGTCCTAAGCCCTAAGCCCTAAGCCCTAAGCCCTAAGCCCTAAGCCCTAAGCCCTAAGCCCTAAGCCCTAAGCCCTAAGCCCTAAGCCCTACACCCTAAACCCTAAACCCTAAACCCTAAACCCTAGCAGGGGCTGATCCACATCCGGGCCCTTCGTTGGGTCGCTGTGGTCGTAAAACTGCATTCAGGGGCTAAGGGCCCTTGACGCCTAAATGCAGCAAAACCCAGGCCAACGGCATTTGCCCCCAACCCTACACCCTATACACCCGTAACTTCCCTCAACCCTAAACTGGGCTGCCTGTATACTATATAGTATACTACATAATATACTGTATAGTACACTGTATAGTATGCATGCATCCTAGACCCTGAACTCGAAAGTCTACATCCTTCTACATCCCAGCCAGTGTTGAACTCTGACCCCCCCCCCCCCCCAAAAAAAAAAGAAAAAAAGAAGTGAACCCTGCAACCTAGGGCGTACACACACTACACTATTATAGTAGACTCTAATATACTATAGGAGACTATAGTATATAGTATTTCAAGCCTACAACCCCATAGACCTTCAGCCTTGTGAAAGCTCTGAGAAAACTCAGCTCTGCAGTCTTGATCGGGTTCGGGGCGCGCAGGCCTGATAGGGTTTGGAGTTAGGGTTCAAAATTTTGGGTTTAGGGGGTGTTGGGTTTCGGGGGTTTAGGGTTTAGGGTTTGGGCCGGGTTTAGGGTTGTGGGGTTCATAGAGTTCAGGGCTGAAAGCTGAAAGCAAGATGGCATGGACCTTACAACCCTAGACCCTCAAGAATCATTACACACAAATGCCAGTTGCAAGCAAGCTACGTGGCCCGAACCCTAAACCCCTAGAACTCGTCGAACCCTGGACCCTGAGCCCCTCCAACCTTATGAACCCTAAACACCAAACCCTAGCTCGGCCAAACCCTAAACCGCCAAACCCAAAACCCCGAAACCCAAAAACCAAACCCAACACACCTAACCCTAACCCCTGAGCCCTATGTGGCGGCATGGGTAGTTCTCTAATTTAGGGTCCCTTCTTGGGATCCCTTTTTAAAGGGTGCCGCCTCATAATGACCCTATCAACCCTAAACCCTGAACCCTAAACACAAAAAAAAATACCCACGCGCCTGCGTGTGTCCAAAGAGTTCAGCCAGATGAACTGCTTGTCGCTCCTGACCCCTCGCCTGATGAGGGGGTTCGGATCTTGGGTTATAGTGTTCCTACAGGGGTTTCAAGGGTACATAACCCATTGTTCCCTAAAACTCCCTAATGCTCCCTACTACTCCCTGAGGCTCCCTAAGCTTCCCGAAGGTTCCTTAGGTTTCCAATGAACGCCCCTCCCTTAAGAACCCTTTAATTAGGTTTCGGGTTACGTTGCTACAAGCTTGGTTTAGGGTTTAGGGTTTAGTGTTTCAGGATTGGGTTTAGGGTTTGGGGTTTGGGGTTTGGGGTTTGGGGTTTGGGGTTTGGGGTTTGGGGTTTGGGGTTTGGGGTTTGGGGTTTAGGGTTTAGGGTTTGGGGTTATAGGGTTTAGGGTTTAGGGTGCAGGATTCCAAGTCTAGAGGTCGGCTTCTGCAGGCAGCGGGAGCTGGGACGTAGGAAGCGAAGGGAACGGGAGTGAGTAGGTTTAGTTCTAGGGTTCTTGAGGGAGGGGGGGCTTCAAGGGGTAGGTACCTAGGGAACCTTAGGGCAGCTTAGGGAGCCTTCGGGGAGTAGCAGGGAGCACTAGGGAGTCTTGGGTTCCATACCCCCCCTTGAACCCCCTTGAACCCCCCCTCCCTTAAGAACCCTAGAATTTAGGGCACGTAGGGCCACTGTAGGGTTCAGGGGCTTCGTGAAGCACGCACTGTGGAACCTGGGCCCTTTCACTCCCTGTGGCTCTCGCAAAACAGCCTGCAGACGCTGGCCTACTTGTGAAAAAATCCTCTTCTCAAGGAGAACTGACTAAAGGTTAAACCTTTGGGCAAAAACTCAAAAACTCCAAAACCCTTTGGGCCCTAGCACCCAAGAAAGCCAAAACCCAAGAGCCCAAAAACCCAACAACCCAAAACCGAAGACCCCTTCAAAAACATTACAAAACAAAAGCAACGAGAAAACCCTAAAGACCCTAAAGCCCCAAAACTCCAAAAAACCGGTGCCGTCGCACCCCAGGCAGCTTTTCACCCCAAACCCCTAAACCCTTACACAACCCTCAAAACCCAGAAGCCCAACAAAACCCTAAACAACCCTAAAAAACACGAAAACACCCTAAACAACCTTAAAAACAAAAAAACAAAACAAACAAAACCCCAAAACACCGTCGCACCCCGGGCAGCTCTTCATGCACGGAAGCTTTGGCCGCGAGCAGCGCCTCGTCCCGCAAGGCGACGAAGTTTCGCTTGGAGGGTTTAGGGTTTAGGGGTTTAGGGTTTTTTAGGTCTTTAGGCTTTAAGGGTTTTGGGTTTAGGGTGTAGGGTTTAGGGTTTAGGGGATAGGGTTTAGGGTTTGTAGGGTTTAGGCTATTAGGGGGGTTAGGAGTTCCGGGTGTGGCTGAGGCCCAAGTGGAACAAAGGGTGTAGGGTTCAGGGTTAGGGTTTGGGGTGTAGGGTTTAGGGTTTAGGGTTCGGGCACCTTTGTCTATACTCCCCTGAGAGCCTTAATGAAAATAATATTCTTCATATCCTCTTGGGTTTTATAGAAACAAAAACAAAAATGATTCCCAAGAAGGATAGAGTTGTTCCTACAAGTAGACGCCTACTGTGAGGTTTAGGCTTCGAGGGGCTTAGGTTTAGGTTTCATTTCTCTTGCTCGGTTTTGTACTTTTTCTATGGCCCCTTTTTCATTGTCGGGGGTTTTGGGCTTGTGTGGTGGGGCTCATCGTGCATGGCCCGAACTGACTGCCCCTTCCAGTGCTTTGCGTCGCCGCCATCAGGAGTCCGAGTGATGCCGCTTCCCGCGTGGAGAACGGCTCTGTGCAGCTGTACAATGCAACCGGCTTCCTTACGGCAAGGACACATAACCTCGAAGGATTCAACAGCAATATCTGGAAGCCACCACCCACCAATTGCCAAACCAGGCTCGTGCCGCACTCGCTTGGGGAGCTCACTGATTTGGCTTCATGTATGAAAAGGACCCTGCCTTTGCTTCAACTAGCCCACTGCCCTCCTCACTCCCTCAGATCGCTCCGTGAAGCAAACGCCAGCACAGATTCCGCAGAGGCCCACGCGCATGCTTTGCATGCAGGTGCAGACCTCAACAATGGAATGGTCGAGGATTGACGCAGTGTCTCCTTAGGCGCTTGAGCGCCATGTCACGATGCGAAGTAGTCTAAACCACTGTCAACTCGCTGCTGACTTAAGCTTTACACAACTTGGGTAGAATTGGGGTGTCGCTGCTACTCCCACTCGCCGCTGGCAGTCTTAAAGGCGCTGCGGACCACGACCTGAATGGCATCCTCGTCGCAGACTTGATAGGAAGCGAGCTCCCGGACGTTCTGCATTTTTTGCCTAGGATGGCCCTTAAAAACCCTCTGAAGAATATTCCTGAATATGATCCTCTTGAACCTTAAGACAGGAAAAGAAAGAAATGTCCCAAGGGCCTACCTAGCTGCCCACCGTAGATGAGATCGACTCGACTCCAGGGGTCCACATCCAATGCCTTCTCAACAACGACCTTGAATTGCAGGACCGTGTGGTGTGGGTTCACCAGCAGAGCGCCCCCGGGGATTGGGCTGCCCGAAAGGTAGGTGAGCTTCAGGCTTATCTCCGCGACCTGAGCATCGGATCCTTCCGCAGGGGGCTCTGAGTCAGGTTCCTGAAGCGATGGAGGCATGGCTGCAAGATCTGCTTGTTGGGGGCTTGCTGAACTTCTCGAGCCTAAACAACATCGTGGCTTGTGACCCTAAACCTCGTCCTGCCTGCGTATGCCGACAACCAACCCTGCCCCCTAGGGTTGAGTTCAGGGTCTTTCCCCGACATGGCACCCTACTGTCCTCCGTTTGACTGCCGTCACCACCAAGACTTCGCCAGTTGGTAGCCCAGTGACTATACCCTATGAGAGTGTACCGTTTTTGGGGTTGGTTTCTTTACAAGGGAACCTTGAACAAAAAAAGGGGGGAAAAGGGTACCACTGGGCTACCAAGACCGTTTGAAACCAGACGGCCAGACGGCAATTTAGCAGCATAGGGAATCTTCCCCAAAACCCCAAAACCCTAGACCCTAAACTCTAAGCCCTAAACCCTAAATCCTACTAAAGCTTACCATCGTGCCCACAACTCGAAGCACAAACCCGCCTCAAGCGTGCTTCTGTGGCCACCCATGGCCGCCAGCATCAGCGGCGTCACCCCGCCACTCGCCACACAGTCGACCTGTTCTAGGAGGTTAAGGTTTAGGGTTTGGGGTTTGGGGCTTAGGGTTTAGGGTTTACACAGTCGACCTGTCATAGGAGCAGAGATTTTGTGTGTTTCGGTTCCCTAAACCTATACTCTGAAGGGGGTCATATAGGAGTATGTCTTTTGTGTTTTCGGTTCCCTAAACCCGTACTCGGAAGGGTGTCTTGAATTTTCTGGGTTTGGCGGCAATCCCCACAAAGATCGCCTGGCGAACAGTAGGATGAAGCTTGTGTTGCAGGCCCACAAGCGTTCGAGAGTTTACATTGCAGGGAGCGTCATCATAGTTGAACATGGGGGGATTACCGAAAAACGGGAAAACCCCTCATATACCCCAACGAATAGGAATCCTTTTTTTAGGATCCCAACAGGGTACGCCTGCTGTGGGACCACACCCCCACCCCTCAACGGAATGTCACTGCAGCCGGCTTCTCAAGAGCACCTGCAGGTCAAGGGATCAAGACTCGTTCTTGTAAGGATATACCCCAAAGACGTTTCCCCTAAAACATTCCTAATATTGCCCTTATATCCCCATAGCGGACCTTGAAAAAGGGTCCCCAAACCCAAGGGTGCAACCGTCAGGGTCCAAGGTAGAAGCTCATGAGCAAAAGTATCAGCATCTGCAGACCCTAAACGGTTCAGTTCTCATTTGGTGTAGGGCTACGGTTTAGGGCTAGGGTTTAGGGTCGCCTCGTTGGACCCGAAACGCTAGCTGTCAGAGCCCTCCATCGGCAACATGAACGTGTATGAGCCTGTGCTTCGGCGTTGAGAAGCACTGACACAATCTTGCTGCAACCGTGGGCCTCAGCAGCTGTGGCTGAAGGTATTGGGGCCCAGGCTAACTTGGAACGGTTGAGGGTTTAGGGTTTAGGGTTTAGGGCGGACAGTGCACGATTGTTGATGCGTGTAGTGCCTGGAGACATGCACGGCGCATGTCGCGTTGACAAGCGCTGGTAGTGAAAGCCGGATGGTAGACGAGCATCAGACCATTCTAAAGCCGAGAAGTGCATGGTATTTTTGGGCTATACTAAGGGACTCCTGCTTTGAGAAATACTTTGAGTAACTTGAAACACGCTCAAACGCCCTGAGCGACAGAGTGGGTGTGTTGAGAGTTGAGAAGCGAAATGCACTGAAAAAACCGGGCACCATGCAGCAGCAGCGTGAAGGGGAGTGTACCTCTCATGAAAAGTGCTTCTGCCCAGATGAATGAATCGGGCATCACCCTGCACGCTACACCTTACATCTTCTTTACCAGGTGTGTTGAGCACGAGAGCTCGTGCGTTACCAGCAACCGCAAAGTCTACAAAATCGTACGGGCAGGAGCTGGCTTGCAGAGTCCTGGACCTAGGCTCACCCAGGCAAAGCCCTAGACCCCAGACGCTATGAGACCCTAAGACGCCCAGACCCTGAACCCCAAAACCTGAAACCCAAAACCTGAAACCCAAAACCCCAAACCCTGAACCCCAAAGCGTAAACCCTAAACCCCATAACCCATAACCCATAACCCTAAACCCTAAACCCCCCTAACACGCTTGGGGCGCACCCATGGTCGGTAGACGCGGTCGCGGGGACTCGGCTCGCCAAAAGCGCCTGGACGGCTGAGACCTCACTGACAGGGTTTGGGGCTTCTAGGGAGGGTTTAGGGTTTAGGGTTTAGGGTTTAGGGTTTAGGGTTTAGGGTGCGGGGTTTAGGGCTTGTAGGGCTCTTAGGTTTACCTCACCTGAAAGTGCACATGGTCAGTTCTCTGAAGTATGGACCCTTTGGGGTGCCCTAGATAAGAGGGGCCGCCTTACAACAAGGACCCCAAAAGAGATCATCATCCAGAGCTGACCACAGCTCTTGGGTCGACCCCGGCCATTCAAAGGGCTTGCTGGTCTTCAGGCATCGAGGCAGGCTGAGGCTAAGCCCTATAGCCTCTAAAGTAAACCCTATACGCCTAGACCCTGCATAAACCTTTGATTCTCTGAGGCCGGTGATTTCCTTTCTTGGCCTTTCAGCGCTCCTAGACCCAAGACGTGTCTTAAGGATTCAGGGCAGCAGCCCTGAAGCAAACCTGAGCCAACCTGAGGCTTGAAGCCCTAAACCTGCTGCTGAGGCTACCGACGGACCCGTCCGCGCACGCCCTTCGCAAGTTGTCCTCAACCACATGTTGGGACGACGGCCCCTCCGGTCCAACTAGGCTTCAGGGCCCAAACTCCCACTTGGATCCCCTAGCTACGAGTTTAGGGAAAGTTTAGAGGTTTAAGGGTTGCATAAGCCCTAAACCGAAACCTTAAACCTTAAACCTTAAACCCTAAACCCTAAACCCTAAACCCTAAACCCTAAACCCTAAACCCTAAACCCATGCCATCGCGGGCGGCCTTTTGGGCTTTCTGGGGTTGCTAGGCAAGCTCTTCTGTTCAGAAGCACAGGGCAACAGTCCTCCGCGGTTCGTGGCGGCCGCGCAAACCTGAGAATGCCAGGGTTTGGGGTTTGTCGTGTTTAGGTTTCATTGGGTTTAGGGTGTATTCGGTTTTGGATTCAGCTCTGGGCTTGTGTTTGCGATAGCTCTGCATGAAGCAGTCGCGAGCTGGAGGCAGCTTCAGGAGAGCCAGAAGCAGCAGCAGGCCCATCGATTCACTGAAAAGAGCCACAGCTTCGGAGACAATCTGTCGGAAATGTATCATGTCTGCCAGTATTTGATCACCCTGAGCTGCACTCAGGTCATCCTGCTTGGACATGGTTCCTACTCCATGGGGAGGAGGCGCGAGGGAGATTGCTCTGCATCCAAGTAAACCTGAGTCAAACCATTCCAATGAAATCCGAGCTCTGACTTTGCGGTTCTCTGTTGCCTACACCCTAAACCCTAAACCCTACATACATACATACTTACTTACATACTTTCTTACGTGCATTCATACGTACATACCTACAAAAGAAAAACCACAAAACAAGCCAGGGTTTAGGGTTTAGGGTGCTGGGTACCCTAGCCCCCCCAAAAGGTTAACCTTTTGCATATCGTAGGATTCTATGTAACCAAAAAAAGGTTAGAGGTTACCCACCCAGTCTCGAAGACAAGGCGCTGAACCCCTAAGCCCTGAGCCCTACCCCTGATTCTAGAATGACAGACTCTCAAGGGGTATAAGGAAGTAGGGACCCCAACAAGGGAATCTTAATCTTCTTCCCCTATATAACCGCTATCTACACCCCCTGAGGTCCCATAGAAGGGTCCCTCCTTCAGTCCCTTGAGACTCGGGGCCTGAAGTGATAATTACTCTTCAGCAACTAGGGAAAAAAGACCGAACTAGCGAAACTCTCCACTCTTGGCCCCCAACCCTAAACCCTGAACCCTAAACCCGAAACCCTACAGGTTTTTGAAGGATTCACATCAAGTCTCGGTGGGTCTGGGGCTTGAGGTCACTCCGCAACCAAGTGGAAACCCAAGAGCCCTAAACCCAACCCCTCTAACCCTAAACCCTAGACCCTAAACTCCCAACCCGAAACCCTAAACATCCCCAAGGCCCTAAACAACAACCCACCAAAATCCGAAGTGGGATGCGCCCTGGCCCAAGCTATTGAGGGTGCTCTGGGGTTTAAGGCTTCGGGTAGGTTTGAGAAAGGTTGCTCGGCTTGAGGCAGCACTTGTTGAAAATCGGAAGCCCCAGACCCTAAGCCTGCAACCTTGAACATCACGGCCCATCGACGTCGAGTGGCTTTGTTGCTGCTCGCTGGCCCTCGGGTTGAGGTTTTTGGTGGGTTGAGCTTGGGTGCTCGTTAGCTGAAGGTCATCGGAAAAAACCCTCGATGTGCAGCGTAGCTGAGGTTTGGAGCACCAGTTCTGAGGGTGGTTGGAACACATTCTTGGATCGGATTGCTGCACCTCAACAGTGAACAATAGGCTGTCCTCAACGTCCCTCAACGACCCCAAGAATTGCCCAAAACCCTCCGACTCCAGTAGACCCTCATCCCAAAGCCCTGAACCCAAAACCCAAAACCCCCTTATCACGAATGCGCGGCATTGGAGCCTTGGGTGTGCTCCGGCAAGAGGCCTTGTCTATTCCACATGCACTTTGCTGAAGGCCCCTCATGCTCCGCAAGCCCGAACCCGAAACCCGAAGATCGGCCCGAAAAGGCGCAGTCCGCGGAAGAAGCTCGGGTCCTGGCCCCACGGCAGCACCCGCGCGGAGCCTCCGAAGGGATGGTGTAGGGTTCCGAATTTCCCTTATTCCCCACTAAGAACAAGTAAAGTATCAGAAGATGAAGCTCAAGAGAAAAATGCAAGTCAACACGTTCCAGGTTCAGGGTACTAGGATTTCCGGTTTGGGCTCCGGGTTTGGGGTTGGTGGCTTTAGGCGGGCTTAGGGGTTTGCGGGATGAGGGGTTTTAGGGTCCTATAGGGTCTTGTAGGTTTTAAACTTAGGGTTTAGGGCTTAGGGTTCAGTAAGGGGTGGTTGCTGGAGACAAGCGGCACTGCGGCGTTTTCGAGTAAATCCTAACACCCCAAACCTAAAACCCAACATGCCTCCAAATCAACCCCCCAGAAATCCCCCCTAAAACCCAAAAAACCAAACGAACTACCTAATCCCGAAACCCTGCCCACCGGAAATCAAACCCCAACACCCCTGAACTACAGAAAACCACCACAGATCCATCTACTGCATAGGGGGTTCTCGTGTTGAAATGAGGTCTATTCCTGAGTTAGGGGGACGTGAGCCGTAACCCCTAGACCCTAAACCCTAATAGCCCATAACCCCAGACCCTAGACCCTAAAACTAATAGCCCTGACCCTAAACCCTAAACCCCAATAGCCCTGAACCCTAAACCCCAATAGCCCTAATTCCTAAACCCTAATCGCCCTAAACCCTAAACCCTAAACCCTAGTAGCCCTAAACCCTAGACACCCGTTGCCCCTCCATGCCTCATCGTCGTCGCCCTCGGACTCGAGGTCTTCGCTCGTCGACGAGGCCTCCCCATCCCCGACACCCCGGATAGAGTTGAGGGTTTAGGGCAATAGGGTTTAGGGTAATGGGGTAATAGGGTTTCGGGGTCAGAGTGTAGGATTCAGGTTTAGGGTACTAGGGCTTAGAGTTTCGGGTGTTGAGTGTTTGGGGTCGAGGGCTCCTGGGGCAGGTCGAAGGCGTTGAAGGTGTTAAGGGCGGCTTTAGGGTTTAGGGCCTTGAGGGGCCTTTGGCGGCCTGATCTGGCGTTGGAGTTGGAGATGCTCCGGAACCCTACTGCCTGCTCGCAGAACGAGGCGGACTTCTTGCTGTGGCCCTAGGCTAAAAGCCGAAAAGCTAAAACCTAAACCCTGCACCCTAAACAACAAACCCTAAACCCTAAACCCTAAACTCTAAACCCTACATGGTCAAAAGTAGGGTTGAGGGTTCAACCCAGAGTTGTAGGGTCTAGGGCTTAGGGTAGTTTAGGGCTTAAGAGCCACAGTCACCCAACTGCGGGCCTTGCTGATGATTACACTCCAAGAAGACCCTAAACCCTAAACCCTAAACCCTAAACCCTAAACCCTAAACCCTAAACCCTAAACCCTAAACCCTAGAAGCACTGAAGAACCCTCGGCTGCTTCATTTGCATAGGCTGGGCCCCGGGCAGAGTAGCCGCGCTGGACCCGCCTCCTAGAGCCGGAGAGGACATTTGAAGTAGGGTATATATTTCTTGTACCCCGAAAAGGGCACCAAGTATATACACTCACCAATATTAGAAAGGAACCTTATATACACTCACCAAAAAGAGTAATATACACCCTACTTCACATTTTCGGAGGCTTTAGGTGACTTTGGTGGGGTCTGTACTTGGAGGTTCATGGTACTTATTTAACCAATTCTAACTGTACTTATAGCTGTACTTGTACGCCCCTTAAGTGCCCCAATATGGTTATAAGTACAGTTGTAAGTACAGTGATAAGTGGTTCATAAGTACCATGACCCTCCAAGTAGGGCCTAGAAGGGCCTAGAATTTAGCGGCATGAAGCCCCACGAAATGTCAGGCGTGGAGTTTTGATGACTTTAACCTTTAAACCCTATGCCCGACACCCCAGGGTGAAGGATTGAAGTTCAGTGCTTTGAGGGCTTTGGGGTTCACAGGAGCACAAGAAAAATCCGGTTTAGGGTTTAGGGATTTAGGGTTTATGTGGTTGATGTTAGGGGGCTGAAGGAACTAGAGGTTAACGTGCAAAGACTCCATCCGAGTCTCGGCTAGGGGCAGTAGCTTTGTCGAGTATTGCTCGGGCTGGGCGCTTTGGGGAACACAAGCTTCGCAAGGCCGGGCAAACGTAAAGACATGTAGGTGGTTGTCAGAATTCTGGTCCCTATTATAATACAGCACCTGATATTTAGGGTACCCCCAAAAGGGATCAGAATTTTGACAACCACCCATATAGAACTGTCCCAGAGAAACCCAAGCCCTGAGTCAAGGTGAACCTTGGGATTCTTTCAGGATGCTACTCCCCGGCCCCCAGCAGAGTCGGTTCAAGGCTACTTTGCCGACTGCTGTGATGTTCATCCCTCGACCCTCACCCTAAATCCTAAACCCTAAACCCTAAACCCTAAACCCTAAACGCTAAACGCTAAAACCCCAAGCCCTCAACCTGCTTTGGGCCATATCGCAGCACAGAGGCTTCTTCGTCGACCGCTGTCCACCGCGGCGGCAGTGACACAATCCCATGCCTGGCCATCTTGGGCTTAGGGTTTAATCGCTCACACTCGGACAAGCCAGGCGAGGCACACACTTAGGGTTTAGGGTTTAGGGTTTGGGGTTTAGGGCTTAGGGTTTCGGGTTTGGGGTTTAGGGTTTAGGTTAGGGTTTAGGGTTTAGGATTTGGGGTTTAGGCTCTAGGGCTTGGGGTACCCCTGAACCCTAAAGCCTGGTCGCGAGCACTTGCAGAAGTGGATGGGCAGGCAATCCCCTGAACCCAGGCAGGTGTCAACCAAACCCAAACCCTAAACCCTAAACCTTATTTCAAGCGTTGGCCTGTTTAACTGTCAGCCACATATCTGGGGGAATGAGAGGGAAAAGGGCATGTAGCAAATCACGTCGCAAATCGTGTAAAGGAAAAGGGGCATGTAGCAAATCACGTCGCAAATCCTGTAAATGGAAAAGGGCATGTAGCAAATCACGTCGCAAATCCTGTAAATGGAACCTGTGAGTTCATTGGGCCGAAACGAGGCAATGGCCTCTTTGGTGTGTCAGTGGCAATCATTGGGCCGAAACGAGGCAATGGCCTCTTTGGTATGTCAGTGGCAATCATTGGGCCGAAATGAGGCAATGGCCTCTTTTGTGTGTCAGTGGCAATCATTGGGCCGAAACGAGGCAATGGCCTCTTTGGCGTGTCAGTGGCAATCATTGGGCCGAAACGAGGCAATGGCCTCTTTGGCGTGTCAGTGGCAATCCAAAATGGAGAGGCAGGATAGACCTATAGCCATAGACTATAGAACCTGGATCCCCTCTGTCCCCGGAGCCACAAAAACCCTCCCCGGCGCACTTTCGTGAGCCAAAAGTGCGCCGGAGAGGGTTTTCATCGTCATCCAAAATGGAGAGGCAGGATAGACCTATAGCCATAGACTGTAGAACTTGGATCCCCTCTGTCCCTGAGCCACGAAAACCCTCCCCGGCGCACTTTCGTGAGTCAAAAGTGCGCCGGAGAGGGTTTTTATCGTCATCCAAATGGGAGAGGCAGGATAGACCTATAGCCATAGACTATAGAACTTGGATCCCCTCTGTCCCCTGAGCCACGAAAACCCTCTCCGGCGCACTTTCGTGAGCCAAAAGTGCGCCGGAGAGGGTTTTCGTCATCCCGCAAGGAGAGGCAGTATGGACCTATAGCCTGTAGCCAATATAGGCTATAGACACTTAGACTATAGAACTCCTTTTGGATCCCCTCTGTCCCTGAGCCACGAAAACCCTCCCCAGCGCACTTTCGTGAGCCAAGAGCGCGCCGGAGAGGGCTTCCGTCATCCCGAATGGAGAGGCAGGATAGGCCTATATCCTATATAAGCTATAGACTTATAGACCTTGGAACTCCTTTAGAGACTCTTTGTCCCCTGAGGAAAATGTCCACGTTGTGAATAATGTCATTTTATGATTTATGAAGAATAGAATACTATGACAGTAAAAACACAATACAGCAATATAACAATATAGCAATATAACAAAATAACAAGATAACAAGATACCAATACAACAAGATAACAATATAGCAATATAACAATGAAATATGTACATATATATATATCACAAAATAACAGCATAACAAATATGAAAAATATACAAAAAAACAACAGAAGATAATAAGAAAAAAAACAACCTTGTTTTCATATGCTCCAGAACAAACTAGAACAGTTCCAGGGCGTACGTTTTTGGGGCAAAATCCCGAAACAAAGCGGAACTGTTCCGGAACTGTTCTGGAACTGTTCCGGGGCCTGGTTTTCTGCTCCGGAACAGACTAGAACTGTTCCAGGGCATGTTGTTTTGCACACTTTTTGACGGTACCCGGAACAGACTAGAACTGTTCCAGGGCCTCCTCTTTCATGGCCTCTGAAATGAATACAACCTAATAATAAAATACCTTCCAGTAATTCCCCCCGAGTCCACTCCCAGAATAAACAATATAGCCCTCAAGGCCCAAACCAAAGCTTCTAAACCCTAAACAGCCCCAAACCAGCTAAACTTCTGAACAACCCTAATCTTCAAAACCCTAAAGCCAAACCCTAAAACACCCAGCCTAAACCCTAAACTAAACCTAAATCCGAAACCCTTAAGGTTTTGGGGGTTAGGGTGTTT
>CAJNDS010001185.1:0-29696 GCA_905221605.1 Symbiodinium natans | reverse complement strand
CGCGCACGCGCACGCGCACGCGCACACGCGCGCGCACACGCGCGCACACACGCTCCGCACTACGCGCGCAAACACGCGCGCACACGCGCGCACCCGCGCAGCGCACGCTGCCGCACACGAGCGCACACGCGCGCGCACGCGCGCGCACGCGCGCACACGCGCGCACACGCGCGCACACGCGGGTGGCCCCCCATAATACAATGCACGAGAAACATCAGTAAACTCGCGCGTCAAAACATAGTAGTAGTCGTCGTCGTCGTTGTCGTCGTCGTCGTAGTCGTCGTAGTGGTCGTGGTGGTAGTGGTGGTGGTAGTGGTAGGATTAGGAGTAGGAGGAGGGGGAGGGTACGTAGTGAGAGTGCCGAGCGCTGCCAGCTTGCTGCTTATGCCAAGGACCTGAGACTTCAGCCTGCTGAATCAAAAGTAGCTCGGTTTCACTGGGGATTTCATTTCGAGGCGCACCTTGCTGTCTAACAGACAGGTCAAAGCCGAACATGCGAGACAGCAAGTTGCGAACCTTTGACTGAGATACCCGCGTGCCTAAAGGGCACATTGGACGGCCAGAAGGTGCTGACAAAGGGTGCTGCGACATGCTCCACACGGGGACAACATGCTATGACTGTGAACCTCGAAGAGTGGGGGAGGGTTCGAGGCACATCACGGAGTTATGGGAATGTTTAGCCTTGTTTGCTGCCATGCGGCAACTGGGACAATTGCTCTGATGGTCAGAATGATTGGTCATACAACTTCCTTCGCAACCTGAAACGAAGTTGTGAAGTTCCAGAGCTGTAATTAAAGGTGATGTTTCTTCTCGATTAGTTTTTTTTGTTTATTTGTTTTTTCGCGTTGCGTAAGCTCTCAATCAGCTGCAGAAGCTGCGCGCAATGCAAGTGATTTCTGAGCTGCTGTCTATAGGCCCAAGTTTTTAGCGCAGCAATAGGTCCCATGGACTTGCGACCGGCGCAATCCAAACTCTATGAGGTTTGCGGGTTCCCTGCACATGTAGTCGTCATGTGCATGATCATGCATGTAGTGCACACAAGTGAGAAGAGCAGGTCATGCAGGTCATCCACCTCCCGAGCAAGAAAGCATGACCATGTAGCACCCATCCCATATGAACCAAAGATCCCACTAAGTGCGGAGCATCTTCAGTAGACCTCCCATAATGGGCAATGGTGCTGCGAGCGCCTCCAAAGCCAAGGCTGCCGATCGCTGGATTGCAAAGAACCGTGACATGATGCGAAATGTCCACATGGCTTTACGTGAATAGGTCCAAGCACAAATTACGAGGGACGCACAAGGAGTCTGAAACTGTCTGAAATCAAATGGCGGCAACAGTTTACCCACGCTAAGGTTCAGTAGGAAGTCTCGTAGTCTCCGCTGTAGATCATCTTCCCTTCGATGCCAGGCCCTGGCGGGCGTTTCGGATCCCTCCAAAGGAGGGTCTTCGGCATCCGCCTTGTCCCAGGCTGGACGATGGGTAGGGTCTTCGCAGCGTTCTCGCAGTTTCACGCATCTGGCATCCATTGGCACCTCCATTGGCATCCATTGGCATCCTGCAGGAGGGGGCCGAGGCACCGAGTGACGCGCTCGAGGCGATTGCCACAATGTCCGCACTCGAACCTGGGGTTGCTTCTGCCGTTCAACAGTTTGGGGTTGCTTGCTTCTATCGTTCACAAAAAGAGAAGACGTGTTGTCGCTCATTGTTCCAGACTTTGCCAGACTGTCATGTTATCGGCCAGCGGCTAGCGTTTACCTGCCTCATTCTCGCTCCTTATTCAGCTTGACTCTGGCACCCGACAGGTAGGTCAACTTGGGAATGTAGTCTTGGGCTCAGGAATGTTGAGCCACTCAACAGTATGAGACTATGAATGCGATGGCGCAGATTCGCACAGTTCTGCGTGGCTGAGGCAACTTTCCCAAGCGAGACCTCCGGGACATCTGTCGGGCACTAAGGTAGGGTAAGGTGAAGTGTGGCAGAATCAGAAGACACATGAAAGCATATTCTAGCAGCAGCGGACAAACGTGTATGAGAGAAGGCAGAGGAGAGTGGACTCCCAGAGGTGGATGGTCCGGCGACGATGCGCCGCCGAGAAAAGCGCTCCCGGATCTCTGCAGTGCCCGAGCAGGAAAGAGTCTAAGACAAATCGGCACATAAAGGAGGCGTAGATGAAGTCGTAGATTAAGCCGCTTGTTGATGATGTTGGCTGTGGGCCCGCCGGATGCTTGCCCCGTTCGATGCGACTTCACGCGTGATACGCGCGGCACATCTCCGCCTGCTCGTAGATGGTCATAAACAAGTTTTTAGATGTTCTGAGATGTTCTTTTGATGTTCTGAGATGTTCCGTGAGAGAGGAAACCCGCGTCCCGCCGGCAGAGCTCAGTCCACTGAATGGCCCCGTGCTTGGAAGGCTGTGGGGTAGCAAGGTCTCACATGTCTCTGTTTGGCATAGGTTGCTTTGGCACAATGGTAGTGAAGTCACGAGCTACGTAAGATGAGTAAGTAGATGCGAGGGGTTCACATGCGCACTCCTTTTCTCTCAGCAGGCGTGCAAGCCAGACTGTCAAGCCTGGGGCCAAGCCCGACCGATAGTCCCGACCTGGGACACGCGATGTATTGCTGGAAATGCTGGAGCTGGGAAATTGGTAACCGGTATGGTACGGTCGCCTGTAAACCTTTAGAACCAGAGGCCAGAGATGTTGGATCCCCAGCTCGAGGAGTTCCTCACAAAGGCACTGGATGCAACGCGTTTTTGCTGTGCTGGCTTCTGGAATATGCCGGAATGTTTCTGAGAGCCGCAGGAAATTCCCCTGTGTCGGCTGATGGCTCAAGCCAAATCATTCAGCTGCGTGAGGCTTTTCAGAAGCACTTCCTCTTGAAGTCGGTGCCAGAAGTGGAGTGCAAGGCAGGGCGTGCGCACAGACAGACAGAACAGAAAAGTCTTGCGTGCACAGCGTTTTTTTGCTGCGTTGACGGTTTGCAGGCACTAAGTCTCTCCATGAAGGTCAAGCATGCTGTCCCTCAGGAGGCATCGGTTCTTGACCAGCGATGTAGTTGGTTCAATCACGGCGTTCTTCTTGTCTAGGTGGAGGTTTCAAGGTTCCACTGTCGTCGCTACGCGACCCGCAGAGCATTCGGGGATCCGAACGCATAGCTCACTGGGCCAAGGAGGAATCCGTGCTCGCCTTATTAGAGGACATCGGATCAACAACAGAGCTGAAGAAGTGGGGATCCGAAAATGTCCTGGGCCCGTAGCCTCGGCGCATTTACGATATGGGTTCGTTCCTCTACGCTCCAAGTAGCCTATGTAGATGCAAGGAACATGCTCCATGGTCTTGAGAGGTCATCGTGGGACAGGGTGAAACCGTGGAGTCTGTGTACTTCATCAGGCAAGCCGACTTCTGTCCAGGATCACGTAGCCTCAAAGCTTCTACAATCGCTTTACCTACAGATGCGGGCGCAGTTCTTCAGACTAGGGACTGTGACCAGGTATGGGAGTTTCCAGATGGTGCAGGACAACGTCTGTCTGAGCAATGTTCTTGGGCAGGGATCTTGGGTGTGCCAACTCTGGGAATCAATGGAGGGCAGACTATAACTACGCCGCGGCTCAGGCCCGGCGATTCCTTCGGGGAGCTTGCCTTGCTGTACAGTATCCCTTCATCTGCCCAGCGCCAAGTGCGGGAGCTGTCCAGCTTCACCGGATTCTGTGCAGTGTCGCTTTCGATTGCAGTCTTCAAGTCTTCAATATCTTTTTCTGGAATCACTTGTGCCAAGACCACGATTGTCGCCACAGAGAATGGCGAACTCTGGAAGATGGACTTCTGCTTGGATGATGTTTTCCTAATTTTCCCTACATGTTCCTACTTTCTACATTTGGGAGTGGCTTTCTTCGGGCGAAAGAATGAAGGCAGGAAAGAGGCCCCTACAGAGAAAGACACAAAGAAAGATCACGTGCATGGAATAAGAACAAAGAAAATGTACTCGAGGTGGGACTCGAACCCGCAATGGCGCCTTATCCATTAGGCCACACGAGCTTCAATCACCACTGAAAAACCCCAACTCTCAAAAATCGAGAGGTCCTTGACTACATGAGGCGGAGGAACTTGTTTGCGGGATGACGTCTGTGCGGCTTGTTACAGCAACTATCAAATCACATGTCCGAACCATCACCCGAGGAGACGACTTTGCAGTTTCCAGGTTTTTCGCTAGGAAGTATGGCTCCAGCTGTCCGAACTTCTGACACTAACACACACCGGAGCTTGTGTAGCGTGACTCTTGACGGAAGTTGCCACCGCTACGCAGAGGTATCTTTGCTGGTGCTTGTGTGTGCGCTCGTGTGTTGTGCAATGTGAGGAGAGGCAAAGGTTCCTGGAGTGCAAAGAGCAGCTGAGTTCGTCCCAGATAGAGAAGGCTCTTGACTGCACGCCTAAAACGGGCGCATGCTGGCTTTTGCATCTCTGGGCTTGGAGACAAGTAGCCGAGTAGCCATGATGTTATGAGCAGCGTCTGGACTGGGCTTCTGTGCGGGGGGCGGGGGAGGGGGCTTGCAGAGCATTGTTCCATGTTGTTCAGACAGACATCGGGAAACACGCCCAGAGCCCGCAGTCACCGAGCAGTGCGTTGCTTGTTGAGGCCATGGAGTTTTTCCAGGCGTGCCAGGATTTCCGGTATCTGAAGGAGGACTATATGCTGTGGAGTGTCACGTCCGGTGAAGACTGCGTGACTGCGGATATAGTTGCAAAAGATGTCATCAACGACACAGTGCTTTGAAACGTGCCTCGCTGTGACCCGTAACCACAAAGGATGACCAGAAGTCCTTGGCCGCAGTCTGTACTTCAAAAACCTTCGAGGCGCTGCCTTTGGATCTCTTTGCTATGTAGTCGTCATTCCGTACTGGTTATGTTTTTTCGGTTTACTTGCACATTGTCAGTCTGTTACCGCCTGCTACACACAATGGCCAAAGGCCGACAAGACTGAGAACCGGCACTCAGAAACATCTGAAGCTTCATCCTCTGCACAGGACGGGTCCATTGTCTTGAAGGACGAGGAGGTTGGCGAGTGCATGCTGCGAGCTAAGTTTGTGAGCTCCCGGCATAGAAATTCATGTTAAAGCGCCGCACACGTCCACCCAGGCAGCTGCTTCCCCTAAACCCCTAAGGAAAGAAAGTGCCTCCCCGGCCGAACAATGTAGAGTCTGGTCAGACACGCTTTATTTTGTTTTCTTTCTGCGGCCTTTTTTCGTACTGAGAGGCGGTTGCTGCAGAGCAGTGAAGGCGCACGAGCACGAAAGTATGTTCTTCTTCACCTCGTAATTTTCCGCATTCCGTGTTTTCCTGCACGTTGAGTCAGGTACCAGGGCAGCGAAACAGAATGGACATTTAGCATTTTTTTGAAGTTGTCATTTTGTTCGTGAAGTTCCCTTCAGACATGACAACTGTGAACCAGCGAGACATTTTGGAAATGCTCTGGTTAAATGCTGAGGTTGTCACTCAACCCCAGAACTGCTACGTTTGACAGCAAGAGGCATCAATGCTCTCTTCCATTTACCACCTGAGCGCTTCGAAGGCTGATAGTCATCAGTGGCCGGGTGGCTGCAGCTGAATCGACTGCTGATGCCTTCGACAGGCAGGTACTTGGTCCAACTTGTCATGCAAGCAGCATGCAGCTCATCGCAAACCGGTGGAATTGTGTTGTGCAGAAGCAGTGCGGAATGGACAGATGCGCTATGATGCACTCTGGTGAGGGTGTCATACGGCAAGCCTGGATCTGTCATCGGGAGTGTGGGGGTCATCTACAACAAGCAGCAGGCGGGTCAATGCTATGTGAGCTTCGCCATATTCATGTTTCGCTGACACCAAGGCTTAGGCTTTCCTTCATGTTATGCTGCGGTTACTCTTTTGCAGAGCAGCTGAGACACAAGCACCGAACGCGGAGCAATCGTGAGCATGAATTGCGGATGCTCCGGGGAATAGTGCACGGAACAGTGTTTGGGCATGGGATGGCTCGAGAACCGAAACTGTGTAACATGCTCGGAGAGTTTCGGGAGGGAGTGTAAAGCACATGCTCCATTCGTAGTGATGGGATGTGGTGTTCTTTAACTTTGTTGGTCGCAACATTTCTCAGAAATGGCGTTGCGGCAATCTGACTTGGCAGAGGGTTTAGCCTGAAAAGTTGAGTGCATGATGGCTGAAGTGCGGGCAGAATGTATGCACCTCTAAACATGTTCCTGGCATTGTCAGGCCAAAGCGTTCGCCAAGGGACCTGTGGAATGCCTCTGCTTGAACAAGGCCCTTTGCTGAGAAGATGTTTCGGACATTTTCCGACTTTTCATGTTATTCGTGGCCTTGTCTGCTCGAAGCCCTGGTCACTCTTTGTGAAATCACGGGGCCAGGCAGCACTCAGCGGCTTCAGCCCATCGGTGCTTGACGTGCTGCGACGGGCGGCCTTCAAGGTCAGACCGAGGAGGCTTAAGTAACTAGGCGTAAGTGTGCCAGAGTGCACTCGCACCCATGCAGCACACAGTGATTGCTACAGCCAAACCTGACACCACCAGACCCCATTCGTCATGGACTCCTGCCAGTGTCCACTTGCTTTGCTCAGAATCAATCCGCATCAACAACCCATTGTGCAGCCCGGTTCCATACGACTCCGCGCCTCACATTTATATTCTATGCTATACTATTCATTCTGTTCAGTTCTATTCCATGCTATTCTACTCTATTCTATTCTATTCTATTTTGTTTTTTATTCTATTCTATTCTATTCTACTCTACTCTTATTCTATTCGATTCTATTGTATTATATATACACACTGCACACTGGCGTACCTGTTGTCTTTCAGGTGCGTGCGCGTGCGTGTTTCCACCCTGCCGGCCATGTAACATGTATGAACTCTGCCAGCCTCAGCCAGGCCATCCTCCACAGCCTGCCACGGAACCCACTGGACCCAGAGCCGTGGCGTATTCTCTCGGAGCAGCAAGTGCTACTTGGCAGCTCTTGGCATCGCAGATGATCTGAGCATGCGGAGGCCGTGGAGGCTCATGCCGCGTCCAATGTTGGGGTCCTTTTAAAGTTCTTATGTCGTGTTTCGATGGAAATTCGACAAACCTGGAGACTCGGCACACTGCTGAGGAACCTCCTCATCTCTAGGACCGAGGCGGCGCAGTGTTTGCTTGTTTTGTTCAGTGGGTTGTCGCTGCTGTACATGTGGGGCACACAGCTACCCCCAGCCCAAATAGAACTGCCAATGCAACCACTCGACACAAGTCGGGCCTCCAGTCTTTACGATGCAGAATGAAGAACAAGTAAAACCGATGTCCCTGACCCCTTTGCTTGCTGTCTGTTGCAGCAGGTTTGTTAAATGTGAACGCTAGACCGCTAGACTGGACCTGGCCGGTGCAGATGGTCATAGGGGTGTGACATTCCACAGGGGTGATAAGGGGGTCCATATCGAGTACAGAGGAGCCCATAGAGGTCCACTCGTGGGACAAGGGGAGGGCTTCAGGGAGCTGGGTCAAAGGCCAGCCAAACATGGTGGACCCTCTGGATCGGCCCCTCATGGACGTAGCAAGGTCCTAGGGGGGGGGGTTCTTCTGCTCCAAACGCCACGCCTCTCAGACCAGAGGACGTAGCTCGTGTGCGAAGGTGTAAGCTGAGCAGCATGTCCAAGGCACCATCAGGTTTGCCCGGAACATGCCTCAGGATGGTACCTTCGAGCCTGGGGAAATCATCTTTGCACCCCAGGATGGGGCGCAGCTGATTGTGGTGATCTCTGGACAGGCGCGGTTTGTCCAGAGTCTAGTCTGGAGTCTGAGTTCAATGTTTGATGACGTTTAAAGTCTATGTCGAATCAGTGGCCGGGGTGCAGGTGGCGATCATGCAGGGCCTCGCCAAAACCCGAGAGGAGGACGACCTGGCAGTGGACTCGGGATGACCAGTGACGAGTTTCGTACCGTTGAAACCAGTGGCTCCAAGTCGAATCAGTTAGGTTCAGGGGTTCAAGTGACTGGAACGCGCTCTCCTGTACTGTCGAACTAGGAGTCGACCCCTAAACTCAACAGTTGCAGGTCTTTGCTGCCGACGATGTTGACATCATCAAGCAGTCCGATAAGGCCCAACAGGGCCCCACCGCGAATTGCGCATTCTTCGATTCAAAGATGTTCGAGTGGCTGTGAGCATTGCATAGTGCGACTTGCTCTCGCTTTCTTTGCCGCGCAGGTCGTTGAAGCGGGCCATTGCTACGGCAAGCAGCCGGAGAGCTGTTGTTGTATCCCGTGTTGCTTGTATGAGTCCGAGGGTTTAGGGAGCACATGGGGTTTATGGTGTTCACAAGGGCCCTTTGCAAGTTTCATCAAGTTTCTGTGGTGTTCGCTTGGATGCAGATCGCTTCCTGGACAGGAGTTCTTGGAAGGCGTTTCCATGTCAACCTTCGGGATTGCCATCGGCAAGGCATTCGGGAAACAGTCTGGCGGAGTCTATTGTGTAGTTATTTGTTGATTTCCTTTAGTTATACAGCCAAGCCAAACCCCTTTCTGTCGGTTTTGAGCCTTTCGCATTCGGAGTAACAATCAAACATGCTGAACGTTAAACAATGGGAGTTGCGGAACACGTGATAGTTACTATAGTTGCCGACGCCGGGAAATGCTTTAGATCAACAACAGCGTTTGAACGGAAGCGGTCGCTGTTAGCACCTCGAAATTTACAATCTACGGTGTTGGGTGCTGCCGAAAAGTTGAAGTTTACACCAGAGCTCCGCCACGCTGAACAAAAAGGCAATCGAGCTTATAAAAGCCCCCCCAAAAGCCCTGAACCCTAAACCGCATCTCATACTTTTCTTCGTGCTATCAGTGCTGGGCAGCCCAGCAGCCACAGGAGTGATCGCTCCTGCGATCAGGTTTTGGAATGTCGTGAATCTTGATCAGAAAAGATTCTGACTGAGTCGATGCCAAAGCACGCGAAGTGTTGCTCTTCGTTTGGCTCTCCATCGCCCTCCCACATGCGACTCCTCGGTCCTCAGCGGCATAGGTAACCCTCCGAAGCTCACCAAAACAAGCATTGCCGTTTGACTACTCGAAGGGTATCCAGCTCCAGTGCATGTGCAAGTGCCCTTTATGTCTTCGATACCATATAAGGTTCAGGTTTTTAGTTTGGCTTTTGGGACAGCATTTTGGAAGCAAAGGTTTTAGAATTGACTGCGGCCGCTCAGGTCAGTCCATACACATGTTGAAGCGACCTCAGGTGCGCCTCCACCGCATCCTGCACAGCAACGTGCAGGAACTGCTGGGAGACTCCTTGATGGAGGTCGGTTGAGGGTAGAAGATCTCCTTTCCGGCTCACCCCCGCGTTCTTGGGAGGTCATGCGCTGCGCAGAGATCAAGCGCGTGCTTTCGGACATCTTTCTCTTCAAGAATTTGAACGAGGAGAGTACTTGGATGGTTGTTCCGTGGTGAAGCTGCAGTCGATGAATGAAGCTTGACTATTTGCTGACTCATGGATGCTGGGCACGATAGGGTTCTGGAGTTGAGGCGGGTCTGGTCAAGCCTCGGCCAGGAGCAAATCGACCGCACTGTGCGAGAGCTGGAGCAGCAGATCTTTGCTGTAAGGAGCTCGGAGCGATCTGCGCCAGATTTCAACAGACCCACAGCAATTTGCTAAGGAGGCCTAGGGCTGGGTTTCAGACAGGTAAACAAAGGACGTTGCTACCAGGTCCTAGGTGCTTCTTGGTTTTGTGATTAGTTGCAGGTGCCTGCAGATGTATTAGCCCTGCTTTTGGAGACAAGCGCTGATGCCTGTCCGGGGGTGCGCATACCACTTTGGGCCTGTGGGGTGTGCAGCTATGCTTGGGGGCGCAAGCCTTTCGAACTTTGACCAAAACCGAGGCAGGGGAGATCATCGTCCAGCAAGATGACCCCGCAAGGCAGGGTGACACAAGTGTGTTTGCATTCCCGAAGTTGTTTTGAGAGCCTGCATTTGACAGCATCGAAGCTGGTCAAGCTCTTTCGGAGGCATTTCTACCTCATCCAGAGAGGGACGGTGGTGGTGGCTTGGACAAGCAAATGTGGGGCTTGCCAGGACATGAAGAAATAGCTTTTGGCGGAACCCCGCGGCACACCCACACAGAGAGCAGTTGTTCATCATCTCATAGGTTTCAGGAAGTGCTTATGTTTGAAGCAGCACGGGTGAGCTCCTGACTTGGCACTCCCAGGTGCGGAAGGATGGCAAAGTCTTGCGAACACTGGGGAGGCTCCGGAGTTCGAAGTGTGAAAAATCGTTAGTCAAAGCGTTGTTCAGAAGCTTAATCAGGAAAGTCTGACGATTCCGGTTCACAAGGTGTAAGGCGGGTAGGCCGCGTAAGTCCCTTGCACCCTTGCCAGCGCAGGTGGGATTACTTTGGCGAGCGTGGTTTGCTTCTTCAGGAAAGACGGTCAGCCACATGCCAGGCATCGCCGAGTTGGCGACTGCAGGTTGCTGTGAACGGTTGCGATCATGTTGTTAACACGTTTCAACAAACTCTTTGCAATACCAAAGACTAGCGTGCTCGTTGCTTTGCACTCTACACAGTTCCAGAAGCACTGGCGAAGGCGCTTGACGAGTGCATCTGCTTGGTGCTGGATGCCGATGCGCACACCTTAGCCCACTTTGTTGGGAGCTTGCGCATCCTTCCTACAAAACTTGTTCGGCTCATTGCATCACATGGAAATACCACCAGATGTAGAACTGGGCAAGTACATTCTGCAGGAATTCTTTCAGATTGTCGGCCACTTCAAAGATGAACTTGAGCGCCGCATGCAGCTGCAGGACATAAACCAACCCGCAGTTACATGTGGCCAGTGGGCATACTGTCCTGACGTGCAGGATCTCAATCTCTCCATCTCCGATCTTCAGGAGACTTGGCTTCACTCTGCTGCTGGAATAGGACTTGATGTGCTGATTCGGTTGGGTTTGAATGGTTTGATCAGCATGTTCGTGAGACAGCAGTAGAAGCAAGCTCCTCAGCATCCGTCAGCTTTGCGGAGCTGCCGTACCCTTACCTTAGACTGCGTAGACTTCCGATATTTCGGACAAAGACGACTTTGTGGCCGAAGCCTGTGCCATCCTTGTGCCCAGTGTACTGCGGTGGTCGGCCGGGGCACCTTCGGCGTCGTCCGCCTCGTGACGCCCAAGGGCAAGAAGGCCTTCTGCATTTTGGGGCTCTTGGAGTCTCTCGCTCTGGGCACCCAAACAGACCTACAGTCCTGGAGTTTGTTCTGTTTCTACGGATGCGAGTACTCAGTTTAGGTTTCTTGAGGAGGGGTTGATGGTAAGATTCGGATTGCAAGCATGGCTGTGGTTTGAGGGAGGTGAGCCTAGGATTAAGTTCATGAAGGAAGGGTCCAGGGAGGGCTGGGTCCTTCACGGAAAAAACGTTGACTTTCGTTAAAACTTTCGCCAAGAAGTTACTTCTTACATGTCATGACCAAGCAATCTAGATCAACTGGCATGTGCTTGGTCGCATGGCACACGACTAATAAGTTAATGAGGCTGTTTACTTCAAAAAAGCAGCCACTTTTGCCTCCTCAAATCAAGTCGTGGACGTTCTCTTCATCACAGCACGATGCTGAGCTAAAAGATACAATTGCAGCCAGGATGCCCCTGAGTATGCGCTGAAGTGCGTGAAGAAGGCGCAGGCCCTTCCATGGGGGCTGTTGTTGGTCAGGATGGTCTTGGAAGGCTGTCAAGTGTAGCTGTGCGGAATGCAGGTGGTGAAAGGCCGCCAAGAGAAGGCCATCATCATGGAGCGTGAGGCGGCTTCCTTGGGGCTCCAATGGATGCAATGGATGCATTGTACTTGGTACTGCATATGCATGTTCACAATCAGCCAGATGACCCTCATTTGGATGAAACGTGATCGGATTTAGCATCGTAGTGGCTTAAGTAGCTGTTGGACAGTTCCTGTACTTGCCATTGAAATAGCGACTGCCGAAGGTGAATGCTCAGTGCTACCACCCATGTATCGTGCAGTTCATCAAGACGTTCCAGGACCCTGTAGCAAAAGCCTCAAGTAGCTTCCGAACTCAACCCTGCACCAGTCTGAGCCTCACTGTCAGACACCGCACCACCAGGACAAGTACAACGTCTACTTTCTGACCGAGTTCCTGGGTGGTGGCGACCTCTTCTATGCTATCCGAGCCATCGGCGCTGGAGACTTAGGGGTCCTTGCTCGGTTTGTTGAGTAGTCAGTACTCAATCGAAGAGATTGGTAGTGGACTGCATGCGAACACTTCACACACAATGCTATCTAAAAATGTTGCCAGGCTTTGACAAAGCTGCAGTCGCAGTTCTTCACGGGCTCGATCGCTTTAGGCTTGGAGGGAGGGCGGGTGCATCCCCATGTACTTCAAAGTCTTTCCATGGCGTGAGTGCTTTCCTGCAAACCCATTCTGCGTGCGGTTTCAATTCCTCCCCTCCCTCTCTGTTTTTGTAAGCTTGGCGGCTTGAGGCATCGAGTACCTGCACGGCCGTGGGATTATGTACAGGGATCTGAAGCCCGAGAACGCATCTCGGCCTGAAGATGCCCGAAGTACCAGAGCTCGTCATGTCCGCGCATGTCCGCACCCTTGCAGCTTCATTGGTCTTGCACGTCTCATCGGTATGCATAATGCGATATATCATGTAGTGCATTTCCCGCAGGGTTCGACCTCCGGTCTGGTCATGAACTTGTGCCTGATGTCCCTGAAGTCTCTCGGAACCTCAGAGGTGCTGCTGGACTTCGCAGGGAGGGCCAAGCTGGTGGACTTTGGGTGCTGCAAAAAGGACAGCTACACGCAGACGTAGTGGGGGGGGGTCTTAGGCTCAATGCAAGGTTGCTGGGCAGTACAGTAGTGCTGAGCTTGTTGCGGGCCCCGGCTTGACAGGAGATCCGCGCAAGTACGCTCGTCGGGACTCCAGAGTACTTGGCACCGGAGGCCGTTCTTGTGCTTGGGTCCATGGTCACATGGCAATATGTGGCAACTGCACAAGCGGCCTAGAGATTCCGAACGGTAAGAATTGAGAAGCCGTGCAGGTGATCAAAGGCAAAGGATACACCAAGTCCATTGACTGGTGGTCACTCGGAGTCATGCTATATGAGTAACTTGTCGGCACTGGCACCAGCTTGTATTTGCAGCCTGACGGATTGGGTCCGACAGACTCCGACAGGTTGGCTGTGTCTCTGTGTGTGTGTGTGTGTGTCTCTGCTTGTAAGTGTGAGAGTGACACGAAAGTGAGACATGTGTTGGGTGAGGTTCGTGGTTGGCCCGATCCCCTTCGGAGCCGGTGAGGAGGCAGGGAGGGGGCTCTGCTGGGACAGGCACTGCTGGGCTGTGCGCTCGTAGGATGTAGTAATATGTGTTGGACTTTTGGGATATCATTTGTTCACATGTTCAAATGTTCTGTCTTTCAGTCTCAGACGAAAGAAGTGCTGCAGCAGCGTTGGGTTTTGGAGTTGCCCGACTGTCCATGCAGGATCAGATGCGCCTGTTCGCTGCAATCAGCGAGGCAGCAGAACAATTACTGACCATTTGCAGGTCATGTTGACTGTTTTCGAATCATCGCATGCATCGTAAACCCACAGCAAAGTGTACGAAGCAGGCTCCGCTGAAATTCCCGAACTATGTCGCTGAAGATGCCATACAGGCGCTCCGCATCAGCATCGCAAAAATGTGCCCACACTCCCCAACACTCCCCAGATTATTCTGAGATATTCTGAGCAATCATCTTCTTTTTCCCCAGCTTCGGTGTGGGGTTGTTAGATTTTAACCTCAACTCTTCTCCTCGCCCGGAACTCTTCTCCTCGCCCCCAGATTCTGTCTGGAGTGGTGCCCAACCCCAGAGACTCCCTGGAAAAACCGAATCCAGAGATTTTGTGGAGGGCCCAACCCAGAAACTCCTGGAGCGCCCAACCCAGAGTCTCCCTGGAGTGCCCAACCCCAGAGCCTCCCTGGAGGCCCAACCCCAAGAGTGCCCAACCCCAGGCAGAGAATTTCTGGAGTGCCCAACGCCAGAGACTCCCTGGAGTGCCCAAGCACCGAGACCCTGGAGACGATGGAGTGCCCAACCCCAGAACCAGAAACTCCTTGGAGTGCCCAAACCCAGAGACTCCCTTCTCCCAAACCCTCTTTGGAGTGCCCAACCCCAGGGACTCCCTGGAGTGCCCAACCTACCCCATTTGCAAGCAAAAACTAAGAAAGCGTATTTGAATGCCCAACCCCAGGGACTCCCTGGAGTGCCCAACCTACCCCATTTGCAAGCAAAAACTAAGAAAGCGTATTTGAATCAATGTGTCTTTGTTTGGAACATCTTATTTGCGCTCTTTCCTTTTAACGATGAGCAAGGTGGGGATGTTCGAAGTAAAATAATTTGCATCATTTTGAAGGTGCTCAGCGGGCTCCTGGAGCGGAGGCCGGAGCGACGCTTGGGCAGCTCCGGGGCCAAGGACCCTCCCGGATCTCTTGGGATCTCATGAAGGCGATTGAAGAGTTCGTCAAGAAGTTAAGGGACGGCAAACTGATGTAAACTGTTACAGGAAGAGTCACGAGGCATCCTTTTCTTGCCAAAAAGTTGGGTTGAGCCAGTGAGTTGCTCGTTTAGCATGTGTTGGCGCCAAGGGTTCAGGATGTTGACGGCGGAGTTTCAGTGACACTTGCGTATGTGTTTGCATGACTTTTCCTGGCCCCAAGCTCAGCTCACTCTCTGCGCGGTCATGCCATGCTGTGTGGAGGAGATCAAGAAGCATCTGTGGTTCAAAGGGTAGCGGCCTCGGCAGACATGCTGGAGGAGCAGTAAGAGCAAGTGTTGGATGGTGAGAGTGTGCATGGGCGTGTGCAGTGGGCGGAATTTTTGTTTTCGTGGCCCCGTCCAGGTTTGACTGGGATGCTCTGGCTGGGGGCTTCTTTCCACCTCCGTGGCAGCCAGATGCACAGGCCGGAGTGATGAGAAGCTTGTCCATGCAGCGCTACTTCCCTTCTTACATGTGTCCGGTGTGAGCGCCGCTACTGATTCCTTCCCCCCTCGGTGGTTGCATTTTCCATGATGGGCGGAATCTATTTGTGATCTGCAGGCGCAGATGAAGAATTGGGAGGCGCACGGGCCCCCTTCAAGTAACTACGCGTAGATGCTTGCAATGCCGCGGGTTCAGTTCGTTCATTGCCATGTAGTACTTTGATAGGGTGCCTGTTCGCGTCTTCAGGAGCCGGACGGTGACCTGATGGATCACGCATCTTGGTAGATGTTGTGTCTTTGACTGGCTTGTAGACAAGTGTTCCTGAGCCAGAACAAGTCGGATGAAGGTAAGCACAGAGACCTTCACCTTCGCCAAGGGTCACGAGCTTAGCCCTGGATAGAAGTGGCTTTTTCGTTCGCCTGAAAACCTGGACGACCTTTCGGGCATGGCACTCCAAAATTTCACGGACTCATGCTTGAGCTGAGTAGGGCTGATGAAGTAGAGCTGAAATGACCTGAAAGAGCTGTGCGACCAGGAATGGAATGGGCGAAGATCTTCTGACTCACGTGTCAAAAAATGTGGACAGGACATTTAATGTCCAATGTCGAGTTCCAGAATTTGGAGAGTGCTGCAGAGAACCCTGCCGATGATAATGCTGCTTCAGCAGTGGATGCGCCTTGTCAAGCTGGATAGGTAGAAATGAGAAATCAAGCCGATATGGGTCTTGGGTCTCGAGTGACCATTGCGCAAGGTTGCTTAAACGTAAACGCCTGGTACCGACACACAATGTGTTGGTCGTAAATGCACCTCGCTTCACTGCCAAGCAGTGGACAGCGCGCACAAAAATGGAAGCCCACTCAGCTCATGCAGCATGTCGTAGCCCTAGCAGCTCGAAAGAGTCAGCGTCACATCTGCTTTTTGCTGTTTGCTAGTGCAATGACCATTCGAAGCACATTTTTGGAGCCATAAGCGTTTGGGCTCAGACGACTGCGACGTTGACAGCGGCTCCAGGCTTTGTGGACACCAGGTCCGACGTTTCGGAGGGCAGCCCATTACTCCAACTCGCATAATGTGCCCGTCATGAGATTGTGCGGCCTCCGTTGCATTTATGACTCGACTTAACTTGTGACACCACAAGGCGGTGTCAGTAAGTATGGGACACCAGCGTGCATGACCTGTGTTGGGAGTGCACACTTGGCGCCACCGTGCCAGGCAAAGCAATGGTGCTCATGGCGCAGAAGCAGCAAGGCAGAAGGAGGCCCGTAAGGAGCGTTTCAGTTGCAGTCCACAGAATCTAGAAAGGACATCAACAAAAGAGCATCTCAGAAAGTTCTAGGCATGCTGTCTCAGCAACACCAGTGCAACACCATCACCAACATGACTCGCGGTGTCGGGAAGAATGCGCACTCCTGGGCCGCATCATTCGAGCTGATAACGACCCCTTGAGAGAACTTCCTGTCGAGTCAAACACAGCCATACCTCGAATCAAACTTTCAAGAGCTGGGGCAAACCAAAAGCCCACTGGTTGCTAGATACATTTCAAGAAGCGCAGGATGTACTGAGCCCACCTACGCATTTTGATTCCAAGAACCCAGCATGATTAAATGTATCATTGTAAGCAAAGCACAGAATCGAGAACCACCGTTTGCAACGGAAAGTTCTAGTAGCTGATGCTGTACCGATAAATCGACGTTTGCATACTACGCCTGGGAAACTCGAATGCCTCATCAAAAATGTCCCCGAATGTGTCGATAGTCACCGGGACTATGACGTGCCGTGACATGCCCCACGCGGCTTTAATCTGGTAGGCTGGGAGAGATTTGTTCCAATTCATAGACGCGCTTTCAAGAAGCCTTCCTCCTCAACACATCTGTACAGTCGCTGGGCAATGCTGGGGTCCTCGGAGCATCGTATCAGAAGAATAGTAGCTGCCGTATGTGCTTCAGTTCAAGGGGCACGCAGAAAGCACACTAAGCCCTTGCAATCTGGAGCGAAGTCCAGACCACTGCCCTGGTATTGATGCACTTTGCAGGTTCTGGGCCTCAAGTTTGGTGTTGGGCATGCTCACTGCGAGGCCACGGGCTCTGGGTTTTCTGACTCTGGGGCACATTGTAGGGTTCGGTGGAAGGGCAGCTGCCGAACATTTGCACGCTGAGTGGCAGTCGTTTCCCAGAGATCGAAGCAGCGCAGCAGGTTCTTCAGTGAGCATGGCTTGGAAGCATTCTCGCATGGCCCCAAGTGGCTTCGATCTTATCCATTAGATGAGTTATGATTAGTTGAGTTTGGGTTTTGGTAGCCTGGTTGACTATGTCAGTTGATGATGTTTGATGGGATTCATTGTGCTGAGTTGCACTTCGAATCCAGGATGACAAATGTCGCTGCACCGGTTCGGGGCCCTTGGCGGTCGCTGAAGGAGAAGCTGGGCAGCCAGCCCTCGCAGGCGGGACATGGCGGGAAAAGCGTGAAGGACTAAGTACGAATGCACGCCTGGGCCATGTTGGGTTTGCCTCCGTGAGCATGCCGCTGCGCCTGCTTATCAGAGTCCGCCGCAAGAAAGGGATTGTAGACGCAAGGCCGCGATTGCGGCCCTCGAGGGCACCACGCCACAGTGCCTCGCCCAGCGCTCAGATGGAAACAGCCGGGGGGGGGAGTGGCAAACTGGGGACATCTGGCCGGCCTTGTCTCAAGCTGAGGTGTCCTCGATCCGAGACCTCGAGGGCACCTGGCACGTCACCAGCCCCAAGGAGCACGGACATACGGGAATGTGCAGTGCAAAAGCCACGCTAAGAACGTAAGTCAAGCAGTGCAGTAGCACTGCCAAGCAGCCAAAGTCTCGACTCTATAGCTGGCCGAATGCCTGCCCGCAAAATTCTTCGCCACAGCCCAAAGCGTGATCAGGAAAACGCTCAGAAGGGGCCGCGGGCTTGGTGAACATGTTGCGATGTTGTACGCCTTTCCTGCTGGTTCTCAAGCCTTACACAAGATGAAACATCAGTGGCCGAGACTGCTGCACGGAGACGTCCCGCGCATGCTGCTGAACTTGTACACGGGTGACATCGGGAGGAGCCGCAATGCATCTCAATACAGTGGCAGTGCAGGTTCATGGCCCTGCGATCTGTTGAGCTGCATTGAAAACCGTAGGGATATGTTGAGAGCTCTCAATTCCCAGAGACCGGAGGATGCTGAGCATGGATGTTGTTGCTTCTCCGGTTCTCCAAATCTCCGCGGACGGGCGCACCACCACGGAGACACAGCTGAGGCGGAGCATTTGGGAGTTCAGACGCGACGTCCCAAACTACAGCAAATCATGTGCGTGGAGTATGAGGGCACAGTATGGCACAGTATAGCCAGTATAGCTAAAGCATTGCAAAGTGGGATCCTTGCAGGTGGGGCCAGCAACAGGACCACATCACGCTCCAAGGCCGCCTCGAGCTCGTTGGGCCCAACATGCTCCGCGAGGCAGTTGCAATGCGAGTCGGGAGAGACTGAGAGTTTCTTTGCGGCATATCTTTGTTGTGCGTCTCTTCGTGTTCCTTTTTTTTGCATGACCTGTGTGAGTGTGTGAGAAGAGCCCTAGGCCCCCTTGAAAGAAAGCAGCGTCATAGCCCGAAGCTCATGTGAACACATGTGAACACATGTGAACCAACGGCGTGCCTCGCTCTCCCCCGACTCCGCCGCCTCTTCGAAGATCAGCAGTCCTCACCGCCGGATCTCGTTCCTCTGCGCAATCGCCCTTCGTATTTCTCCATCTGCATTCGGTGGAGCCAGCGAAGATATCCATTGTCTTATGGCTGCTCGGACCCGAATCTGCCAGGGCTGAGCATGTCTTCTGTGGCATCCTTCCTATGCCGAGCTCACTCTCGTCTACCTCCCACAATTGTCATGATCGTCGTCTGACATGCAGAGAAAAAAGTCAAAGCAAGCAAGCCCACAAGCATGGACCCACAACCATGTGAAAGTCCATCGGGGTGGGGGTCTGGGAATCCTGGAAGCCACTTGCGGGCGGTCTCTTCGGGGACTACGTGCAGAGGAAGGAAGGAAAACCCTTTGCAAGCATGGCAGCAGCACTCGATCCAGAACCTTGGGAAGAGAAACAAGAGACTGTGGAGCACTAGCGCCCTTCAAAGGGACTGCGTCTTTTGCAATTCTCCGCCAACCCCATGCTCGTAAATTTTGTTTACTAGGCTGATTATGATTACTGCTGTACTTGCAAAACCTAAGAGCGCAAGAGAGAGTATTGTACATACATATATATATATATGTATAAACGAGATCATCACTGTTAAGCAACGTGCAAGCTCCAACAAAGGGCACCAACAACAGCTTTTGTTTCGGTGGAGGTGTTAGCCTCCTATTTTTGCGTAGGCTAGTAAAGTTAAGGGCAAGCTCATGGCAGAATCACATGAGAACGAAGCCTTTGTTGCCAGAAGCCGAAAGCTACCCGCTCCAATGCGCTGAAGTTGACACTGTCGGCAACTTAGCGTGCGCAGAGAGCGCCTCATTTGGGCAGAACTTTTGTGAGAAATGTCGGGCGGGGGGCAACCCGAGTTGATGCTAGGCCGCCACGGAATGCCAAGGAGAGGGTGGGGGAGAGCGGTAGGGTCGCGGGGTTTGAAAGGGGAACAAGATTTTACCTTGCATGATGCTGGCCGTGCATGTGCAGCTAGCTCAGCCGGTCACTGTCTTTTGACAGCTGAGGCCAGCCATGCAGCGAGACCGGAAGATGAACATCACGTGATCACATGAAACAGTACACGCAAACCGGCACCGGCATGGACATCGGTCGCTCGCGCAACCCGTGTAGCTGAACCCTGAAGTCCCAATGCCAGGTACTTTGACGGTACCCTGCTGATCTTGAGGGATGCCCGTGGCATTGTGGACGTGCTCTGGCGTGCCGCGGATGCTAGCATGAATTACTGGTCGCTGCAAGGCAAACATGAACACAGCAGCTTGGGCTTGCACACGGTTGCAGTGCTGGATAGTGCTGGGTTTCGCCAAAGGAGGATCTGGAAACAGAAGACGAGGACTGGACTCTGGAGCCAGCAGGCAGGGTATTCGAGGAGTGACTTTCTTCATGGTTCAACTATGGTTGAAGTCTTTTGCACTCTTTTGCGCCTTTCCTGTCCTTGCCCTTCTGATCACAATGCCATGCAACGCCATTCAAGAGGCAGTGCGCCTGCCACACCAGTGGACCAGGCAGCCTGCAGTGCCAGCTGAATCTGCTCTTATGTGTAGAATGACACACGGTCGCTGGTTGCACAAGCAGCCGGGATGTGACGTATTTACATTGCCAGGTATAGAGACAGCTGGAACGTGGGTTTCTTCGCATGGTTTTAAGCATCCTTTCTTGCTTGCATTTGCTTGTGTTGCCATCTGTTACTGATATGTGCTGGGTTCGTCCAGAGTGTATGAGCCGCATACAGTTTACAGATGTTTACCTTACAGAGCATGTAGGTCGAGAGTCTTTTGGCCAACGTCAAGACCCTCTCCAACTCACTGGAGGCGCTCTCGGTATCTCTCGGTCAGGGCAGAAAGCAGTCGGTGCAGTCCAATGGCGCGTTTCCTCGTATGCCGACACCTCACAAGTTTGTTTGTGTGTGCCGAAGCTCTACTTGCAACGCGTGAATGAGGAGCTACGAAATCAATCCAGCCGGGATGGGCAGGCCTCGGAGCACTTATTTTAGCCAATCCTAGCAGTACTTGGCATCCCTTAGCGGCTGAGCGTGAGCGTGAGTTTCCAACTGCCACTTCTCAAAGAAGCCTCGACCATGACATCTGACATCACCGTGGTGTGTAGGTGCGCCTCAAGCTGTCGGACGAGATCGTGAGGTGCTGCTGAAAAGTCTTGATGCATTCATGTTCCAGCGCATGACTGCGTGATAGTGAGGCAGTGAGGCTGAATGTGACAGGTGGCAGCAGAGACGCTAACGGAATAAATCCGGTCACCCTAATACTCAAACCCCACCCTCCCCCAAATTCGCAAATTCGGTTTGCCGGTATAAAATTCTCAAACAGTCCTAGAATTATCAACAAATGCTTGAATGTGAATTGGGGGGGTGTAGTATCCGGGCGAACGGATTAAGAGTTGAGAGAACGGTCACTCGCAGGCTAGAGAAGGAACTGGACGCTGCGACGGCCACCGCGCGGGCAGATTCTGCCCTTTGGACCTGCAACACTGGTCTGAATGGTAGGTAATGGTACGTATCACAACTCAAGTCTGGCTTTGGCATGCATGGCCCGGTCAAGTACTCGAGCCTTAAGTGCAGGACGACCAGCAAAACTTCCAAGCTACGACGACAGCTGAAATCGAAATTGGGGCGAAGGGGGGCAAGGCCGTGCTAAACTAGCATGTGCTTGTCACTTTTTGTACGCTCAGAGATCTTGCAAATACCGACAGTTAGGGCATACGATGTCAGACGATGACACATCCCTCCGCTGCAACAAGCTCCTGAAGGAGGTTTGAGTTCATTTCCGCGGCATACTGTATGCATGAAGAAAGGGGACTTGATCTGGAAAGGTGTAGGGTAGGGGGGCGGGACACCCGCGACTGGACAATGAACAGTGAGAAGATGTGAGAAGATGTGAGAAGATGAGAAGATGTGAGAAGATGTGAGAAGATGCCAGAACCCATGCCATAGCGTCTCATGAAATGCAAAGGTCGCAGTCAAAGCGATCGAGCGGCTTGGAGAGAAGGTGGGCGTGCTTGCCCGTTGCATATGAGCACTACTGAACTCGTCCACCTCATTGATGCATGGCATGAACGTACTGAAGGGATTCTCCTGCATGGCGTGAAGCGTGTATTCGACAGATAACAGTGTCACACCGTGTCGCGCCGTGTCGGTTCCGTGCCCTAGAACTGCGAGTTCGCGGCTGACTCAAGCCCTTCTCTTCTTCCGGTGTGCCATGTCCAGGTGTCCCATCTTTTCGACGCTCAGTCGGAGAAGACGGACGCGAAGGCTACTCAGCTACTCGATTTTGTAGGTGGATGGAGCTGTGTTTCAAGAACAAATGAAAACTGACGACGCCTCTTATCTTCCTGTGCAGACGCAGAACTATGACGCCATGCAGCTTGAGATGGCAGGCCTCGTGGCGCATTGTGTGGATGGGAGCTGGTCGCTTTTGGTTCTTTAATGCCCTCCTCGTCACCATCCTGCAATGTCCAAGCAGCCAGTCTAAGCTTCAACGATCTTTGGTCTTCTGTGCCCAAAGCCGAGAGCACACGAGAGATCTCGGTGTGCCAGAGACCTCCCTAGAGGCCTTCGAGCTCGAGCAGCCGAGATGGAGTCGAACATCTCAAGGTCGGAGCCCCAGCGGTCCGGGCCTGGCTCTGTGATGTGAAATCTCAAATCATGCAAAACCCTAGGCCTAGGAGCAATACATCTTTGCTTTTTTCTGATCTTATTCAGCCAGCCGGGAAAAGGGTACCAGGAGCGCAGCTCCCGGCTGTCCTACATGATCCTACATGCTGCCCTTCCTCCGCTGCCTTGACTTCTTTGTCTTCTTCTTGAGGTTTCGTGTGCGCGAGTCGAACCTGAAAGAGGAGATGCAAGTGTTGCAGAACGAGCGCAGGGCAGGCCCACGAGCTCAAACGTAATGGATCGTTAATGGTGTGGATATGAGTTGGAAAGGTGGTCCGGGACATTCCTTCGTATCAGCAAGGAAGGTTCTTTTGCCGCTTGCTGTTTTTTTCATTCCACGTCCGGCTAGAGTTTGTCGATCGCCCCTGCGGGTTGACTTCAAGTCTTGCATCAAGTCTTGGCGGCTCCGAGGTTTCGCTTAGCTGTTGACATACAGTGGATCCCGGAGACCTCGAGGCAAGAGACATTCTGACGAAGCGGCCGCGTACCGCGCGGCCATGGAGAAGGCCCCGGAGAGTTGCCACGCACGCAAGACGCATCGAAGTAGGCTTAAGTGGTGGTAGCGAATCAGATCTTGTGAGGCGCACGACGAGCTGCGCGCGGTGAGGATTGATCTGAAAGCCACCACCAAGGAGAGCTCCATGACCATGACGGTAGCCTCAGCATGGACTGCTGCATAGACGCATAGACTGCGAACGCGAGCTTGCAGGGTGTGAGAATCTGAGAATGTGTGAGCTGGGCCGTTCATCCTTGTCTTGGTTCACTTGCCATCCTTCGAGGAAGTGGGGCGTTTGTCGCAGCAACTTCGTGAGAAGGGTGTGATGCCGCCACAGTTGGTGCATTCGGAGTCGATTCCAATTCCAACATAAGCTTCCATCAAACCTCCATAGCTCACGTTCTTGCGTGCCATCTTCTTTGGTCGTAAGGCCTTTGCAAAAGTACCCTGCATCATTCTGCCGAAGACTCACAGCAACAGAGATCTAGGCAATACAGAAGCCCAAGACAGAACTCTGTGTAATCACCAAAATTTGGACGCTACCCGAAAACTTTCTTCTAGTCATCAAGGCTCCTATAGATGTATATGTATAAGTATATATATATATATATATGCAAAGGCAAAACGTGTGCACGGCTTCACGACACGGTGACCTCAGAGCCGCAAACGCTGGTGAGTCAAGGTGCGAACAAGGATCAAACACAACAATCTCAAGCCTCAATGGCGATCAGCGTGAGGACAACGGCTCCGCACTCACAAGCGCTTGCGCGGGCGCACGAAACCACACGAAAGTTGGCAGAATATATCAGGCATTTGACAATCCTTGCATGCCAAAGCAACGATGTTTTTGAATGTTGTTGAAACGTAGCTCTTCTGCAACTTCTGCTGCTCTGCGAAGAACACAGATTGCACGCAGTGCAGCCGCCCCGGTTTTGTGGGAAATTGGGACGGCCAGGTTGAACTGTCGAGGCTCCACAAGGCTGCGCCCTCGGTTTCATGAAGCTTCAAGTGGCTTCTGTCCTACATGAGCGTTTATCTGCTCCAGTGTGTACTTTACCCTATCAAACCCATGTACATCAGCCCCATGACCCCACGCTGACCCACAAGGCTATGGATGTTGAAATCGATGCGCCTGGACGGCAAGCAGGAATTCATAGACAACGATGTTTGGTTAGATTCTCATCCGTGAGCCTCCTTGTCCTGACGCCCAGGCAAGGAAAAGGACCAAGGAGCGCGGACGAATTACAGCTGTTACCAGATTGTGTGCAAGTCAATCTTAGCAAACAGTGATTGGCTTGGGGATCAATTTGAAAGCTTGCGCTAGGTGTCTAGGAATTCCTGCCCTCTCTTCCCCGGTATGATGAGGACCAGCTGGATGACCAGCAGCAGGGCTACGAGGAGGCCCGGGCTTGGTGGTGGAAACTTGCAGCACAGCAAACATGAAAGCTTGGTGACAACAAGTCTGCCTCCAACAGTGCCCGGCACCACCAGCGCCCACGCTAAGCGATAGATCAAGGGCTTGTCGAAGACCTGTAACATCTTGTCACATCTTGTAGTTCAGAACGGGGAGACCATGAAGAAAACGGGGCAAGTTGCGAAGCCAGGCTCAGCAGCGCCTTGCCCAGGCTGGAGAGGTCGAAGCCGCCTGGGGCCCCAAAAAGCCCCGAGGGGCCTTGGGTTCTGAGAACCATTGTATTAGTTGGGTGCTAGGGCTAGGGCAGCTGACTGAGCCAGTCTTGAGCCATCCCTTTCCGAGGCCCTCCGCCAGGAACTAGCAAACGTGCGCTCGGAGCTCGAGGCTCTGGAGCAGCGCGAGGCGAGCTACTCAAGCCACACAAGTCAAGGATTTGTGCGTTCAGTGTTGCGTCTATGCACGACGCGGCATCAAGCTCGTGTCCGTTCGGTTGGACAGTAGTACGTGCTGTTGTCGCTGGATTGAGCAGGCGCAGGTCTCTGCATGGCTGTGCGGCATTCATATAGACAGGCGTTTTACTTCTTTGTTGCTGTGCCTTGCTGAAAGCATGATTTGGGATCTCCAGGGTCATCAACATCGGGTTATGAAACCAGGCTCTGTCGTAGATACTCGTATCGAGAGATGCTGGCTGCATCAGCAACGTCGGTTCGCATGCGTGCTGACTCAAACTGATGTCCTGCATCTTCTTGCACTCTGCCCAGCTGTAGTCCCCGGATTGGAAGACTCGAGATCCCTGAGCGAATGACTGGGCATTTCCAACTGGCTTCAGAATTCCTTTCTTTGCTTGCCTGAAGGTTATGAGCAATCAGATGGCAGCGGACATTGAGGAGGAGATGCAGCAGCTGACAGTACAGGCAGCAAAGCGTTTGACAAACCACTTAGTGACTTAAACACTTCGCTCTGGCCCTTCGTGCACACGAAAGCTCCAGGCGCTGCTGTGGTGCCATGCTGCTTTGTAACACACCGTAGCCTACAGAATGGTTTTGTGTCCGTGTAACCATAGGTTTCAGCTTATGCAAGTGGCATACGTGCCCAGTATACCGTTAAACCATTAAGCCAATCAGCTCTGCCCAGACAATCAGGCTGCTTACACCATTAAAGCATCCCGCATAGTCACGAAAGCTAGCTCCTTAGAGCTGTGTGGTCGCTGTGGTTGATCATTCTCTTGGTGTGTCAACGGCGGTCAAAGAGGCCCTCGAGGCCTTGTCTGGTTGATTCATCAATCGTTAACGGAAGGCCCCCCCCCCAATCCCCCGAAAAGCAGGCTGCATGTGGGATTGTTTACCATGGCCTTTGCACTTGCGCGCGACGAAAGACATTGTGTTCTGTAGCTCTAGTGGCCCTGATCTCAAGGTGAATGACGACTTGAATTGATATTCAAGTGTTTGCTCACATCCCTGACATCGAAGATTGAAGATTCCCAGGAAAAGGTTCGCTCAAAACCCAGAGATTGAAGATTGAAGAGTCCCCAGGAAAAGGTCCAAAATGAACCTTCAATCCTGAATCTTAAACCCAAAATTTTAAACAACAAGTTAGATTTATCCTGCTTTTTCCTGAGAAGCTTCAATCTCCAATCCCAGGATGTTGAATAAACACTTGAATACATTTTCAAGTTTTTGGTAAAACCCTGGGGTTTAAAGCTTCAGGATTGAAGATTCATCGCAAACCTTTCCTGGGAGCCTTCAATCTTCAATCCCAGGGATTGAGTTTCAACATTTGCTCTTGTTGTTATTCATGCAGTGCATGCGGTCTTGCGATGCCATGGTAGGACTCATATCCGGTATCACCCAAGGAGCGCAAAGCCTGACGTGTTGTCGTGGGTGTTCGGGCAAAAAGAAATAGCATGATTGTTCAACTGACAAGAGAGTACTATAAACTCCGCCAAAAACATAGTGCAAGCATTACAACTGAACTGGTACAATGAACATATCGAACCTGACCGTTACAACGAATATCATGCGTAAGAGGAACATACAGAATAAGCTGGGTATACGGGCTTTAATGAAGTAATGGATATATTGCACAAAATGAGAATAATGAATGAGTGGGTCATATGGAATGAAAAAATACGGATTATAGTGGTTGTAATGAGTACGATGAGCTTAATGATTAATGCCTTGTATTAAAGATGGCTAGTATCATCTAGTTCATTAGCTACTGTAGATTAACTGTCTTAGTTGGATTCAGTCTACGATTTGTAAATGAAATGTATGAACTATACTGAACATCCATTAGTGCTAGTTAGTTGCGTCTATGATCTGAATTAGTTGTATTAAATGATACTCAGAACTTTAATTTAGTTAATCACGTTAATTGTAGTGTAACACACTTGTGTGTGTAGGGACAAACTGAGCGTCGTCCGCCGGAGCCGACGATTCGCTCAAACGCGCCGCTTTCGATTTAGCTCTCATTCCGTGAACCCGACGCCATGTCCGGCTTCACCATCGACGAGCTGATCACCGCCCTCACTTTGGCGACGACGACGCCGGATGCCGCCCTCACCCTCGTCGCGGCGATTCCCATGCCGGTCAGGGAGCGGATGGTCGCGGCGCATGCCACGCTGTTGGCCGACGCCCGCTTCAACCACATCCTGCCGCCGAACCTCCAGTTCACGTCGCTCGCTCGCGACTCGGCGGGCAGGATCGACCATCCGGGGGAGGCATCCGGCGAGCCAGCGGCGCAGAGCGGACCTGGCGAGGACCCCGACGTCCCCGGCACGATCCTCGACGCACCGGAGGAGACGGCGCCTCCGGCGGACCTGAACTACCCCAACCTCGACGACACGATTCCCGTCGTCGTCGAGGTGAACGTGGAGTCGGGCCCGCCGCCGTCTTCGTCGGCGTCGTCTGTCGGGGAGCCACCGGCGCCCGAAGGGGTGCCCAACGCGGGCCTCCGGGCCTCTCCCTTCGGTGGTGGTTTGTTGGAGCCCATGCCGGAGGACCGCGTCGACGATGGTGAGGCTCGGCGCCATCGTCGAGGCCTGGCGACAGCGTCGAGCCGTCGACTGTGATCCCGGCGGTCACCAAGGCCCAGCCGGTGCCCGTCAAGGCGGCGCCCAAGGTCTCCTTCCCGCCCGCCGACCCCGCGCCGAAGGCCACAAGCTCGTCACCAAGGCCCCCCCCGCGGAGGTTATCCCGGCGCCGACTATGTCCACACCGACGGGCTCGAAGTTGGGTTCCCGTCGGACGCCGAAGCCAGAGTCGCGGCGGCCTCTGCCGACGGCGCAGAGTGGTTGTCTTACCGCTTCCCCCAGCTGGGCCGGCGGTTGTGGGCCATCGATGACCCCACCCACGAGGCCTATGACCCGGCGCGCCTCCCGCCATCGTCGTCTACGGCCTCGACGCCCAACCCCGACGCCTACGCTGATCGCATCGCCCAGGAGATGACGGCGATGATCTCGGCGACGGGGACAGCTGGGGGTGACAGCGCCGCGGCGCCGTCTGCCGCCGCCGACAGGCCCAAGGCGCCGCCGCCCCTCGACTTTTCGGCGGACTGGAATACCCGAGCGCGTTCGCTTCGTCGCAAAACTGCACTCGCTTTCCGTCTGCCAGTTTTGGTCCGTATGTAAGCGGCGTTTGTCTTAAATATGCTACCTGTCTTATCTTAGTATTAATAAAACGAAATAACTCATTAGTTTGAGCAGCCGTATCAATTCTGCAATGCTTAATATGAATTACAATAGTCCCTAAACACTGTCATCTATGAGGCGGCAGAGCCTTGGTTTTGGATTTGTTGGATAATCCGAGCCGGCTCGAGTTTTCCAAAAACTCCGGAAGCACCGGGTCGCCAAAACTCGAGCAGGCTCGAGTTTTCAAAACAAACAAATTCCAGGATCTATTGCCCCAGCAGCCTGGTATTGCCTGGTAGATGCTAGAAATTTTCTGAAAACTCATATATATATATGTATATTTTTTTTATATTTTTTATATAGTGTGTGTATATATATGTTCATGAGCTGTCATGAGCCTCCTTGCTCTCTACACCGCAAAGAACAGCCGTGGGGGTCGATCGGGTACTGTGCACAGGTGAGAAGAGCCGCGAAGGCAATGAACGAGCTGGGCGAGAAGAAGAAGAAGACACGTCGGTTCTGGGTGCGCCTTGCATGTCCTTGCATCCTCTTCAAATCCTCAACGTGCAACAGTGTAGTTGGCAGATGTTTGCTGCAGTGGCCAGACGTTTTGGATGTAGTTGCAGGCAGATTGTTCATCTGCGATTGCAAGCCTTAGATGGTGCTTTCCTCTTGCTCACATGTTATTTGCTCACGTGAGACAAGCCGCATCTCTTGAAGTTTGCCAGCCTTTCCGCTAAAGCGCGGCATCAGTTCCGAAGTTGTGCGGGCCTCATTCAGCATCAGCTGTTGGCGAGATCACATATGCAGTGCGCGGTTTTCTCGCTCCTAGGCAGTCATCAAGCACTTGCACAGTGGCAAGAAGAGCCCACCACGAACTCCGACCAGTTCCCCAAAACGACACTCACAGCGAAAACGTCCATCTGAAGGAGTACCCAACCCTCCACCCAAGTAGATCCAATCTCCTTCATCACCATGTCCTGTTCAAAAAGCATGTAGATCCAATCTCCTTCATCACCATGTCCTGTTCAAAAAGCATGTCTTAGGAGAAGTTGTACCTGTCGCATCCTGCCCGAGGCTGCCAAGTCTTTGTGCAGAGGACGTAGCGTTTCAGTGGTGCCACAAGAGCAGCCTTCTTAAATTGTTTACAAAAGAAGTTCCATTGTTCGGCTGTTCGCGTTGCAATGTCTGCAAAGCTCGGCTGAACCAGCCGCGTGGGGAAGCAAAGGAACGCCGTGGTGCAGGGCGGGCCGGAGACTCCGGAGATGTCAGGGGCATTTGAGGAGAGCGCCTCTGCACGCTCCGGTGCTTTACTACACCTCTCTGCATTTCAGTTTCGCGCGGAAACAGCCTCAGTTTGGCGTTTGAAAGCTCTGACGGCCGTCTGCGTGCTGTTTCCAGTTCCATGCCTTGACACAGCGGAAGGCTTGCCTGCAATGATCTCCTTGCCAAGCACATCGATCCTGAAACCTGAAACCATGAACTCAAGACCTTCGGATGCTTCCTTTCTCACAGGGGCCTCAAGTGAAGTCAAGTGCATCGTGCCGCAGCGGTAAGAAATGGTACTTGTAAGCGTGATTGGAGCGGAATGCGAGGGTCCTTATAATTCTACTTCTAGTCTGACCTAGGGTACTTATATCCCTATTATAACTAACTACCCATGATTTTCTAAATAGAGTCCTTTGTCCTCACCTGGCAATCAGGATTTCCTTACTGCACGTATCAGCCCCATCCCAGTGCTTCGCACTTCTTACTGACCTCGGCGCCCTCGAGAGGCCTTTTACTGGGGTTTAGGGTTCGTGTTGAGGGTTTAGGGTTGAGGGTTGAGGGTTTAGGGTTTG
>CAJNDS010001184.1:22500-29736 GCA_905221605.1 Symbiodinium natans | reverse complement strand
TGAACGATATGAAGTCCGTAATAGTCGGACTTTTTTGGGCACGTTGCACCGTCTGTCGAGTCGATTTCAAAGACTTAAACGCCAAGCTGCTGCCACTTCCTGCACAGATTTCGGGCAGCTTCCATGGCTACGACGCACAGGGCGGCTCCCAAGCCGGATGGATTGTCATCAGCTCCAGCCAAGGAGGGCGTCAGGAATTAAAAGTGTACTTAGAAGCCAGCTGCCTTGCAGATATGTACTGCAATCGAAACTGACCATCGTGAATCCCATGCATATTGCACCTGTCGGAAGGTGCAGAGCATTCAAAAGATGCCATATACAATCTTCAAAGGATAAAATGCCATTTAAGTGGCGTGAAGGTGGAGAGGCCTCATCAAAGCTCACCAGGGGCCAAACTGTTGCTGCCTGGGCTTGGCAGCCTTCGTGGAAGCTTGGAGAGCCTTCTCGCCCTGAGATTTCAAGGCAGCCTGTGCGGCAGCGAGGCGGGCAATGGGCACACGGAAGGGCGAGCAAGAGACGTAGTCCAAGCCCGTCTTCTCGCAGAACTCAATGGAAGCTGGGTCACCGCCGTGCTCGCCGCAGATGCCCATCTTCATGCCAGCGCGCTTTCCGCGGCCCCGCTCCACTGCAATCTTGATCAGCTCGCCAACGCCCTCCTGGTCCAGGCTCACGAAAGGGTCCGTTTCCACGATGCCTGGGAAAGCATTTAAATATGACATTTCCAACAACCGTATCGTCTCTTCCTTCTCGGGCCACTGCCCGGTGCTATAATCTGAAATTAGTGCCCTCTGCAACTCTAAACACAAAGGAAAGTGCATTTTGTTGATCATGTCCCACCTTTCGCTTTGTACTCAGGCAAGAAGGACCCGGCATCATCACGACTCAAGCCGTACGTAGTCTGGGTCAGATCATTGGTGCCAAAGCTGAAGAACTCCGCTTGCTCTGCCAATTTACCAGCCTGCAGTGCTGCGCGGGGCAGCTCCACCATGGTGCCGACGTGATACCTGAAGTTCACGCCCTGCTCCTTCTGCACCTGCTTGGCCGTGTCTTCGATGACCTTCTTCAGTTGCACCAGCTCCTCCAGAGTCGAAACCAGGGGCACCATGACCTCGGCCACCGGGGTCTTCTTGGCGCTGCGCCCGACCTCCGCGGCCGCCTCGAAGATGGCCCGAGCTTGCATTTCGCAGATCTCCGGATAAGTGATGGCCAGGCGGCAACCTCTGTGCCCGAGCATGGGGTTGGCCTCTTGCAGCTCGCTCGCGCGCCGGCGCACGCGATCCAAAGGCACTCCGGCTGCTTTTGCCACAAGGCCCATCTCGGCTTCGGTGTGCGGGATGAACCTTAGCTCACTTCAGTGAGGGCGTAACTTGCGAATCACGCCAAAGGGTGGCCCCCGCCATCGTATATGGAAACCTTTTGCAAGACTGTCGAGGCTTTCAAACACGGGCGTGCACGCATACAGTTGCGTATACAGTTCTTGTGCCCAGGGGTGAATGTGGATAGGTCGAGCACTGAAGACTGAGGAGCTCATGCAAGGGAGGGTCCAGCAAACGGACTGTCACTGGAAGGCCGTCCATAATCTTGAAGAGCTCGGTGATGTCTTCGCGCTGCATCGCCAGGAGCTTGTTCAAGGCCGACTGTCGCTCCGCCTTATCCGCGGCCAAGATCATCTGCCGCATGGCCTTAGCCAGCATTCTACGAGTCTACAAGCAGCGAGTGCAGCACGACGGAACTGGCAGCCCAGGTGCCACGATCCGGCCCCCCTCGAAGAACATGTGCTCCGTGCGCACCAGGCCAATCCCTTCGCACCCGAACTCCTTGGCCTCGTGTTTGATTCGCGTTGCAGGGAACAGCAGGGAACTGCCGCCAAGGTGCCTATGGGCCTATAGATTTTCGAGTCCCAAAAACAAGGATGAGGGATGGCACGGGAAGACGGAAGCTTTTCGCCCTCAGATCCCCTCGGCCTGCCGCGCGTCTGTCGGCGTTTCGGCATTGGCCCTGACCTGCATTGTGCGGAACTCGTCTGCCCAGGCCATGATGGTGCCGAAGGAGCCGGAAAGCTGCGGCGGCACCGTGGGGACCTCTCCAAGCATCACCTCTCCCGTGACGCCGTCAATGGTGACCAGCTGGCCCTCCTTGACGACCACGTCGCCCACCTCGAAGGAGGCCGAGGCGTAGTTGACCTTCACCTCCCCAGCGCCTGCCACGCAAGGTCTGCCCATGCCGCGCGCCACCACGGCTGCGTGGCTGGTCATGCCGCCGCGAGTTGTCCTCTAGCTGTTGGAACATCATTGTGCAATCACGTTTGGCGGTGCAAGCTTTTAAACCGCTTCCTTTGCAGATTCCACCTTCTATCTAGCTCTCAGAGATCTTCAGCCATCAAGAGAGAAGGTCATGTCTGATGCAGGCCAGAAGTCAAAACGCCCTCTGCCGCATGCAGTCCATGGATGTCGTCTGGGCTAGTTTCGACTCGCACCAAGATCACCTTCTCTCCGTTCTCCGAGCGAGTCACAGCCTCGTCGGCCGTGAAAACCACCTTGCCGGCAGCCGCCCCTGGCGAGGCTGGCAGGCCCTTGGCAATGACCGTCTTCTTGGCCTCGGGGTCCAGCTCTTCTGTTTGCTTGGTTGAAGTGCCACGCTGCCGATGGTTCTGGTTTCTGGGTGGTTAGGGGTTTAGTCTAGGCGGTTGAGGGCTTCGCGTCCTGAGTCCCACGATTGTGTCAGGTCTTCGCCTAGATGTTCCGGCCCTTTGGGATGCTTTGGGGCATCCATCAATGCACAGTGCCTTGGGGTCCAGCGTGGGGTGAAGAAGCTGGTCGATCAGATCGGGCTTCAGGCGCATGAGAGCCTGCGATTTGCTGATCAGCCCTTCGGAGGCCATGTCCACCGCAATCTGCAAGGCTGCGTGGGCCGTCCGCTTGCCCGTGCGGGTCTGGAGCATGTACAGCTTGCCTCGCGAATGTCAGGTTTTCAACTTTGCGGGAAACCGGAAACAGCTCGGGATCCTGCCTTGCTGGATGGTGAACCTCAGCTGCAGCAATGTGCGTCCAGCTTACCACTATGCAAAGCAGACCCTCCACCTTCGCTCAACTTTAAAAACTTGCTAAGAGCCGAGAAGCTCGATGTCCTGCATGTCCGTGTAATGGTTCTCCAGCTGGTGGCGAACTGTCTCCAACTCTTGGAAAATGCTCGGCATCACCTCCTCCAGCGATGGCAAGTCGCTGCCGTGCGACTTGCGAGCCTTGATCGTCAGCTCCTGGGGCGTCCGGATGCCCGCCACGACATCCTCTCACAGCACAGTCTCACATAGTCTCACGGGGGAAGGCACGGGAAGGGGAAGGCATTGCAGGCATGGAAAGGCGCATGGGAGGAGGACCCGGGCCTCGCCCTGGGCATTCACCAGGAACTCTCCATAGAAATCCTCCATGGCGATGCTTATAACAGTTATAGCAGGCTTTAAGAGACACACGGCTTCACATGCTTCACTAGCTGGACAGGATTTCAGAAGCTCGGCAGATCACGACGAGACTGTACCAACCCCGAAAGACCTTGGCACCGTTGGAGGGGTTGCGCGTGAAGGCGACTCCCGTGGCGCAGTCGTTGCCCATGTTGCCAAAGACCATCGCCTGAACGGCCCCAGAATGATGCGACCTCTCAAGTGAGAAGGACGGGCCTGAACGTTCACAGCCGTGCCCCACTCCTGACAGCAATCTGGCAGGGCGCGGGGGCTGCGAAAGAAGCGCAAACCTCTCAAGGGGTCCTCGGGGATGTCGTGCAGCTTCCGGTAGGTCTTGGCCCTCTGGTTCATCCAGGAACCAAAGACGGCACCCACGGCACCCCAGAGTTGCTGATGCGGCTCCTAGCCGGTCAAACTCTCGCAAGCATTCCGCGATCCTCCGTGTGTTGCAAGCGGACCTAATGGACGTCTGTTTCATCGGACTTGGCATGCCAACTTGCTGCAATCGTCGTGTTGAAGGCCAGCTATCCGCTCTCTCCTCGGGGAACTCCTCCCCGAGCTCCAAGTAGACACAGGCCTTACATGATCACTGCTTCATCCAAGAGGCTTCGAGTCACACAGCACAGCCCGCGCACAAGGCCTTGTAGTCTTTCACCAACTGCTCCAGGTCTTCTGGCAGGAGCTCGTGATCTTGCTTCACCTCAGTTCTGTCCAAGCTCATCTCCCAAATCCAATGTGTTAGCAAGCGTGTTCGCCAGAGTTCTTCCGAGCGACGCCTCGCTTGGCCTTGGCCCTCTCCAGTAGCTTCTCAAAATTGCCGAGCTCGATACCCAGCACCACATCTCAGGGACCCATGCTGAGAGGAAACAGAACGCTCATTTCTTAAACATGCAGCACTGATCAGCACTGGCATAAACACCGGCAGTGCCGCTGCCCTCCTGAGTACATCTGGACGAAGCGCCGGTAGCTGTCGAATGCAAAGCGCCGGTCTCCCGACTGCTTGGCCAGCGCCTGCATCGCTCTTCCGGGAATAGGCTGAGCCCCGTTTCCGAAAGTCCCGAAGAAGGCGGAGGCAGGAAGCACAGAGAGGCGATTCAGGCAGCACTCAACTCCCCAAGCTCCCTTGTTCTGCCTTTCTCGCTAGCCACTTTTCCCCGCCTCCGCAGTCGTGTTGTTCAGGCCGAGGTTAAGCACCTGGAGAAGTGCTGCTGGACACGGCTCATGTGGCTCCGCTGCTGGCCCAAAACCCAAAGCCGCCAAGGCGCGGTGTCCATCATGCCAGGCATGGAGGCCCGAGCACCCGAGCGGACCGAAACCAGCAAGGGATTCGTGGCGTCCCCGAATTTCCGCCCGGTCCTGCGGTCGCGTGAGTGCACACGCGTTCGCTTTGGCAGGGCCATCGGGAAGTGCTGGAGCATGCTCAAGCCTTTTCCGGCCTTGTCTCAACCAGAGCTAATGCCTTCGACACCTGCTCCTTGAGTTGTGCAGGATACTGACCTCGATCGCTGCTCAGTGTCTCTCGTCTTCTCTATGCTAACCCGATGTGCACCCTGCCCTTCCCCGCCGCTTCGTTGAACGCCATCGCTTCTGCCTTTCTCGATGAGTTTACAGTCAAGGCACAGCCATTCTGGTAGTAGTGCGTGCAGACCTTCGACACGAGCACAGAGCGCTCCCACTTCAGATGCAAGCTGAAGCCAACCTCCCTTGCCGGCCTCCGTGGTCAGGGTGAAGCCAGGCGGAACCGGAAGCCCAATGGAGGCCATCTGGCGCATCAGGGGCTGGCTGCGACAGTTTTGGGACGCGTGGTTACCGTAAGGTGGTCAATATTCTCACTGGGCCTGCTTTTGGAGAGAAGCTTGGCAGTCGCTGCTTTCTGACTGCTGGTTTGGCGTGCTAGGGTTCATCAAAAGCTATGGAATATCCGCGCTGGCTCACGCTGTAGATACAGTGATTCCTTGCTCGTGGTGCCAACAATGATTGCGGCACGGCCTCGGCGAGATTGGCGCCCTTGCCGCCCAGAAGGTTCCTCAGAAAGGTCAGGGCGGAGCAATGGACAAGAGCGATCGGGGCCTGACGGGACAGGAGTGAAAGGAGCGGCCAGACGAAGTTGTGCATCTATCATGGGAGCTTCACCATGGTCAGACATGGAGAGCTTCCGCACATCAGAGAGCCATCTGGCCCTGTATGTGACTGTATGTGTGTGTGATGCTCTTGCCGGTTCTTACGTCTCAGTCTTGCAGACCAAGTTTCTTCATCTCGGCCCTGCCATCCGCATTGCCAGCACCGAAGTTGTAGACCCAGGTCATGGCAGGCAAGTAGCGAAGCGGCACGCGAGCACGGAAGCTGACAGAGCTGAAAGCCAAATGCTCGCACATCAATAGGCTGTTGCACCACACACGTGATTCCCATGATGCCTGGCACACTGGTACAGTGGTGGCATAGCTACTGAATAAGATCACATGCGTCAACACCGAAAACACTGCTAGGCCCCCGATTCACGCCGCTCCGCGCGCGGACTGATCGGTGCAGGACCGTCTGAGACCCGACAATCATCATGTGCTACAGAGCCTCCCAGCAGCTTGCCGTGGCGGTTTTCTCTGCAGTCTGCAGGATGACAAGGGGTATATGCGCTGTTTGAGCACATATCGCTGTCACAAACGCATCACAGTAGGCTCGGGACCACGGATGAGGCCGTGGCACAAGAATACATGCACTGTGGCCTTCTGCAAGCAAAATTGGGCGAAACGATGCGGTGCAGATGCCCGTGTCGTTTTGGAGCTGGACTGCGGTTGTGCGCATGGCAACTTGCTCAAGAAATCTCAAGCAAGCTCCATCTTGGAAGAGCCGTGGGCGTAGCAAAACAAGGCTCTGAGGGGACATCAGACATAAATAAGAAAGTAGAAAAAAAGTAATAAGTGTATATATATATATAATATACAGTCAAAAATATGGTCAGTTCTCAAAATGATGGTCCCATTTTGGCCACCCCCAACAATTAGGGGCCGCCTTATAAAGAGGACTCCAAAAGGGACCATACGTTGACGAACCACCTAGCTATGTTTCTGATGACTTCCGCAGCTGGCTGCAGCATGTGTACGGGTTACGAGTTATGAGGTTAGCCGTGGCCAAACTACATAGACCCTCTCCAGTCACTCGCCTGGTTACTGTACATAAATGCTTGAAACAGCTGGCACGTGCTTGCTTAAGATATACATATATATATATATGCATATATATCTTCGTGTCAGAGAGTCTGCAGACTGGCTCTGGAGACCTTCATGTGCAAGCTCTTCCATAACAGGGCGGATCTTCCAAGAACCGATTACAACCGGCAACCCTCCTTGCAGATTGAAGCTCCCAAGGGATCAAAGCACGTCCCTGTTCGGGTCCAAGCGTTAAAGCGTTCAGGCTTGCAAGACAGAGTTCGCAGTTCAGTTAGGTAGGGTTACTGCCGCTCTGTGCTACACTGCTACGCGTACGCTTTGAGCTGAGATCGAAAACGCCCTGGACCCGATTAAGCCTGGAGCTTCTCGAGCACTGGACGGTTGAAATGCCCATCCGCCCAAAAGCTACACGAGTTCACACAATTCGTACATCGTATATAGTAGGTACACCACAGTAGGTCTTATCGCTTCATGGTCATGTGGCTTCTGGGGGAGTGTGACGGCCGCATCAAAATGCCGAGTCAGCTGCCAAGGGCGCGCCGGCCAAGAATAAACGGTATCTCCTGGTTGCGAAGTATCGTCTCCCCAAGGAGAGCTGCATTCAAAGAGTTGGCG
>CAJNDS010001184.1:5000-17500 GCA_905221605.1 Symbiodinium natans | reverse complement strand
GTTGCGCTCCCATGGACGGTTCCTGCACAGGGCGCCGCGTCCTTGAGGAAGTATTTGCGAATCCAAGCTACGGGCTCATAGTCGACATTCGGATCTGCCACGGCAAGAGAACGGCAGGGAGAGAAGAGAAGAACTCTACAGCACATCATGGCAGACTGTGGTACCACATACAAGACTGCAGGGAAGCACCGGGAAAGGCGCCTGTACCATGCTGATAAGCCCATCCTTTCCACCCCCTTCCCCCCCTTCGCCTAAGGTGGTGGTCGTGGTTGTTTCGCCCTTAGTTTGCAAAGGAACTTCGGTGCGAACATACCACGACACATCTTCTCAAGAATGTCTAGAGATATGAGAAAACGAGCGGGGACGATTTCAACAGCAACCTAGGAGGTTTTTCGACCAGAAGCACCCGCAAAAAACTGGGTCAGGGCCTAAACTCTAACCCTCAGACCCGAAAGCCTCGACCAACACAGAGAATAGGAGCCGAAGCTTCAACGTCCACAACTGGAACCGCGGCACGTCGAAGTATGTGTATAGACTCTACGGGACTCAGTGCAGTTCCTGGGCAAAGCTCAGCTGCAACCGAGCCTCGGTGGTGGTGGTGGTGGTGGTGGTGGTGGTGGTGGTAGTTGTGGTCGTGGTGGTTGTAGTTGGTGAGGGATCCATCCAAATAAGGTTGTTACCAACAGCAGCCATCATGCTGCCGTCGGATGACATGGCCACATCACGCCAATCCTTCGAGGCCTGCGGTCATAGGGATGTACTGTGGTGAATGTGGGTTGAGTGTACGCCATGGATAACTAGCCCATAACGGCATTACAAATCCTTGGTTTAGTCATTGTTGCATGTTCTTGGCCCGGAGACCATTGTGAGTGTAGTGTTTGTCATTATGGCACTACTACAATCGGTGATGAAGATGGCCTACGGAAGCTTTGCTGCCAACATCTGGATCCTGAGATTGAGGTAAATACCTCTGCCACTTCATTTTTGCTTGGGATCGGTCTTGGAGCATGGGATGCACCACCCTCTAAGGTTCTAGAAGGTACATGCCGCCTTCCTGAGGACATAGTGGTGAGAACGAAGAGCCCACCGTGTGAACAGCCCCAAAGGCCAAAAGACCGGAGCCCTTGACGCAGGCGCACTCCGAGCACACTTGGCATTAAGCAGACTTTGATGTTCAACACCAAGCGTACTGAGGACTTTGACGTCAAGTGCAGTTGAGAACTTTAGCATCCATCTTTACGTGCATGTGCGATGACAAGAAGCGACATCAGAAGCGCTAAATCACTAAATGCAGGCGAGAACATGAAGTTGTTCGGCATCAAGTTCATGTACGAACACAAAAGGGCACATCAAGCGCGAGCATGCACCAAGAAAACAGAAATGGGCCCGGAATTGTGTTGGATGTTTTTTAAGGTTTGTGCTTTTCTAGGGCTTAGGGTTTGCTCTGAATTTGTACTAGGAGAACCTCTATTTGAGTTTTTCCTATCCAAAAAGGACAACCTCCAGTCTTTTGGCAATACTTCGGTGCTATGCACCCTCCAACCCCCCCCCGCTTTGCAAACCCCCCCACTCGGTTAAGCCGCGCAAGCTTGTTCAGAATCCTTTCCAGCATTTGTTTGCAAATGGGGGTGGCTGCCCTTTTCATAACATCCCGGCCCCCCAAACCCCTTGGCCCTTAAAGCCCCCGGCGGGCTGCGCCCCCTCCAACCCCCAGCCTCAGACCCCCAACCTCAAAACGAGAACCCTTCTGCAACGTATGCGGGACACCACGAAGGCAGGAAGCCAAGAAGCCAAAGAACCAAGAGCCGGAAGTCAAAGCCGGGAACCAGAAGCCGGAGAACCGCAAAAGACAAAAACTGATAACCGACAAGCAGAAATAGTACTGTTCCTACCAAAACTTTCGAGAACAAAAAGAAAAACATAGATTCCTCGACAAAATCACCTCCAATAGAAATTGGCTCCAACACACGATGGGAAATAAACGCTTTGCATCAAGCATCAAAGCAAAAAGCGTTTCAATGACAATTGAGACCCAGCACGCCCATTCCAATGACATCGAATGACACCGATGAAAGACGCCTGCCAAGCTTTAGAGCGGCTTCTTCGCGCGGCTTAGTCAGCTCACGAGTGCAGTGCCCAGTCAACGAAACGCAGAGATTCCGGCCCCCTGAACACGCACCGACCATGCATCGTTTCTGACGAGTGCACGGACACCATGTGTTTTTTGCCCCCGGCAAAGCGTCGTGTTGTTTTCCACTCTGCCTAAAACGCCTAAATCAGCATTCTGGTGAGTCAGGCTGCTGTTGTGGTGGTCATTCTGTCTTGTGGTGTTGGTGACATAAATGTTGGTGATGGGGTTGGTTCGTGCTGTAAGTTGATGAAGCTTCTTCTTCGTTTGTGTGCGTGGTGGCAGCTGTTGTTGCTGGCTCTTAAAGTAAAAAGAATTCCTCCGTGATGTAGCTCCCACGTGTGGGTTGCTATCTGCACCCGGCAACTCAACATGCAGCCCTCATCGTAGCCACTAGCACCATGGTTCCCACCTCAGCAGTTGAGTCGGCAATAATGGACCACGTGGCACCGCCATCGGAGCTCGAATAAAGGCTTTGGCTGCCTCGACTGGCAACAGAAGCCCTTGAAAATTGTTTGTATAAGAACAAGCTACATACATACCGTTACATACCTGTGTCTCGAAGTAGGTTCTCAAACAATAACGCGAATCGAACATCATTCCCTCTAGTCGTTCTGTGTTCCCTGCATAAATGACCACAAGTTGCTCATGGAACGGAATCCCTTGTATCAACCACTCGTGAAATTCCTCTACAGTTCTTTTCCAATAAGGGCCATCCAAGCAGCTGTTCCCATCAGTCCCTGCGACGATCAACTTGCCTCCATTTGAGGACATGGCCACGGCCTTGCACATCATCGGGCTGCCTGCTTCTGCTGTTGACCACAGCTCAGACCATATCTGCGGAAATTCTGGCCATTTAAGGCTTCTTAATCTATCGATACTCCCGGCCAACGCGGCCTAAGAAGAACCCGACAACAAGGACTAAAAAAATTGGGATATTGCATCTTGATAACAGCCGGCAAGCTGCCCGAGGTGGACACTTCGGTCCAGCTGGCACCCGCGTTTGAGGATGTCCAGACGACTATTTGGTCAGCCGCTAATGCAATCGCGGTGCCATCCTTAGAGCAACAAAGTATTCCTTCAAAAGACAAAGCAGCGTTAAAACCGTTTTACAACGTAGAACGTGGTCAGACAGCACCACCGTCACGGCCCCTATAGAAGGTGTGAGCAATAGCATGGGTCTTCATGGCAACATGCAGGCAGCACGGGCCCGTGATCCAATATGTTTTTGCGAAAGCCTTTTCCCTGCAAAGGCATAGAGCCCAAGGCGCGTTCTCACCCATCTCAACTATGCCCACCAAGCTGCTGTGCTGCTGTTGTTGTTATCGTTGTTGCTGCCGCTGTTCCTTTCCCCTACAATAGACTTGGGTGGACACTCTGTGGGATATGGTGTTGGGATATCCGAGGGTGTACTCTCTGTGGGTTCACTGGAATTCTCGGGGGGGGGGGGGGGGGGGGGAGGCACGGGTATTCTGTTGTCTGTGACATTCTCTGCAGCATTTTCTGGGGGTCTTCAAGCTATACGTTGCGACATGACGAGGACAGTGCAGAGCTTGAAAGAAACGAAGTGAATGGTACAAGAATGCCTCGAGCTTTGGTCAAAAGAGCCGCATAGCACATGATTGATGTGCACGTGTGGTCTTGTACCAGAAGTAACGACCTCGATGTCCGGAGCCCTATCCTGCGGCTTTGGGACAGCCGCAGGCCGACAGGGAGGATCAGTTTTTGTCGGCAGCGGTGGGGCACCCAAACGGCCGACCCTCACACTGCTGATTGCACAGCAGAAGCACCTATCACAGCGACCACCACCTTCTCCAGCACAAGCCGGGATGCAAAGCTGCAAACGGCCATCAGCACCAGAGGATTTTAGATATCAACCATCTGAAAGAAGAGTTGTAGGCGCAGAGACCAGAAACACTGGAAGGTCGAGCAGGGCAAGTACATACTTGTAGCAGGAGTTCATGAAGTATGCAAGCGTAGCAGAGAGGGAGAAGGAGAGGGAGAAGGAGAGGGAGAGGGAGAGGGAAAAGGAGAGGGAGAGGGAGAGGGAGAGGGAGAGGGAGAGGGAGAGGGAGAGGGAGTGGAAGAGGGCGCTCCTCAAGACGTACGCTGTTTTTCATAGAGGGACTCTCTTCGAGACATTCGTTGGACAAGGGAGGAGCCGAGATTCCTTCGAGCATTCCTCGTTTTGGGACGATGAGGCTCGTTGCTCGCAAGAACCCCTTGGTAACCTTAGTAGGTCATCTGCCTCATACTAGAAGCATTCTGGCCCTCTGCGACCGCCACTGCAAAGCAGATGCAGACTGCCTGCCGTGGTGGTCGAGTCGAAGGGCAACTGTCTTTCTGCAGCAGCAAAAACAACGAAAAATTGCCATTGAATCGGCCATATTCATGAAATTCATGATCTTTCTATCCCCCCAATACTCCAAATGTCGTAGGATCATCTCAATTCAGGAGCTATATTCCAAGCTACCCAGACTGGGGCATGCCCACTAGAGCATGAAGCCTAAAACCTCTAAACTCAACCCAAGGGTCGGATGAGACGGCGACTCGTTCGAAGTTGCTTCGGTTGAGGTTCGCGACCTGCGTGAACGTGGTGCCCGAATCTGAACTAATCCAGAGTCCATCTCCGGTGATGGCCTTACTTGTCCAGCATCCTTGCAAATAGAGGTGTTCTGCTCCCGCCGAAAACAATTAAAACATGAAGTGCTGGACAGCGAGGTGGCAGCCATCGTTGCACCACTTGCTGACATGTCGATGTCCTGCACTGATTGGGGCCCTTGGCTACCTTTAGCTTCAGGCTTAGGATGGGGAGCTCATGGCTCTATATCTGTTCTCCTTCGCAGGAGGTCTACGAGTAGGCTCCCTACGGCAAGGACCACCACACGGACTTGGAGATCCATGGCGTGAGAGTCGTGGGATGAGTTTAGGGTTTGGGGTCGTGGTCTTCTGGAATTCACGAATGCTGCTACAAGGGCTTTTTTGACGATGAACAATGTGGTCTTTGTGCCGCTGCATGCCCACATTTACCAGGCACACTGAGCAGGCTTGGACAATTGGCTGTCTCGTATGCTGCCAGGGTTCATTTGAGGCCGATTAACATGCGAGTCATATGACCCTTAAACGCTAGGCATACGAGATTGAGGCGCTTGTGAGCCAAAACGGAGGCCTTCCAATCGAGGCCGGCTGTCCTTAGACACTGCACGGTTCGGGGAATGAACCCTTTGAACCTGAGGGTTTAGGGCTAAGTTAGGGTTCTTTGTGGGGCTTCGTGAGTAAAACGCAGAGGAGGTCCATTGAAAGTGATCTGGCTCGTGGGCTTGTGTTTCAACTTTACAGGAAAAGTGGGGTGCAAACGTGTGGAACAAAAGGAGTCAAGCGTCCCGTCGGCTGTCGTCCAATTACCACCCATGTCCTGACTGATCGCAATGCCAGCCTCCGTCAGCCTCTGTTATGCAGTTTCTCAACAAGCTTCAAAGATTGGACCGCCTAGGGAAACACCAGAACAGCCCATATGCATCCCAAACCTCTAAACCTCCTACACCTAAACAAGCTAGTTTTTGAGAACACTACCTGTGGACTCCTGTTCTCTCTTACTGAGAAACACCGAGAAACCTGTTCTCTCTTATTCAAAAACCCAAAGAACTGAGTTGAGAAAAGAGCTGGAAAAGAGATGCTGAAATCTCCACAAGAAGGGTCCCGGCAGCTATCGTCATGCCATCGGATGAAATGGCAGGGCTCCCATGGTTCCAATGGCCAAATGAACCTTGACTTGGGTTTTTCCGCGCCGATTCTGGTATGAAATACAGGCGCATGATTCTTGTATCATGAAAAGACGGGTTGTAAAGAACTCGCAGGGGACTCGAAGTGCACACACAATATGCTCGACCAAGTCCTCTGGATGGCTTATCTTCTAAGGTTTGGGGTCAGAATGCTTCTGAACTGCAAACGTGCTTACAGCTTGTCGAAGCCCCGACCCCCTCCCTCCCGCATGTTTGGACGAAATTGAAACAGATTCATTGGGCCACTGAAGCAAATTCTCTTCCGGGGGGGCGGGGTGGGGGCGCGCAGCGCCAGCATTTGCAAACACAGTGCTCTTATGATGGTTTCAGGAATGGACTCGCTTGCATATTCAGGTGCACACACACACACACATCACACACATACTCATACAAATCCTGTTGATGGCTGGAAGTTCTGAAATGAAGGCGGCGGGGGCGGCGGGGGGCGGAGGCCGGCGCAACCCCCCCACCCCTGCCCAATTTGCAAACACAATGCTCATACGGAGTTTGAGCAGGTGGGGTTTCAACAGGGCACCTTTATGGCTGAGGTGGTTCGTAAAAGCACTGGAGCCTCCCTAAAAAGACACCAAGATGGACCTTCTGTGCATGTCTGAGGTTCCTTCTCTTGTCGTCAATGCTTCCCATAACCCCTACGACCGTTTGGCCAAGGTTGAGACGTCAGGTCTACATGTCGAAGAGAAGCAGACTGTGATGGAGCCCCTTGGGCTTAAAGAAAGACTAGGCCAGGCCGGGATCAGTATGCCACGAGTGGATGGCGACCACGTGCTTGCTGATTGTTTGATGAAGTCATGGGGTCTACGACGTCTACGAGTCTACGAGCAGCTTCTGAGATCCTGAGACACAGGTGGGCTGTCGTCTTTGATGCTGAGATGTCAGCAAAGCAAAGGGGACAACTCGAGCGCTCAAACAATCCAGCGGCTGCTGTTGCTGACAAGAAAAGATTGAGACAGCCAACATTAACCTCTTCCGCCAGCCCCTCTCTTTCAAGACTGATCTGCTGTGTGTTCAGGGATTTGACATCGCATTGACTAGATGCCATTCCAAAGGGGGATGGATTTCCTATTTGAGGGGAGGATTTCTCATTCAGAAGGGGGGCAACCACAACTAAGAAATCGAGGACCCAGGCCAATCGTGCTACTTCTTTCAAAAGAATATCGGATGGAACCTCAAATCCGAATTATAGAGAAATCGAGAGTGTGCTCAAAGGTGATTCAGTAGCGAAAACCCGGGCCGCTACCAGCTCGCCGGCACGCCACAGTGAGGCAACGCCGGCTCGTGCACGTGAGAACCCAAGTACATTAAAACTGCTAAATGTCGTTCCCAGCGGGACTCGTATGGCGAACAGGGGCATGGACGCAGCTCCATTCGTACTGGATTTTTGCCTTGGTAATAATAACGTTAGAAAAACAATTATGAAGCAACAGAACAGCAAAAGAGAACATGGGCAAAGAAAGCCACAGCGATACAGACGATGCGAAACTAGACAACACCAACTGCAGCTGCACAGACATTACACACGGAAGCTTCAGGGATTACAGAAGGAGTCGGAAACTAAGGAGAACATATTGCCATGTGGGTTTGGTCCCAAGATGTTTGTGGATTCTATTCTGTGGGTTGCTCAAGCTTGCGGTATGCGGGCTGGATTTCTATATGATTTCATGACACTTAAACTGAGGCCGACACAGCCTGATGGACAAGCTGAGTTCATCGACGGCTTGTTTGTTGTCCAAGCCCACCCGTCTTTCGAACCACCTGCACCGTTGAGCTCCAAGGGCTCCAATGGTTGTTGATGATAGGAAAGAGAGGGCTGAGGGTTTAGGCTGTTCAGGGCTTTCAAGGTTTAGGGCTTGAGACATGTAAACTGCAACAGTTAGTCGGCCATTCCGCTCCACGACGAGGGTTCATGTCTTCAGCTTGCTTTCGGTCTCGTCATAACTTGACGTGCCTGGATTCGTCTCGATTTTGCCCTGCTTGCCCGTGCCGACCAGCAAGCTGCCATCGCCCGACAATGCCATGCCTCTCCTGAAATTGAGGAAGCTTCTAACCCCAAGACCCAGGCACTGGCATGCGCTGTAGGAGGGCTAGGCAACGCGCGGATCCGTGCAAACAAAACGTCACAGCTATTGCTTGAGAGACGTCCACCTAGCCAAGAGCTTCAGTCAAAAACAGAACTTAAGGCTTGAGGGGCAAGCCGAGGCCGACCAGAGTCAGCTAGTCTAAATGTGAGGCTTCTTCTTGCTGCTCGCTGCTCGCTGATGCCTGCTTGCAACTTGCTGCTTGCTTGTTTGCTGCTTGCTTGTTGCTCTGCTTGCTTGTTGCTCTGCTTGCTTGTTGCTCTGCTTGCTTGTTGCTTTGCTTGCTTGTTGCTTGTTTGCTTGTTGCAGCTTGCTTGCCATTGCTTGCTTGTCGCTGCTGCTTGCTGCTTGCTTGTTGCTGCTTGCTTGCTTGTCGCTGCCTGTTAGCTGGCTTTCTTGCTAGCTTGCTTGCTGCTGCTTGCTGCTGGCTTGCTTACTTGGTGTTGTTTGCTTGCTTGTTGCTGATTGCTTGCTGGTTGTTGATGGCTCGCTCGCTGTTGATTGCTTGCTTGTCGTTGCTTGCCTGCTTGCTGCTTGTCGTTGCTGCTTGCTGCTTGTTTTTGCTGTTTGCTGCTTCTTGCTTGTCAAGTCGCTGCTTGTCGTTGCCTGCTGTTGCTTCGTGTTTGCTGCTTCAACCTGCCGTTAATCTCTTTTTAGTGCTTGTGGACGAAATCCAAATTGTTTTCGTCACTATGGACCCCACTTGAAACAATGCAATACTAACCCCCCCCCCTTCCCCTTTCCCTTCCCCCCCATCCTATGATAGAATCAATAGCTTAGCTTGCAACTTTCTGTCCGATCCGCGAATGCTACAAAAAGACTAAAGTCAAGCCCATCTCCGCTAGCCTTCAGTCCGATGAAGAGTTTCGGGTTGGGGGATTGGGGTTCAGGGTTGAGGATTGGGTTTACATCAGGGCTTTGAGAGTCAAGTAGTCGGGTTTGGGGTGCAGTGTGTTTCAAAAACGTAAGACAAGACAGTGCCTTAGAAAAAAAGGGGTACAGCGTACTTCTATTGGCATAACTAATAACAACATAATACTTTCCATGTCTTTCCTAAACCATCAACGCCAAACCAAGGCGCGAAACTCCGCCATAAGGAAGCCTCCACCATTGGAAGCCCATGTCGCGGCTGACATAGCCATAGTTTCCGTCACTAATGGCGACGACCTGGCCATCCTTGGGAGCCACGTCTTCGAGAGGGCCTTTTGGGGTCATTTAGGGGTTTATTCGTCTCCGGACACTTCGGCTCTGAGCCCAGATCATGAACAATGTGACAATTACCGAAACATGCCTTCAGAGAGAGTGCTGATTGCGCTACCTGTCGGCGTTACGGGCGATCGCTAGGGGCGCGTGTCATAAGGGGCCCGACCGGTCCGGCAGTGTGCTATAGAGCTGCTCGGGTGCAACATGGCAGATTACAGCATTTCCTACGTGCCTCTGAAAGATGCTTTCGAAGGTCAGGGTTTCGGGGATAAGGTGGTTGATTGTTTGGGGTGTAGGGATTACGGTGTGGGATTTTGAAGTGGCACGTTGGCGCGCAAAGCACCAGCAGCAGCAACTCTGCCTACTTGCCCCCCCCCCCCTATTCAGACACATAGACTCACATGTAGCGGCTCTCACCTGGCAAGGATACACGACAGCTGGCACACTACCAACATAGCGGCGTTCCGGCAAGAAGGAACAGGCACAGGTGAAGCCCGCGCAGAGGGCATGCTACTAGTATCAATGCCTGAGAATGCTAATTGCATTTTGAGTGCGGGTGTGTAAGCTACTGGCTAGCTCTGTCGTTGCAGCACGGCCTGAGATGTGTTTAAACTACTACGGATCAGCCTTCATATGCACCCCCTTTTACCCCCCCACCACCATCTTTTTCCAACCTCCCAATGGAATCAGCGAGTGAGAGTAATTACCCAACCCGACATGAAAAAAGAGCACCGGGCTTCACCCGCTTACGGGCAATGAAATCATCCTAGATTGCGCTGTGCCGAACCCAACTGAACCAAACAAGGAAAACTGTGTTTCTTGTGGTTGTCCCCCACATCACCGCCCTCACACGACTAAAATATGCTAAAATCTTAAGCAGAGCACCCCCATCCTGAATTGAATGTTCAGTTCATGGTCTTTCGACACACCTTTAGGAAGCCTGCATGGAGCATGTTGGGGGATTGAAGAGGGATATGAAGATCAGGTCCTCCTTGGTTTGTGCTCCGAGGGGCCGCGGACATATCCACTTTCTCCAAAGTCCTGCCTGTAAGCGTCGGCCAAGTACCTTGCTTTTGCGACATGCAGGCAACCAAAGGGCAAAGTTAAAACATCCAAGCAGTTGAAGGTTTGGCTTGGATTGGCGCCCATGTCCACTTGCCCAAACGCGCCGATAACCAGAGAGAGCGAGGCAAACTTCGCGAGCATTTTTGCCATCGTCACCTGCAGTTGGAGGATTTCCCCAAATAGGACAGAGGAACAGCACGCCGACGAAGACATTTTTCTGGCTTGTGACCGGATTGTTCGGGAGTTGGTATGCAGTGGTTGTCTTGCGACGACATAGGGCATGTCAACAATGTACAGGGCAATGTACTACAGGGCAATGTACTGAAAGTCCTCCACTCTGCCTCATTATTTAAGTCTGCTGTGTACAGTCCTGGAGCAGATTTGGGGGCTTTCAGGGTGTAAGGTTGTCATGCGTCTTCGGAAACATGGTCCGTAAATTTTAGCCAAAATTAACCAACCATCCTACAAGCAGGCAACCGAGGTGGCCCCAAGCGCCTACTTTCGGGATTGGAGTCCAGGGATTGGACGCTGCACCCTAAACCCAAAGTACGGGCCCGACCATACCTCAGTCCGAAACACTACTGACAGCTCACGAACCTGCTTGGCCCAAAGGCAATCTGAAACAAAAATGCTGGCAACTGAGGGCTTGAAAATTTAGCGGCTGCAGTGAAACAGCACAGTGTGAACCGCTCAATGGATGAAACCAGGTTTCGAGCGCGTGCAAAGAACCAAGGGTCACGGGAAAAACCACCTGGAAAGGGCTAGTGCTCCCTGATGCCAAAGAAACATCGACTGTTGTCTTGCAAAGCAAGGAGGTAGATTGGCAGCCTAAAGTGGCTTGTCGTAAAAGCTCTGGATTGAGGTCTGCTCTTGTTTAACCAGTGCCGGTTGTCTATCAGGCAGTGGAGAAAACCGCGCAGGCTCGACCCTGTGAAGGCGAAACCCGGGAAAGCTGTGCTAAGCATAGAAAGGGACAGTGGAGAAGACTGAGGAGATTTACGCTAGAATGGATCACTTTGACGCGTGTGAATGGCTTTGGCTGCAAAGCACTGAGAGGACTCTTGGACGTGGTGCCCTCTCCCATTCACTGGACACCACATCAGCCCTTGGAACTCGGAACCAAAACGTCGCTCCAGTGGTCCTCATCGTTTCTTTTGTCTGCTTGGTTGCCTTCATCTGGAAGCCAAAAGCCTGAGAAACCCTCGCTTAGTCACGGACACCATAAGAGCTGCACCAAAATTCTCCCCCATGTTTTGGGACGAGCAGCGTTTGAAAGAGAGGTGTACAGGTCGAGAAGCCAAATTTTGGAGAAAATGCGCTTGCGATGCTTGGAGAAGCTCCCCAGCACGCAGCCCAAAACGAAACCAACTACACATGTCTTTTGGCCTGTCTTAAACCCATTTCTTGCGAGAGTTCGTTCTCAAGCTGCGCCGTCAGATGTCTTCAACTCTAAGGCACCTTAGTTTCAGTGCATGTTCGTGAAAACGTTTTGGGACTGCAACACAATTGAATCGCGAAACTGAAGGCCCTGCCCTAGTTACCATGGTTTCTGACCGAAAGCCTGCGGCTCTGCATACAAGGTAAGTTCCAAAAAACTCGCCTTGTGTTCCGTGTCCGATTTCTCTCCAGTGTTAAAGCCCGTACATATGGAAATTTCCTCAATGCAGCGCAGGTCGTCCACACTCGCACGTTCACTTTTTGTACGTTGCAGGCGAGTGGGCTGCTGATGTTAAGTGCGGTTTATCCTGCTGTTTTGGGCGTTTGCGATGAAGACACGGGGCCAAGGGAAGGACAACAGGAAGACGAAGGGGAGAACTGCCTCATCACAGCAAACGGGCTTGTCACTTTGAACGCACCTGAACATTTCACGATTTGGAAAGTGGCATCTTGACACGACCAGCTGCTACTTTCCATGAAAGCCATGTGCCCAGATGTCAGGATAACAATACAAACAGCTCGCCTAGTACCCTCAGCTGCAGTTTAATTCGGGAGGGGTGGGAAACTTTTCCCTCCGAATAGAGATCCTTGGCTTCTCTTTCCGATTTCGCACGTAGAATGCCTCAATCATACTTATTTGTGCCAGCTTCACGCCTGTAGATACTATTTACATTATTTCCATTTACATAATGCATCATTTACCTTGATGTTCTATATTCTTTCATTTAAAAACCTCATTCTATATTTCATCTCCTTATTTCTCTTGCTATTTATTTCAGCACGAAAATA
>CAJNDS010001183.1:0-29861 GCA_905221605.1 Symbiodinium natans | reverse complement strand
AGTTTAGGAGCCCCCCTTTATAGTTTAGCGCCTAAACTATAAACGTTTACAGTTTAGGAGCCCCTCTTTATAGTTTAGCGCCTAAACTATAAACGTTTACAGTTTAGGAGCCCCCCTTTATAGTTTAGCGCCTAAACTATAAACGTTTACAGTTTAGGAGCCCCTCTTTATAGTTTAGCGCCTAAACTATAAACGTGTATAGTTTAGGAGCCACTCTTTAAAGTTTAGTGCCTAAACTATAAACGTCTATAGTTTAGGAGCCCCTCTTTATAGTTTAGCGCCTAAACTATAAACGTTTACAGTTTCGGAGCCCCTCTTTATAGTTTAGCGCCTAAACTATAAAGGTCTATAGTTTAGGAGCCACTCTTTATAGTTTAGCGCCTAAACTATAAACGTCTTTAATTTAGGAGCCCCTCTTTATAGTTTAGCGCCTAGACTATAAACGTTTACAGTTTCGGAGCCCCTCTCTATAGTTTAGCGCCTAAACTATAAACGTCTATAGTTTCGGAGCCACTCTTTATAGTTTAGCGCCTAGACTATAAGCGTTTACAGTTTAGGAGCCCCTCTTTATAGTTTAGCGCCTAAACTATAAACGTTTACAGTTTAGGAGCCCCCCTTTATGGTTTAGCGCCTAAACTATAGATGTCTATAGTTTAAGAGCCACTCTTTATAGTTTAGCGCCTAAACTAGTAAGGTCCATAGGTCAGGAGCCAACCTGTATAGTTCAGCGCCTCAACTATAAAAGTCTATAGTTTAGGAGCCAAGCTTGATAGTTTAGCGCCTAAACTATAAACGTCTATAGTTTAGGAGCCGCTCTTATAGTTTAACGCCAACACTACAAACGTCTACAGTTTATAGGGGTCGCTTTCTATAGTTTGGCATAAACGGTACCCCCGCGGGCCTAAACTGTGAACGGTACCCCCACGCGGATTTTCGGACATTGGCTAAACTATAAACGTCGGACATTTGGGGCCACTTTCTACAGTTGGGCACCTAAACTGTAAACGGTACCCCCCACGCGGATTTTCGGACTTTGGTTAAACTATAAGCGTCTATAGTTCAGGGGCCGCTTTCTTTAGTGTGGCACCTAAACCGTGAATGGTACCCCCACACGGATTCTCGGACTTTTGCTAAACTATAAACGTTTATTGTTTTAGGGGTCACTTTCTATAGCTTGACACCTGACTGTAAACGTGCAAAACTGTACCCCCTACGCGGATTTTCGGATTTTGGCTACACTGTAAGCGTCTATAGTTTAGGGGCCACTTTCTATAGTTTGGCACCTGAACTGTAAACGGTACCCTCACGCGGATTTTCGGATGTTGGCCTAGACTGTAAACGGTACCCCCACGCGGATTTTCGGCCTTTGGCTGAACTATAAACGTCGACAGTTTTTGGGGCCACCTTCTACAGTTTGGCACCTAAACTGTAAACGGTACCCCCACGCGGATTTTCGGACTTTGGCTAAACTATAAAACGTCTTTAGTTTAGGGGCCACTTTCTATAGTTTGGCACCTAAACTGCAAGCGGTGCCCCCACGCGGATTTTCGGACTTTGGCTAAGCTATAAACACCTATGGTTCTAGGGGTCACTTTCTATAGTTTGGCACCTGAACTGTAAATTGTAACCTCACGTGGATTTTCGGACTTTTGCGAACCTATAAACGTCTATAGTTTAGGGGCACTTTCAAACTGTAAGCGGTACCCCCGCGCGGATTTTCGGACTTTGGCTAAACTATAAACGTTTATAGCTTAGGGGCGACTTTCTATTGTTCGGCACTTACACTATAAATGGTACCCCCGCGCGGATTTTCGACTGTGGCTACACTATAAACGTTGAAAGTTTGGGGCACTTTCTAAAGTTTGGCACCTAAACTGTAAACGTTACCCCCACACGGGTTTTCGGACTTTGGCTAAACTATAAACGTCTATAGTTGAGGGGCCTATAGTTCAGGGGCCACTTTCTATAGTTCGGCACCTAAACTATATATGGTACCCCCACGCGGATTTTCGGACTTTGGCTAAACTATAAACGTCGAAAGTTTGGGGCCACTTTCTACAGTTTGGCACCTAAACTGCAAACGCTACCCCCACGCGGATTTTCGGACTTTGTTTAAACTATAAGCGTCTATAATTTAGGGGCCACTTTCTATAGTTTGGCACTTGAACTGTAAACGGTACCCCACGCGGATTTTCGGACTTTGGCTAAGCCATGCTAAGTCATCAACAAGGTGGAGGCAACGCGCAAGGAAGGTGGAAGCAAGCGGAAACAAGGTGGAAGCAAGGTGGAAGCAAGGTGGCAGCAAGATGGAAGCAAGGTTGAAGAACGGTAGAAGCAAGGTGGAAGCAAGGTGGAAGCAAAGTGCAAGCAACGTGGAAGCGAGCTGGAAGCAAGGTGGAAGCAGGGTGGAATCACTAGCTACGGTCAGCCGCCGCCGATGTTTTTCCCCCCGGGCGCAAAACCTCCAATCAATGAACGGTTTTCCCCCGGGACGCCAAACCTCCGGTCTTCCATGCTCGCAAAACCTCCAATCGACACAGAAATGCTTCGCGGATCTACAGGAGGCGTAAAGCCTCCAATCAATTCAAAGATGGTTTTCCCTCGGCCGCAAAACCTCCAATCAATGCAACGGTCTTTCCCCCGGGCGCAAAACCTCCGGTTGGCCCAAATGGCTTCGCGATTCATATGTTGATAGAGCACGAGAACGGTGCTCAAAAGCTACATCCAACCAGTGATGTCTTTCCCCCGACAGCACCTCGGCTCTGTATCCTGATATAGCACAAGTACCGGGCTTAATACCTGCCTTTGGTGTCGTGCCAGGACGGTGCTTAAACGCTGCCTTTCCCCCGCCGATGTTTTTCTCCCGGGCGCAAAACCTTCAATCAACGCAACGGTCTTTCCCCCAGGCATGAAACCTCCCTGCTGGCACAATCAACGCAACGGTCTTTCTCCCGGGCATAAAACCTCCCTGCTGGCAAAACCTCCGGTCGACCCAAAAAAATGCTTCGCGGATGTACACGCTGATAGAGCACAAGCACAGTGCTCAAAAGCTACGTCTAACAAGCGACGTCCTCCTCCCGACAGCAGAACCTCCAATCAACTCGCGGTCGACCCACCTGTGGATTGACATAACACAAGTACCGGGTTCGAAAGCTACGGTCAACCACCGACGTCTTCCCCCGGGCAGAAACCTCCGTTCGACCCAAACATGCTCTTCGGTTTTCTTTGTGATCTGAGCACCAGTACGGTGCTTAACAGCTACGGTCAACCATCGGTCTCTTTCCCCCGGTGCAAAACCTCCGGTTGACCCCCCTGCAGGACTAGCAGGCTGCAAGAGGACTGAGATCGTGGTGGACCAAACAAGCAACTTTGACTAGGGTTTAATACACCCGACAAGAACACATACAAGAAGGGTGGCGAGAAAAAAACAAGAGAGTTTCCTAAACATGAGTTTAGGAAACTAAACCCTAAAAGGCGGAGCTGGCAAAGGGTGGGAGCCGCACTTGACGGCGCGGGAGGGAAACGCGTGAAATGATGTGGCCGAAGCAAGGCCCCATTCTCGGTGGCCGTGAGCGTGCTCCGGAACCGAAACAAATTTCAAGTTTGTTCGCCCGTCCGGCCATGTCATATCCTTCTCCAGCTTCGGCGCAAACCCTAAACCCTAAACCCTAAACCCTAAACCCTAAACCCTAAACCCTAAACCCTAAACCCTAAACCCTAAACCCTAAACCCTAAACCCTAAACTCAGGCGTGGCTGGTGGGGGAGCTTCGCTCCTTTCCCACCAGCCGAGCCGCCCAAAGCAAGTGGCTGCATGGGCATCGCACATACAATATGCCTATACAGCAGTTCAACTGTCTTACCAGAGAGCGTGCCGTGCCACCGCTAGGCAGTGGAGCGGTGTCAGTACTGACAATATATTATATATATATACCCCAAAACCTGCCCGAAATCACGGTTAAACTATAAAGATTTCTATAGTTTTGCGTCTAAACTATAAACGTTTATAGTTTAGGCTCTATAGTTTTGGCTCTAAACTATAGACGTTTATAGTTTAGCGTCTATAGTTTAGGGCTTTATAGTTTAGGCTTTATAGTTTAGCGGCTAAACTATAAACGTCTATAGTTTAGGAGTCAGGCTTTATAGTTTAGCGCCGAAACCAAAGACGTTTATAGTTTAGGCTCCACAGTTTGGGGCTCTATAGTTTAGGGCAAAATCCAGAAATTGGAGGCAGCATTTCCGGCATCGATTTCTGTACTAAAAAAATCGCATTTTGAAGCTCGGTCCAGGCCAATCCTGGGGGACCCCCCACGGATGGTCCTAAACTATAAACGCTTCAAAAGTTTAGGAGCCAACCTTTATAGTTTAGCGGCTAAACTATAAACGTTTATAGTTTAGGGGTCAAGCTTTATAGTTTAGCGCCGAAACTATAAACGTTTATAGTTTAGGCTCTAGAGTTTGGGGCTCTATAGTTTAGGGCCAAATCCAGAAATTGGAGGCAGCATTTCCGGCATCGATTTCTGTACTAAAAAATCGCATTTTGAAGCTCGGTCCAGGCCAATCCTGGGGGACCCCCCACGGATGGTCCTAAACTATAAACGCTTCTATAGTTTAGGAGCCAACCTTTATAGTTTAGCGGCTAAACTATAAACGTTTATAGTTTGGGGGTCAAGCTTTATAGTTTAGCGCCGAAACTATAAACGTTTATAGTTTAGGCTCTAGAGTTTGGGCTCTATAGTTTAAGGCAAAATCCAGAAATTGGAGGCAGCATTTCCGGCATCGATTTCTGTACTAAAAAATCGCATTTTGAAGCTCGGTCCAGGCCAATCCTGGGAGACCCCCCACGGATGGTCCTAAACTATAAACGTCTATAATTTGGGAGCCAACCTTTATAGTTTAGCGCCTAAACTATAAACGTCTATAGTTTAGGAGCCCCTCTTTGTAGTTTAGCGCCTAAACTATAAACGTCTATAGTTTAGGAGCCACTCTTTATAGTTTAGCGCCTAAACTATAAACGTCTATAGTTTAGGAGCCCCTCTTTATAGTTTAGCGCCTAAACTATAAACGTTTACAGTTTAGGAGCCCTTCTTTATAGTTTAGTGCCTAAACTATAAACGTCTATAGTTTAGGAGCCACTCTTTACAGTTTAGCGCCTAAACTATAAACGTCTATAGTTTAGGAGCCCCTCTTTATAGTTTAGCGCCTAAACTATAAACGTCTATAATTTAGGAGCAAACCTTTATAGTTTAGCGGCTAAACTATAAACGTCTATAGTTTAGGAGTCAGGCTTTATAGTTTAGCGCCGAAACTATAGACGTTTATAGTTTAGACTCTGTAGTTTGGGGCAAAAATCAGAAATTGGAGGCAGCATTTCGGGCATCGATTTCTGTACTAAAAATCGCACTTTTAAGCTGGGTCCAGGCCAATCCTGGGGGACCCCCCACGGATGTTCCTAAACTATAAACGTTTATAGTTTAGGAGCCAACCTGTATAGTTTAGCGGCTAAACTATAAACGTTTATAGTTTAGGGGTCAAGCTTTATAGTTTAGCGCCGAAACTATGAACGTTTATAGTTTAGGCTCTAGAGTTTGGGGCTCTATAGTTTAGGGCGAAATCCAGAAATTGGAGGCAGCATTTCCCGCATCGATTTGTGTACTAAAAAATCGCATTTTGAAGCTCGGTCCAGGCCAATCCTGGGGGACCCCCCACGGATGGTCCTAAACTATAAACGTCTATAATGTGGGAGCCAACCTTTATAGTTTAGCGCCTAAACTATAAACGTCTATAGTTTAGGAGCCACTCTTTATAATTTAGTGCCTAAACTATAAACGTCTATAGTTTAGGAGCCTCTCTTTATAGTTTAGCGCCTAAACTATAAACGTTTACAGTTTCGGAGCCCCTCTTTATAGTTTAGCGCCTAAACTATAAACGTTTACAGTTTAGGAGCCCCCCTTTATAGTTTAGCGCCTAAACTATAAACGTTTACAGTTTAGGAGCCCCTCTTTATAGTTTAGTGCCTAAACTATAAACGTTTACAGTTTCGGAGCCCCTCTTTATAGTTTAGCGCCTAAACTATAAACGTCTATAGTTTCGGAGCCACTCTTTATAGTTTAGCGCCTAGACTATAAGCGTTTACAGTTTAGGAGCCCCTCTTTATAGTTTAGCTGATAAGTTTACAGTTTAGGAGCCCCCCTTTATAGTTTAGCGCCTAAACTATAGATGTCTATAGTTTAAGAGCCACTCTTTATAGTTTAGCGCCTAAACTAGTAAGGTCCATAGGTCAGGAGCCAACCTGTATAGTTCAGCGCCTCAACTATAAACGTCTATAGTTTAGGAGCCAAGCTTGATAGTTTAGCGCCTCAACTATAAACGTCTATAGTTTAGGAGCCGCTCTTATAGTTTAACGCCAACACTACAAACGTCTACAGTTTATAGGGGTCGCTTTCTATAGTTTGGCATAAACGGTACCCCCGCGGGCCTAAACTGTGAACGGTACCCCCACGCGGATTTTCGGACATTGGCTAAACTATAAACGTCGAACATTTGGGGCCACTTTCTACAGTTGGGCACCTAAACTGTAAACGGTACCCCCCACGCGGATTTTCGGACTTTGGTTAAACTATAAGCGTCTATAGTTCAGGGGCCGCTTTCTTTAGTGTGGCACCTAAACCGTGAATGGTACCCCCACACGGATTCTCGGACTTTTGCTAAACTATAAACGTTTATTGTTTTAGGGGTCACTTTCTATAGCTTGACACCTGACTGTAAACGTGCAAAACGGTACCCCCTACGCGGATTTTCGGATTTTGGCTACACTGTAAGCGTCTATAGTTTAGGGGCCACTTTCTATAGTTTGGCACCTGAACTGTAAACGGTACCCTCACGCGGATTTTCGGATGTTGGCCTAGACTGTAAACGGTACCCCCACGCGGATTTTCGGCCTTTGGCTGAACTATAAACGTCGACAGTTTTTGGGGCCACCTTCTACAGTTTGGCACCTAAACTGTAAACGGTACCCCCACGCGGATTTTCGGACTTTGGCTAAACTATAAACGTCTTTAGTTTAGGGGCCACTTTCTATAGTTTGGCACCTAAACTGCAAGCGGTGCCCCCACGCAGATTTTCGGACTTTGGCTAAGCTATAAACACCTATAGTTTTAGGGGTCACTTTCTATAGTTTGGCACCTGAACTGTAAATTGTAACCTCACGTGGATTTTCGGACTTTTGCGAACCTATAAACGTCTATAGTTTAGGGGCACTTTCAAACTGTAAGCGGTACCCCCGCGCGGATTTTCGGACTTTGGCTAAACTATAAACGTTTATAGCTTAGGGGCGACTTTCTATTGTTCGGCACTTACACTATAAATGGTACCCCCGCGCGGATTTTCGACTGTGGCTACACTATAAACGTTGAAAGTTTGGGGCACTTTCTATAGTTTGGCACCTAAACTGTAAACGTTACCCCCACACGGGTTTTCGGACTTTGGCTAAACTATAAACGTCTATAGTTCAGGGGCCACTTTCTATAGTTCGGCACCTAAACTATGTATGGTACCCCCACGCGGATTTTCGGACTTTGGCTAAACTATAAACGTCGAAAGTTTGGGGCCACTTTCTACAGTTTGGCACCTAAACTGCAAACGCTACCCCCACGCGGATTTTCGGACTTTGTTTAAACTATAAGCGTCTATAATTTAGGGGCCACTTTCTATAGTTTGGCACTTGAACTGTAAACGGTACCCCACGCGGATTTTCGGACTTTGGCTAAGCCATGCTAAGTCATAAACAAGGTGGAGGCAACGCGCAAGGAAGGTGGAAGCAAGTGGAAACAAGGTGGAAGCAAGGTGGCAGCAAGATGGAAGCAAGGTTGAAGAACGGTAGAAGCAAGGTGGAAGCAAGGTGGAAGCAAAGTGCAAGCAACGTGGAAGCGAGCTGGAAGCAAGGTGGAAGCAGGGTGGAATCACTAGCTACGGTCAGCCGCCGCCGATGTTTTTCCCCCCGGGCGCAAAACCTCCAATCAATGAACGGTTTTCCCCCGGGACGCAAAACCTCCGGTCTTTCCATGCTCGCAAAACCTCCAATCGACACAGAAATGCTTCACGGATCTACAGGAGGCGTAAAGCCTCCAATCAATTCAAAGATGGTTTTCCCTCGGGCGCAAAACCTCCAATCAATGCAACGGTCTTTCCCCCGGGCGCAAAACCTCCGGTGGGCCCAAATGGCCTCGCGATTCATATGTTGATAGAGCACGAGAACGGTGCTCAAAAGCTACATCCAACCAGTGATGTCTTTCCCCCGACAGCACCTCGGATCTGTATCCTGATATAGCACACGTACCGGGCTTAATACCTGCCTTTGGTGTCGTGCCAGGACGGTGCTTAAACGCTGCCTTTCCCCCGCCGATGTTTTTCTCCCGGGCGCAAAACCTCCAATCAACGCAACGGTCTTTCCCCCGGGCATGAAACCTCCCTGCTGGCAAAACCTCCGGTCGACCCAAAAAAAAGCATCGCGGATTTACATGCTGATAGAGCACAAGTACGGTGCTCAAGAGCTACGTCTAACAAGCGACGTCCTCCTCTGACAGCAGAACCTCCAATCAACTCGCGGTCGACCCACCTGTGGATTGATATAGTACAAGTGCCGGGCTCGAAAGCTACGGTCAACCACCGATGTCTTCCCCCGGGCAGAAACCTCCGTTCGACCCAAACATGCTCTTCGGTTTTCTTTGTGATCTGAGCACCATGCTTAAAGCTACGGTCAACCATCGGTCTCTTTCCCCCGGGCGCAAAACCTCCGGTTGACCCCCCTGCAAGACTAGCAGGCTGCGAGGGGACTAAGATCGCGGTGGAACAAACAAGCAACTTTGACTAGGGTGTAATACACCCCGACAAGAACGCATACAAGAAGGTGAGTGAGAAAAAAACAAGAGAGTTTCCTAAACATGAGTTTAGGAAACTAAACCCTAAAAGGCGGAGCTGGCTAAGGGTGGGAGCCGCACTTGACGGCGCGGGAGGGAAACGCGTGAAATGATGTGGCCGAAGCAAGGCCCCATTCTCGGTGGCCTTGAGCGTGTTCCGGAACCGAAACAAATTTCAAGTTTGTTCGCCCGTCCGGCCATGTCATATCCTTCTCCAGCTTCGGCGCAAACCCTAAACCCTAAACCCTAAACCCTAAACCCTAAACCCTAAACCCTAAACCCTAAAACCCTAAACCCTAAACCCTAAACCCTAAACCCTAAACCCTAAACCCTAAACCCTAAACCCTAAACCCTAAACCCTAAACCCTAAACCCTAAACCCTAAACCCTAAACCCTAAACCCTAACCCGAAACCCTAAACCCTAAACCCTAAACCCTAAACCCTAAACCCTAAACCCTAAACCCTAAACCCTAAACCCTAAACCCTAAACCCTAAACCCTAAACCCTAAACCCTAAACCCTAAACCCTAAACCCTAAACCCTAACCCCGAAACCCTAACCCCTAAACCCTAAACCCTAAACCCTAAACCCTAAACCCTAAACCCTAAACCCTAAACCCTAAACCCTAAACCCTAAACCCTAAACTCAGGCGTGACTGGTGGGGGAGCTTCGCTCCTTTCCCACCAGCCGAGCCGCCCAAAGCAAGTGGCTGCATGGGCATCGCACATACAATATGCCTATACAGCATTTCAACTGTCTTACCAGAGAGCGTGCCGTGCCACCGCTAGGCAGTGGAGCGGTGTCAGTACTGACAATATATTATAAATATACCCCAAAACCTGCCCGAAATCACGGTTAAACTATAAAGATTTCTATAGTTTTGCGTCTAAACTATAAACGTTTATAGTTTAGGCTCTATAGTTTTGGCTCTAAACTATAGACGTTTATAGTTTAGCGTCTATAGTTTAGGGCTTTATAGTTTAGGCTTTATAGTTTAGCGGCTAAACTATAAACGTCTATAGTTTAGGAGTCAGGCTTTATAGTTTAGCGCCGAAACCATAAACGTTTATAGTTTAGGCTCTAGAGTTTGGGGCTCTATAGTTTAGGGCAAAATCCAGAAATTGGAGGCATCATTTCCGGCATCGATTTCTGTACTAAAAAATCGCATTTTGAAGCTCGGTCCAAGCCAATCCTGGGGGACCCCCCACGGATGGTCCTAAACTATAAACGCTTCTATAGTTTAGGAGCCAACCTTTATAGTTTAGCGGCTAAACTATAAACGTCTATAGTTTAGGGGTCAGGCTTTATAGTTTAGCGCCGAAACTATAAACGTTTATAGTTTAGGCTCTAGAGTTTGGGGCTCTATAGTTTAGGTCAAAATCCAGAAATTGGAGGCAGCATTTCCGGCATCGATTTCTGTACTAAAAAATCGCATTTTGAAGCTCGGTCCAGGCCAATCCTGGGGGACCCCCCACGGATGGTCCTAAACTATAAACGCTTCTATAGTTTAGGAGCCAACCTTTATAGTTTAGCGGCTAAACTATAAACGTCTATAGTTTGGGGGTCAAGCTTTATAGTTTAGCGCCGAAACTATAAACGTTTATAGTTTAGGCTCTAGAGTTTGGGGATCTATAGTTTAAGGCAAAATCCAGCAATTGGAGGCAGCATTTCCGGCATCGATTTCTGTACTAAAAAATCGCATTTTGAAGCTCGGTCCAGGCCAATCCTGGGGGACCCCCCACGGCTGGTCCTAAACTATAAACGTCTATAGTTTGGGAGCCAACCTTTCTAGTTTAGCGGCTAAACAATAAACGTCTATAGTTTAGGAGTCAGGCTTTATAGTTTAGCGCCGAAACTATAAACGTCTATAGTTTAAGAGCCCTCTTTATAGTTTAGCGCCTAAACTATAAACGTCTATAGTTTCGGAGCCATTCTTTATAGTTTAGCGCCTAAACTATAAACGTTTACAGTTTAGGAGCCCCTCTTTATAGTTTAGCGCCGAAACTATAAACGTCTATAGTTTCGGATCCCCTCTTTATAGTTTAGCGCCTAAACTATAAACGTCTATAGTTTCGGAGCCATTCTTTATAGTTTAGCGCCTAAACTATAAACGTTTACAGTTCAGGAGCACCTCTTTATAGTTTAGCGCCTAAACTATAAACGTCTATAGTTTAGGAGCCACTCTTTATAGTTTAGCCTACATATAACGTCTCACAGTTTAAAGAAAACGACAGAAAAGGACGAAAGAAAAAGAAAATCCAGCAAGAACACCCCCCCCACCACCACCCGCACCCCCTAGAAGCCCTCTTATATTAGCCTAAACTATAAACTGTTTCACTGTAAGGAGCCCTCGACAGTTTAGCGCCCCCAAAACTATAATCTCCTACGCCACCCTAACAGTTTAGGATTGCCCACTCTTTATAGCCATTCCGCCCCCGCCCAAACTATAAAAGTCTATAGTGTAGGAGCCAAATCTTTCTAGATTGACTAGCGCCACCCCCCACCGCACAACCCCACCACACAATAAAAAGTTCATTTCCTTGCTGCCATTTCCTTGCTGTCATCCTGCTGTGAGCATTTCCTGGCTGCCATCCTGCTGTGAGCATTTCCTGTGAGCATTTCCTTGCTATAGTGCTGCTGTGAGCATTTTCTTGTTGTTATTTTGCTGTGAGCACATTTCCTTGCTGTCATCTTGCTGTGAGCATTTCGTGACGACCGTGCCGACGAGGACGACCACATGGCCCCCCGACCTCAGCGAGTGTGCGGCACATGCTCGCGGGCCTCTGTTCTCCGACTTTGTACGATTATACTTTATACGTATATATATATATATGTATACATATAGACTTTAACGTACTTGCATTCCAAAAGTGAGATATTGCAATTAAAGCGTTTGGTTGGACCGAAAGAGGCTGCAGTTCTTGTAAAACGTTTTGGCGCATCTCCTTCATTCTCGACCTTCAAGGATAATCTGCGTACGTGGCTCTGACTGAACCAAGACTGGCAACGAGGTGCGACGCCGTGAAAGCGAGGCTTTTCATGCCTGCAGATGGTTTCTCGCTGGGCATCTGCGGGGGCGAGGCCCGCTCCGCATAGAGATAAGATTGTGAAAGCTGCCTCAGTCGCACGCGGCGGGCAGGCAGTGCCTGGTCTGTATGCGTCCGAGGAACCGCCAATTGGCGTCCTCTCGCACCCGAGATAAGGCTACGTAGGCCGCCCCTCGGATAAAAGGCACATCCAGCCACAACGTCACGTGATCTAAGGTGGCCCCCTGAATCTTGTGCAGGGTGCTGCTATACCCGAGTCTCAGAGGTAACGCCGTGACTCTTCTCACAGACCCGTCCGCGAGCTCGTAGTCCTGGGTGACCGCGTGGACCAGCACGATCTTGCCGTTGTCGAGGAGGACCTGGACGCCGCTCGCGCGCAGCCGCTGCACCACTCCGCCCATGCCGTTTACGAACCCGTGCGCTTTGTCCTCATTCTTGGTGATCATCACGCGCATGCCGGCATACATGGCCATCCGGAGAGGTGCCGCGTCGATCCTCGACTGACCAAGGAAGTTATTGCTGTTCTCTTCCGGATCAGTCAGCATGTAGCCCAAGGGGTGCGAGTCACCGAAGAGTACCCGAAGCGCCAGCTGGTTCAGACGAGCGGACCCACGTCGCGAGATGGTCACGAACTGCGTCCGAGGAGTTTCTCGTAGGATCTGCGCCATGTTCTCTAGTGTTGGCATGTTGTTCCCCGAGCAACAAGCACTGTGCTTTTTCAGAATCCTGCGTAGCTGGCGACCGGAAGGAGTGGCGCTGCGGAGGAGCTCCAACTTCCAGCGCAGCTGTGGGCACTTGCAGCGTCGCATAGTGTGAAGATGGATCTTGGCTACCTCACGCCAACGCGCGCTTTGTCTAGCCGTGGTTCCATCCGAGCCTCTCAGCTGGCAGAAATCCCCGACCAGTATTAATGCGGGACGGCGATCTGAAGCGTCCCACAGCCGCACAAGGCGCTCAAAGATCCACAGAGGCAACTGTCCGATTTCGTCAATCACTACAAGATCGTAAAGGCTCATCATCTCCAAGGTGTTCACTTCCTCCTTATGCAGCGCGAACATCCCATGCACGGTGTCCACATCCAGGTCCGGGTTGTCGATCTTGTACTTGGACGCAAGAAGTCCAGTGGGGCAGGCAACGCCCACGTGTGCTCCGGCTTGCACCGCTCGGCGGATGGCCAGTTGCACGGCCGTGCTCTTGCCACTGCCGGCGGGGCCAAGGATAGCCGTGACACGCGTCTCGGCACATGCAGCCTGCGCATCCAGGTAGCGCCACCACGACTCCTCCACGGCGTCCTCTGGCCATTTGCACCGAAGCGCGATAGCGACCCTCTCGCCGATAGACCGCACCACAAGCTGCTGCTCGGCTGCCAACTTCTCAAAACGCGGAGGCACGTTAACGTTGACTGCCTGCGATGTTGTTGGCGGCCGTGCCGGTTCCTGGATTTCACCGGAAAAGAACGCATCGATGAGCTCGGTTCGAGCACGTATTACCTCCAGCACATTGGTAATGTACAAGTCTGTCCTGGCCTCTAACTGCAAGTCTGCCATGATTCGATGTGGGTGCCGCCAGAAGTCTGGTCGGTGCAGGAGACATAGGCCCAAGTAACGCAACTCTTCCGGGAGTCCGGCAACTCGGTCGTCCCAAAGGTCAGAGACGTCTTTGAAGGGCACGTTCAGCAGCAGCCACTGCCCGAAGTGGAGGTCGTTTGTGTGCGAGTACATGATGCACGCGACCAAGATTTCTCCCTCCGCAACGCAGGTGTTGATCCACTGCGTGAGAGGTTTCTTCACCTTGCGAGCCTTGTGCAGGCGGCGGTAGCGCTGGGCAATCTGTCCCCCCGAGCCGGAGACTCGCAGGTACTCGAGGAGACTCATGCTCTTGCGCCTCCATGTGCAGGTCATGTAATTGCGGACCACCTCCGCTGTGTCTTTTTTCCACGGTACGGGCACGACAAATTTGCGGACGACTGCCGGACACAAGAATTGTGGATGTTGTTGGGCTGCCAGCTGTAGGACCATTTCAGGTTGCAGTGGATGATAGTCGGCCAGAATGCGTCTCGCCAAAGCGAAGCCGCTCGCTTGATCGTTGAGTAGCTCCTGGGCGAAAGAGCCTGAAAACTTGGGAAGATAGCCTCGGCTGTGCACATGTTGGCGACTACATGACTCTCACGCTACGTTCCTTCTCACAGCTGCCTGCCTCCAAGGGACTGGCGCAATACTTGAGGATCATGGCTCGGCCGTCGGAAGCTACGACGTCCACGTGACAGTGTAAGGCGGCGAGCACATCCGTGAGATAGGCGCGACAGTGCCGGTCATGCGCATCTTGCGGATGCCGAAGCTCGAGCAGCCCGGAGTCTTCCGACACCCTCGTGGGCTCCTTTCGGATGGGCCAGCCGCTGCTCGTCCAGTCCAGTTGCGACTCCAGAACCAGATCTCGCAGTTCCGGTTCCGATGCGTCGGGGATGTCTGCTCGGATGTCCTTGGAAAGATTCATGGCCTGCATGTTCTCGAGCCACAGCAGAATGTGCACATGAAGTGTCCCTCGGCCGTGATAGGTCTGAGGGTCCCTGTGCTGCCCCCGTTTTCTTTTGCCATCCTGGAACTCTAGACGTGCCACCCACTTGCGCACGCCTCCGTGCGAGGACGTCGAGAAGACATGGTTTTGTTCCCCTTGCATACCTTCGTTGCTGCCTGTCAGAAGGCCTTTCACAGTTTGCGTGAGCACATGCGCTAGGTGAAGGGTTTCAGCTACCGGCATGTGCAGGCGGGCTTGCAAACTCTTGGCCAGCTCGTCTTCAAGCCAGGCATGATAGGGAAAGCTCCACTCGTAGGGTGCTATCGTTATGAACAGCTGCGGCCAGCCTAGCTGCCTCTGGAGATCCACCAAAGCTGCGTGGTAGCCTCGCCATAACTCTGGCGAGTACGGCTTGGATGCCAAAGCTTCTCGAATGCTGGTGCTTTGGGACGAGTGCCGCGCTCCACCCACTGTGGTGAAGAGCCACAAGTCGTGCACAAACTGCAGCAGAGCAGGGTCGCTGTTGTACCCGACGATGCAGGAGTGGGCCTTGGCGAGAAAGCTGGCCTTGGCGCTGTGGCGCCTGTGCTCTGCATCGCCCCCGCAGTCGGACTCGGAGCTTTCCCAAGGGCCCGCGCGGCGCCGACGCTTCGCCCTTCGGGCGTCCATGAAGCGAGTGTGGGTCTCAGTCATGTCCGTCCGCCAATATAAGTGTGGCCACAGGCAGCACTCCAGCCCTACGGTCTCGATGAAGCTTACCGGCAGGCGCTTCACGGGGGCTCCGGGCCCGATTTCTCCTCTTTCTATCTGTCGCCTCCGCTTCTCCAAGAATTTGTGGTGCAGACGCCAAAAAGCTTTGTACGACGACAGGTCTGACCTAAGCAGGTGCTCCAACGCCCTCTCGCCCTTCTTGCGCGCCCGTCGAGGCAAGCGCGACAAGGCCATCTCCACGGACGTCGTCTTGAAGGAAAAGCGAAGCATGTCCAAGTGCACCTCGTATCCGTGCCGCGCGCGACAGTCGCCGCCCCTGTGCAGATGAAAGGGCCTGAGGGCCTCGATTACCTCAACAGGCAAACTTCGCAATCTGCGAGGTACATCATTCTTGTCGGGAGCCCAATACCCGACGTTGCCGTCGGATCGGCAGTATTTGCACGCGGGCAAAGCGCCATCCCTGCGGGCAGTGCCACGTGCGTGTGTTGCTTTGTACGGTTCGGGCACCATACGGCCGCAGCACTTGCACATTCTCCACGAAGAGGTCGCACACCAAGTTCGAAAAGCACGAGCTCTCTGAGTCATCCAGGACTGCTCGGGTCGAACTTTTTCCTTGTACACGGCGGGGAACTTCTTGGACAGGCGCCGAATCCGTTCTCGTTCTCCGTGGATGTACCGCATCTCATGCTCCGGCCTTTGCACGATTCCGCTCTGCCTACGCTCCAGCATTTGCGGCCAAGCGTGCACGGGAGCCGCGCATCTTGCAGGCCGTCTGGCCGGAGTCTCTCGCTCTGTAGGCCCTGTAGGCGGGCGCAGCGGAATCCAGTTGACGCAGCCAGGAGGGTGATGGTACGGCACGGGTTGGTCGTAGGCACGCACGCCTTCAAGGATCCACGCATATGGCTTAGCGTAAGGAATCGCGCAGACATTCTGGATGTGATGCAGATGCCGTGCCTCTTCCAAGTCTTTCATGGAAACGGCTCTAGATTCTCGAATGGTAGCCTCTCCGACAAGCGCGTTTTTGCCAGATGGCGCCAGCCCGATGCGCTCCCCGAGGTGTTTTCGACAATGCGTACCGCGAATTTCCCATTCCTTGCCCTCGTAGAGGATCTTGTTGCACCAGTGTGGCCCGATTTTCAAAGCCCATTGGACTTGGGGTTCGCTTGCACCGTCGTCGACGACGTTGTCAGCGTCAATCTTCCCGGCGCCGTCCTTTGAGCCTCCGTGTGAAAGTTCTTCATGGAGTAGGTTGTCGACCGCCGAAGAGGAAGCGATGCTGAGAAGCTCGAGTTGCTTTACGACTTCGCTTATTCCCAGAACCTCCTCGATCTCTTGCAAACATGCATGGAATCTCGCCGGGTCCGTTTCGGACATGGCGGCTAGCCGCGCCGTCAAGGCCTGTTGCTCGACGTCCAAGACAAGGTCAGCGTTTTCCTCCATGTCATCCGATGCGGACCTATGCGCAAAGCCACATGTCGGCCACAAAGATTACGCATGGTTCTGCTAAGGCTGGCGCTGTGATGCACCGACAGGGTCGGGAATACCCCTTAGTATAGTATTGGTTATGCGTTCAAGCCGTTCAAGCTTCTACAATCGTTGATTATAAGAGCCCGGCCACGCATCCTTCGGATCACCGTCTCTTTGAGAATCGTTGCATGACCTGAGGACAGTGTGCTGTCTCTGAGTGTGGTACACAGCTCTTGAGCATGATCAACGTGTCTCTGCGACATTTTCCGGGCTAACGACTCCTCATCACTGACGGCGATGATTCGAAACCTCAGTCACATGCCCGAGGCATCGGACGCATGTCGCTCGAAAACGACATCGGCTAGATGTTTGGCCCTTCTGCAGCGAAGCGTGGCGTCTGGCCTGGCCTGTCTTCGAAAGAAAAGGGTGAAGGCGGCGAGGCCTCACTCCTCACATCAAGCATCAAGAACCTGGAAAGTTACAGAGCAAGGAGAGAGAGCGAGACACGGAAAGCACGAAAGAGCAAGGCAGGAAGGCGGCCAGCCCGGTGCGGTGGCGACGTCGCACGCGTCGTCCGGGATGTGGTTCCTTGTAGCTGCAACTCTACACAGCAACTCGCGACCTGATTTTTCGAACAACGGCGAGCCGAGCACCGCACGCGAGCCTGGCAATCCTTGCAGCAAGCCTGGCATCCGTGTGGCCTTCCTGTTCACTGTTGTCCTTAGGCATGTCATTGATTGATTCGCCGATGCTGTTCGTGGGAATCGATCGACTGAGCCCCAGGCACCACATATGCTGGAAGGACGATGAGAATCATCGCCATGAGTGCGCCTGACAGACAGTAGCTGGGTGAGAGCGGGCGCAGCAGATGCGCTCGATCCATCCCTGAAACGAATAACCGAGCTGTCGACGCTGACTTGAGAAGAGGAGCTGCGGGGATCTACAAAGATCAAGCGTTGAGAGCTCGAAGTAACAGGTAACCTCGTCTCGGCAAACACACGTGGCTCCGACTGCTGTAGCCGCATCACGTGTCGAACTCACCATGGTAGAAATGGCACGTCGAGACAGGCAACGTCTGCTCCACACACACATGCAGTCATGATCTGAAAGTCTGGCACGCTCAAACGTTTTCTGGGCATGGGCAGGTAGTACGGTCTCTGCGGGGGCAGGGCCCGCTCCGCAAAGAACAACGAAAATGCGGCAGGTGAGCGACGGCGCTCAGGACGCCTCCTCCCGGTCTGTTCCACCAGCTGGAGGCCTGTCCTCTCCTGTTGCACGCGCGCTTTCACCCGTGCTAGATGTGTCTCGGGATTTGTCGGACTTGCGAGACTTCCTCGAGGTTCTCACTGTTCTCACGCCCCAGGACGTAGTAGGCGCGAGCTTTTTCCTGACTCGGATGCCCGAGACAGCCAGCTTCTCGTCACAGCTTCTCGTAGCATCTCCTTTGCGATCGGTCTTCCGACTTTTCGCCACCGAGGCGATGCCCCAACAATCCGTCTCCTTGTCGAAGCCTTCCATGCTCCGGCGTACCTCCTCCTTGCACCTCCTGCCTCGGACATTTTGGTTCTTGTTGTATCTACCCCGGGCACGTCGCTTGGCGCGTGCCGGGTCCTTCCGGTGCAGAGCACGTGCCACACGTTTCTCGAAGTCCGCTGCCATGTTCTTGCCCCCATGTACCTCAATTAATCGGAGAGCCTCTCTTCTGCTAGCTTCCGAAAGGCATCCCAGGGCTCTTGTCACGACGCGGCCATCACGCAGCCACGACAATTGCTCAAAACGCACACTGCTACAGAAAACACAGTAGCCGGACTCGTTCGCCGCACCCGGACCGCCGGAGCCATCCAGCGCGAGCACGCAAGGCAGATCGCGATGTCCTCTGCATTCTTCTTCACCGCCTGGCACACGCCACAGATGCACGCCTCTGTCATTCTTTCGAGCGCGGGGTCTTCGACGCGCCGGCGTCCTGAGCAGTCAAAGGGTCATCGCGCGCGCGCGCTCGCCAATTTCTCACTGCATGTGTAGCTTCTAAAAGGATGCGGCCTCTCGGCGGATGGTTCAACGCGGGCTTTCGAGGTCGTCACTTCGTTCACATTGAGGGTCCTGCTCGACAACGCAAGACTCTCTCCATCACAACGAACGAGCAAGCGCGACAGAGTGCCTCGAAGCAGAGGAAGATGGCACGCCTCGAACCGTTTCATGGCGAATGTCGTGGGCCGAGGACTCTCGATCTGCAAGTCCGTTCTCCTAGTCAGATTGTTGTTGACAGCCCCCGCTCGTCTGCGGTGCGTGTCTGCGCTGCATGCGACGCCGGACCTTGGGCGTAGGCACCTCGCTTGAGCTCGAAGTCCTGCCAGACAAGATGGTGTGTATATACTTAAAAAAGAACACATCAACGACGCAGGATGCCCGGAGGAGGATGATGAAGAGGACGAAGAGGTTGGATCCAGCTGCGTGAGCTGAGCGTTGCCCGCAGTCCAAGCGCGCCTCAGGTTGCTGCAATGACGGAATTCCTACGCGCGTGCCAGGAGAAGACGACGGCTTAGCCCCGCGCACCACGAACACCGCCAGGACGACCAGAATCATCGCCATGAGTGCGCCTTTCAGACACTGGTTGATGGAAATCGGAACACAGCAGATGTTCGACCTGCTTCATGGAACATGACCGCACTGCCAAGGCTAGCCTGTCAATGTATGCTGCAGCACTACAACATCTCACAAGGAGAGCGGCTGAAGCTCGTCGAGACAGGCAACGTCTGCTCCACACACACATGCAATCATGATCTGAAAGTCTGGCACGCTCAAACGTTTTCTGGGCATGGGCAGGTAGGTCTCTGCGGGGGCAGGGCCCGCTCCGCAAAGAACAAAGAAAGTGCAGCAGGTGTCAGCGCCGGTGCTCTGATGGGCTTACGATGAGAATACGCATGGGACGCATTAGTTTGCGACTTTAGGCTTGAGTCTACCCCGGCTACCTATGAACACGAGACCACAAAGAGTGGAGCCACCAAGGAGCACTGGCTAGTAAGGGTAGGGCAATGCTTGCTGCTGTGCAGCCGGCGGCTGGCGCGCATTCGAGAGTGTCACTTCTCTTCCTCCACGGCCGAGGCGTCCTCCCGACCAAGTTCCGCTCCAGTCGCACCCTCTCGCTCAGGCTCTTTCTTCTCGCGCTCCGCCGTCTTTCGCTCCTTCTTGGCATGCTTCTTTGCTTCCTTCTTGGCTTTCTTGCGCGCCTTCTCCGAGCTGTTTGAGGACTCCGAAGAACTGGGCGCGGGCCTTTTTGACATCTTGACGCCCCAGGCTTCCTCTTCGTCGTCGCTGTCGCCTCCTTGAAGGCCCTTACGATGCCAACCTGCGCTGTCCTCGTGTCTCTGGCGCAACGATTCCATCAAGAATTTCTTCATGAGGCCGAGGTCTTTCGGGGAGGATTGCCACGAGCCCAGCGTGGCAGCATTCGACGTCGTAGTCGGTATCTTGTGCGCCCAATTGGAGAGGGCGTTGCACATGGTCACAGCCTCGAGCATTTGGATGCCTCCAAGGTAGACTGTGCTCACAAAGGCGAGAACCTCTGGAAGCATCTTGGAAATCACAGCCTTGTGTGTGCGGTAGAACATACACCATGTCTGGAGCGCATCCTCCAGCTTAGCCTTGCTCGTCTCCGAGGTGCGCTCTTTCACCAAAACCTCGCAAGCTGCAATGAAGGCTTTTGCTTCAGCAGTCTGGAAGAACTCCGCAAATCGCCCCAACACCGCAGAGGGCGTTCCTTCGCCTTCCTCCAAGTAGGTGTCTAGACAATTGGAGAGGGCTCGCGCCGATCCGGATATGGTGGAGAGACCTACAGAAGGGCGTCGAACTAGCTCGCAGTTGCGCGAGTCCAGGACTTGACGCATGCTGTCCTTGCCGAACAGGTCCTTGACAGAGGTGCTAGCGTAGACGGCCTTGCCATGCTCGTCCGCGTATGGACGCAGCACGGCCTTCGCCAAGGCGTAGCGTCCCTCGAGCCGAGGCACATACTCTTTGGTCTTGCCCTTGCCGTCGTCTTTGCCTCCCTTGCCATCGCTGCCCCAAGACCCCCAGGCATAAGATTCCTGAGGCGACTCTCGATTGGCATTCCAAGGTTCGTTGTAGGCCGACCACGAGGACGCCCAACCGTCCGAAGCCCAAGCCGGAGTCTTGCCCTTGGACCCTTTGCCTTTGCCGCTGCCCTTCTTACCGCTCCACATGGTCCAGCTGAGGACGGTCAGGTTTACAGTATGAGTCTGAGCACTGATGCCTGAACGGGTTCAAGGGTCAGCCGTGTAAGCATGTCGACTTCAGTGCCTCGACCACACAAGCCTGTCAATGCATACGAACACTCAACGTGATCTTTTTCGTATTCGCGGACGTTGCGATATAGATCCAAGCCCGAGTCGACGTGGACATCGAGCACATGCCCGAGGTCAGGGTTGACAGTTAGAGACAGCGCCCTTTTTTCTGGTTTATCGATTTATGTATATGCGGATGATGTATCTTCTAAAGCCTATGGCTGCTGTGAGCTCACGCCTTGGGTGATGCAACCAACTCGACACAGAACCGAAACATGTTCTGAGGCACTGAAGACATGTTCACCGGTCTTCGTCGTACAACCTGATGCGGGAGCGGGAGGTACGAATGACATGCCTACATCGTCTCCAAGCAGTTTCCATGCAGACGTGCGACAGTGGCAAACTATCCAAAGCGCCCTAGACCAATCCAGGACACGCCTCACATATGTGCAATTTTGCATGCGCGCTTTGCTGATTCGTCGCTGAGTCTGGTGTGTCGGATGAAAACTGCGAAGGTCCCAATTCAGATACTACCGCTTCGTGTATGCAGGATTACGTGGTCTACCGTGCAGAACGAAGCTTCTGTATAGAGGTGTAGAAATGCTGCCCGAAACTTAGGACCTGAGATGTTGATGCCGCCGTGACACACCAAACCGAGCTGGTCTTTGCCTCGGATACGCTAGTCGGAGTTAATTTCTGGGACGAGTTGAACGTCCTAATGCCTTGAACGGGATCCAATATTCCCCTGCACACGAAGTTTACCGTGCCATGTCTCAAACACAACTTTACAGTACAGCGCACTAGTCGGGTTGCACGCGCAAGACTTGCAGCGCACCGTTAAACACTCCAGCTGCGCGGCGCGCGGAAGGTAGTCCATGTCGTCGGCCCCGGAGTCGGCCTCTCACAAGGGGGCCGGCCCGATCACAACCTGACAAAGCAAAAGGACAAGGCGCAGAGGCAACACCGAGCAGCTGTGCGCACAAACAGCATCATGAGGCCAGGTCCACGACAAGCACAAGATAATACCCCGCGGGGACGTATAAGACGAAGAAGCCCCCCTGGGAAACTATGAGTTTGAACGCATCGGCAGCGTACGCCATCGCGCGTGTGGTCTTGCCTGGGCCTGGATCACGTCGCGATATGGCGGAGCCCGCGCCTGGCAGGCGTCGAGACAAGCAACGTGAGGCGCGCCGCAGTCGTGCCTCGGGAACAAGGGTGTCAGCGCGAACTCCGACCTTGTCACACGCAAGGACTGCGCGCACGGCATGAGAGTGTACCCCAGCCGATCAGCCTCCTCGTCCGTGTCTGGGTAGACAGTCGTCGCCACCTCGCGGATGCTAGCCCCATGCGAAGCAACGTAGTCACATGTCTAAATGAACAATTGTCAAGGAAAGTCACCTGCTCATCCATAGCCTGCAGTCCGAAAATATTCCACTGAAGGGCAAGCACTCATGCAACCGATAATGTGATAATGCACCTCGCGGCGGGCGCGTGCCCCCGCTCGGTCATGCGGCCCACGTCGCCTCACAGCTGCAGGTGTTCGAAGTGCTGAGATGCAAGAAAACCACTCGACCTGCGGGGGACGCGCTGCGGAGCGTCGTCCTCAACATTCGACCTCAGCTGCTCACGGCTTACGACGTGTATGATGCCCACCTCTGGGATAGAGGCTGGGGCAGTGGCATGACTGGCTCGCTTGATCTGCCCTGCCGAGTGTCAAAAGCTTAAGGGCTGGAGCCGAAAATGTTATTTCAAGTATAATCACATGACCAGATTGCAGCGAGGAATGCGAATCATTGTCACAGAGTCGCGTCGAACTCTACGGGTAGGAAGTGGGAACATCTTTTTGCGACAGCCGTTGTGCACTACTTGCGGCGCACGGGGGCAAGGCCCGCGCCGTGCATAGAATGGTGAAAGCGCACAGCTGAGCTTGTGTCGAATAAGGCACTGGAGCAAAATTGTCTATCCTGCACGTTACATCGAGGCTGTGCTGGATGCGCTGCTACTGCTACCGCTAGTCTTCGCACGCTCGGCCCGAGACCTCTTTCTCGTCTTCAGCTGTGCCATCCAACTGCCCACCAGGTTATAGTGCGGCGCAGGCGCTCCGTCCGGGCCCGTCTGATATGTGAGCAACAACTTGCAAACAATGGGTCCTTCGCCAAAGAGCACGTCATACTCGGTGTCGAGCCCATCGACAGTCACATGCACGGAGCCTCCCAACCACTCTGCCACGTAATGCAGGATGGCTCCCTCAGGCAAGCTGCTCGATGTGAGCTGGTCGACGACATCATACCTGCCATCGTGGACGGCCCTGTCGGCTACGATAGCACGGAGTCTGGCACATGCCGTAGCGAGTTCACGGTCCTCGCGCTGGGAGCGCAGAAACCCGAACCCATCTTGACTGAGACTCCGGAGACGATCCACATCACGGGCGGCCACAGCGCAGGCAAAGAGACAATGGCCGTCTGCGGGCACGTTGAGCACCTCGCCCGAAGCCATCGCTGGAGCTCCTCGAAAGCCGCGCCGCTGCACTTCCTGAGGCGTTGCCGGCACGCCTGTGGAGACTACGTCGTTGATTTGCACTGACGAACACTGCGTGCCGGGGTGCCTGCAGGGCTCACAAGCAGCTGCAAGGAAACGCCTGCAGTCTGCTGGCCTAGAACTGCACCAGGAGAATGGAGAAGGCGGGGTCTCTACGCTCCTGGTGACGTGTTGCACACCAGCACACCTAGCTTCAGGCATTAATTGGAGGAAAGAAGAGGTCCCGTGCGTGGAGGCACACTCTTCGGCGCCGAAGTTCATCCTGGTCATTGTGCTGCGCAGACGTGCAACTGTCTCTGAACAGCGAATCTCTGCATAAGCCCTGACCTCAGTGCAGCGATTCTACGCTCCAGTGCCGCATCGACGTGGCCCTCGTAGGCCGCCATCTCCTCCAGAGCCTCCGCAGTGCAGCTGGACCAGACTCGCATCTTGAAGAATAAAGTGCCTGCAGCAGATTGCGTTGCTCTTCAGCCGTCAAAGTTGCAAGCGTGAGCCTCAGGCGAGGCATACCCACGAGCTTCTTCGCGCGTGTTATGTCACCTCAACAGATACATGCTCAGCTGGCGACCCATGCATCATGTAGAAGAGGCACGCCAAGTAGGCGGGCGTTGACATGAGAGCTGGCCTTTGCAGACGCACAGATTTGATTAAGTGTCTGTCACCTGACCGTTGCCTCGGCAAGCAGCATGCTCACATATGCTACTCAGCTCAGACTGCAAACACAAGTGATGGTCTCAGGCCGGACAGGGGGCGACCGATCGGTCGTGTGCGTGCGACTCACTGTGTCAGTCCGGTTAGCTTGCTTGAGCCAGCCAGAGGCCTGCGACGATGCGGTTGGTCAGGGCTGCCGCCCATGAGTCCATGTAGCACCGCTGCGCGCGGACGAGTTTCGCGCAGTGTCTTTTTGGGCGTTGGATCAGGCTCTGCGCCTCGAGCGGCAACATCGGCACAAGAATGATCGAGCCCTGGGGGCTATGCCCGCGCCATGGGCTCGATAAACAGGCTCCGATGCTCTCAGGACCTCTTAGAACTGCAGTCACCTTCATCGTGGCTCCCGTCTTGATCCGCAGCGTGAGATCTCTCCATGGCGTGTATGATGCCCACCTCTGGGATAGAGGCTGGGGCAGTGACATGACTGGCTCGCTCTGGTTCCCGAATCGTGGAGTACTCCCCGCGGAGCCAAACTCTCTCTACGGTTTAGGGAGGTTCTCCGTGGTTTGGGATGATGTGTTGCCGCCGAGTTCTCTTTGGTTTAGGGATGATTATCTATGGTATACAATCAGCGCCTCATGTTTGGCTCCTGTGTTTGAAAGTTCCCGGGCGACCGTGGCTCTTTTTGGCTCCCACCCCGAGTCTCTGGCCCTAATGCTCTGAGTCTCTTGAGTTCTTTGAGAGCTTCAGGCATCCCCCACTCCCCCACTCCCCCACTCTCCCACGAGCCTATGTCTACAAAAAAAGCGCCATTTTGTTACGGACAATTCCGTCTCCATCAAGTCGATGTTCAGAAAAAAACACGCCATTTTGTTACGGACAATTCCGTGTCCATCCAGCCTATGTCTACAAAAACAGCGCCATTTTGTTACGGACAATTTCGTCTCTGTCGTGTCGATGTTCAGAAAAAAACGCCGTTTTGTTACGGACAATTCCGTGTTCATCCAGCCTGTGTCTACAAAAAACACCGTTTTATATTGGACGATTCCGTGTCCATCCAGCCTATGCATTACAAAAATATGCGTCGTTTTGTTACGGTGGATGTAGACCCCGAGCTCCGTCCCCAACGTGGGTTGGCGCATAGAGCCGATTTGCGCTTCCCTCCCTGTGACCTGATCACCCAAGCAAAAACCACGGGCGGATGCGGTCCCTGACTGAGGCGCCGGCGCGTTGTTCAGCCGAGGTCGCTCGTTCGACCTGCCACCCCACCTGTGAAGCACGGTCGGAGTTTGACCTTCTCGCACACGGCACGCTGAGGCGGCGGCGTGATAGAGCCGAGTGAGACAATTGCCAGCAATCGCAGACAGAGCACGCCCATGGTGATGGGTCGATAGCTTGACAATCCAGTCCCTAAGTCACGAGGTCTCAATGCTGCGAGGGGAGCGAACTGTCAGTCGACACCTATGCCAGCATGCACAGATGCAATGAAAAAGCCGTCTGCCGCATTTCGTCTCGACATGACATGTTCAACTCTGCTGCGCGCCGGCACTTGCGGGGACTGGGTCCGCACCGCGTGCCGCAATCGGTTATGCTCCATTTCCCGACTACAGGATCATAATGCTTTCGTGGAAATTGTGGGTAACACCAGATCATGCACGGCGATGGACAAGCACGGTCTCACATGTTGTCGGCGTCGTCCGCCGGATGACTTGCCCTCCTTCGGTGGACGGGCCCTCAGAGCAGTCCTCCGCCGGATGGCGTTCGGTTGCACACGGAGATTCAGATCCTGGAGCATTCAGGCATTGCATCGTCAGCACACTCCGACGCACCCACATGTAGCGGCCTCTGTCGTTTGCCTCCGGGGTGCTAGGCTTTGGCTCTGATTCTTCGCTACCTGCGTGGCGCATTCTGAAACCCTATGACTCACTACGGCATCGGCGGCCTGGCTGCTGCTGCGACTCCGGTCTTGCTGCTCCCTGTGTCTGGGACGCATCGGCCGTCGACCCCACGGCTGCAGAACCGGCCGCCGCCTTCGCGTTGGCTTTCCGCTATTTTTTCTTTGCACAGCTTTTTCATGTCGTTCTCGGAACCGCTCGGCGACTTCGCGGAGTCTGAACTCCAAGCCTCTTCGTCCGTGTTTGGAAACATTTCGAACATCTTGGTGGCAGCCTGCCAGACATGGCCATTCCTATGGAGTGATACGTGTCAGCTGCAGCATAACCTAGAACGTTTCACCACATGTGTTGAATGCCAGGCTATGCCACAGCAACCTGTTGCAGTTGTCCCTGTAAACTGTTTCACTCTGCCAAATTGACTGCCTACAGAATTGACCACCACATCTGACTGGAACAGTCCTCTCTTTGTCTGCGCAGGCCGTATGCAGTAGAACCCCTGCCTCGACTGCCGCTCGCCGATGACCGGATGGCAGGCCAACCTGAGCCCACGCCCAGAGAATGCGAGGTCGCCTGGACAGACCAACTCCAAACCTCTTCGTCCGTGTCTGGAAACATCTCGAACATCTCGCTGGCAGCCTGCCAGACATGACCATTCCTATGGAGTGATACGTGTCAGCTGCAGCAGTCTCATAGAACGTTTCACCACATGTGTTGAATGCCAGGCTATGCTGCAGCAACCTGTTGCAGTTGTCCCTGTAAACTGTTTCAATCTACCAAATTAACTGCCTACAGAACTGACCACCACATCTGACTAGAATAATCCTCTCGCCCAGGCCCCTTCCATTTGCTTATAGCACCGCCCCGGCCCCTTCCATTTGCATATAGCACCGCCCCGGCCCCTTCCATTTGCTGAAAGCACCGCCCAGGCCCCTTCCATTTGCTTATAGCACCGCCCCGGCCCCTTCCATTTGCTTATAGCACCGCCCCGGCCCTTCCATTTGCTGAAAGCACCGCCCAGGCCCCTTCCATTTGCTTATAGTACCGCCCAGGCCCCTTCCATTTGCTTATAGCACCGCCCAGGCCCCTTCCATTTGCTTACAGCACCGCCCGGGCCCCTTCCATTTGCTTATAGCACCGCCCAGGCCCCTTCCATTTGCTTAAAGCACCGCCCAGGCCCCTTCCATTTGCTGAAAGCACCACCCAGGCCCTTCCATTTGCTTATAGCACCGCCCAGGCCCCCTCCCTTTGCTGAAAGCACCGCCCCGGCCCCTTCCATTTGCTTATAGCACCGCCCGGGCCCCTTCCATTTGCTTATAGCACCGCCCAGGCCCCTTCCATTTGCTTATAGCGCCGCCCATTCCTTCCACTTGCTTATAGCACCGCTTCCATTTGCTGAAAGCACCACCCCTGCCTCTTCCATTTGCTCATAGCGCCGCCCACCCCTTCCATTTGCTTATAGCAATAGCACCGCCCAGGCTCATAACTTAGAACGTTTCACCACATGTGTTGAATGCCAGGCTATGCTGCAGTAACCTGTTGCAGTTGTCCCTTTAAACTGTTTCGATCTGCTGAAACTAACCACCACATCTGACTAGAACTGTTAGTCCTCTCCGTGCCTTCGCAGGCCGTATGCAGTAGAGCCCCTGCCTCGACTGCCACTCGCCGATGACCGGATGGCAGGCCAACCTGAGCCCACGCCCAGAGAATGCGAGGTCGCCTGGACAGACCAACTCCAAACCTCTTCGTCCGTGTCTGGAAACATCTCGAACATCTCGCTGGCAGCCTGCCAGACATGACCATTCCTATGGAGTGATACATGTCAGCTGCAGCAGTCTCATAACCTAGAACGTTTCACCACATGTGTTGAATGCCAGGCTATGCTGCAGCAACCTGTTGCAGTTGTCCCTGTAAACTGTTTCAATTTGCCAAATTAACTACCTACAGAACTGACCACATCTGACTAGAATAGTCCTCTCGCCCAGGCCCCTACCATTTGCTTATAGCACCGCCCCGGCCCCTTCCATTTGCTTATAGCACCGCCCCGGCCCCTTCCATTTGCTTATAGCACCGCCCCTGCCCCTTCCATTTGCTTATAGCACCGCCCAGGCCCCTTCCATTTGCTTATAGCACCGCCCCGGCCTTATAGCGCCGCCCCGGCCCCTTCCATTTGCTTATAGCACCGCCCAGGCCCCTTCCATTTGCTTATAGCACCGCCCGGGCCCCTTCCATTTGCTTATAGCACCGCCCCGGCCCCTTCCATTTGCATATAGCACCGCCCCGGCCCCTTCCATTTGCTGAAAGCACCGCCCAGGCCCCTTCCATTTGCTTATAGCACCGCCCCGGCCCCTTCCATTTGCTTATGGCACCGCCCAGGCCCCTTCCATTTGCTTATAGCACCGCCCCGGCCCCTTCCATTTGCTTGTAGCACCGCCCAGGCCCCTTCCATTTGCTTATAGCACCGCCCCGGCCCCTTCCATTTGCTTATAGCACCGCCCCGGCCCCTTCTCTTCCATTTGCTTATAGCACCGACCCTGCCCCTTCCATTTGCTTATAGCACCGCCCGGGCCCCTTCCATTTGCTTATAGCACCGCCCCGGCCCCTTCCATTTGCTTATAGCACCGCCCCGGCCCCTTCCCTTCCATTTGCTTATAGCACCGCCCAGGCCCCTTCCGTTTGCTTATAGCACCGCCCGGGCCCCTTCCATTTGCTCATAGCACCGCCCAGGCCCCTTCCATTTGCTTATAGCGCTGCCCATTCCTTCCATTTGCTTATAGCACCGCCCGGGCCCCTTCCATTTGCTTATAGCACCGCCCCGGCTCCTTCCATTTGCTTATAGCGCCGCCCACCCCTTCCATTTGCTTATAGCACCGCCCCTGCCCCTTGCATTTGCTTATAGCACCGCCCAGGCTCATAACTTAGAACGTTTCACCACATGTGTTGAATGCCAGGCTATGCTGCAGCAACCTGTTGCAGTTGTCCCTGTAAACTGTTTCAACCTGCTAAAACTGACAACCACATCTGACTAGAACAATCCTCTCTTTGCCTTCGCAGGCCGAATGCAGTAGAACCCCCGCCTCGACTGCCACTCGCCGATGACCGGATGGCAGGCCAACCTGAGCCCACGCCCAGCGAATGCGAGGTCGCCTGGACAGACCAACTCCAAACCTCTTCGTCCGTGTCTGGAAACATCTCGAACATCTCGGTGGCAGCCTGCCAGACATAACCATTCCTATGGAGTGATACATGTCAGCTGCAGCACGTAATGCAAAAGCTTCGGCTACCCTTCGAACCTGCTCCGCTTGGCGGGCCTCCGGCGCTACTGAACGCACACACGCACAATCACACACACGCACACACACGCACACACGCGCACACACACACACACACACACACACACACACACACAGCCTGGCGCCGAGCACGTGCTCCCGGACGGTCATGTGGGCCGCGCCTGTACAGATGCACTATGGTTATCGACAAGGCGCACCCACTTGCCGCCTGCGAGGCCCTCCGGTTCGATCCTGCGGCGGCCTATAGTTTCGTCTGATCAGAATGACACGGGCACGGTCGTCGAAATTCAGTGCCGAGCATCTTGAGGGGCGCAGAGGGAATCGTGTCTTGGGCCGACAGCTCTGTCCGACGCAATGTCATATCAAATGCATTTCAGGTCTAGCGGTCGAGCTTCGGCTTAGAGGCTACTCCTCCTGCACTGCGGAAGTCGTTTCCATGTGCCAAGCAAAACACGAGGGTACTAGTTGGACTGACCGGTTGGCAACTTCTATGGCATAACTGTGTTACGTCGGGTCAAGGTCGCTTGGCTGATGC
>CAJNDS010001182.1:0-29898 GCA_905221605.1 Symbiodinium natans | reverse complement strand
TTTAGGGTTTAGGGTTTAGGGTTTAGGGTTTAGGGTTTATAGAAATTGTATAGGGTTTGTGTCCGGGGTTTTGGGGGGTTTTGGGGGGTTTTGGGGGGTTTTGGGGGGTTTTGCCGGGTTTTGTTTTTTGCTTTTGTCCTTGGGGTTGTGGGGCTGGGGCTGGGGGAGGGGCTGGAGGGGCTGGCGGGGCTGTAGGGGCTGGAGGGGCTGGAGCTGGATTGGCTGGATTGGCTGGAGGGGCTGGAGGGGCTGGAGGGGCTGGAGCCGCTGGAGGGGCTGGAGGGGCTGGAGGGGCTGGAGGGGCTGGAGGGGCTGGAGGGGGGCTGGAGGCTGTGGAGGGCTGGAGGGGCTGGAGGGCTGGAGGTGGAGGTGGAGGGGCTGGAGGGGCTGGAGGGGCTGGAGGGGCTGGAAGGGCCGGAGGGGCCGGAGGGGCTGGAGGGGCTGGGAGGGGCTGGAGGGGCTGGAGGGGCTGGAGGGGCTGGAGGGGCTGGAGGGGCTGGAGGGGCTGGAGGGGCTGGAGGGGCTGGAGGGGCTGGAGGGGCTGGAAGGGCCGGAGGGGCCGGAGGGGCTGGAGGGGCCAAGAGGGACTAAAGGGGCTGGAGGGACTGGAGGGGCTGGAGGGGCTGGAGGGGCTGGAGGGGCTGGAGGGGCTGGAGGGGCTGGAGGGGCTGGAGGGGCTGGAGGGGCTGGAGGGGCTGGAGGGGCTGGAGGGGCTGGAGGGGCTGGGGGCTGGAGGGGCTGGGGGTTGAGGGGGCTGGAGGGGGCTGGAGGGGCTGGAGGGGCTGGAGGGGCAAGTGGGCTGAGAGGGGAATATTTTTGCACTGTGAAGGATGAAGGATTATTGCACGAGCTGCTCGTAATGAAACACTTACAATTTATATTTATTCTGGCCTTGAGGGTTTAGGGTTTAGGGTTTAGGGTTTAGGGTTTAGGGTTTAGGGTTTAGGGTTTAGGGTTTAGGGTTTAGGGTTTAGGGTTTAGGGTTTAGGGTTTAGGGTTTAGGGTTTAGGGTTTAGGGTTTAGGGTTTGGGTGTAGGGTTTAGGGTTTAGGGTTTAGGGTTTAAGGTTTAGGGTTTAGGGTTTAGGGTTTATAGAAATTGTATAGGGTTTGTGTCCGGGGTTTTGGGGGGTTTTGGGGGGTTTTGGGGGGTTTTGGGGGGTTTTGCCGGGTTTTGTTTTTTGCTTTTGTCCTTGGGGTTGTGGGGCTGGGGCTGGGGGAGGGGCTGGAGGGGCTGGCGGGGCTGTAGGGGCTGGAGGGGCTGGAGCTGGATTGGCTGGATTGGCTGGAGGGGCTGGAGGGGCTGGAGGGGCTGGAGCCGCTGGAGGGGCTGGAGGGGCTGGAGGGGCTGGAGGGGCTGGAGGGGCTGGAGGGGGGCTGGAGGCTGTGGAGGGCTGGAGGGGCTGGAGGGCTGGAGGTGGAGGTGGAGGGGCTGGAGGGGCTGGAGGGGCTGGAGGGGCTGGAAGGGCCGGAGGGGCCGGAGTGGCTGGAGGGGCTGGGAGGGGCTGGAGGGGCTGGAGGGGCTGGAGGGGCTGGAGGGGCTGGGGGCTGGAGGGGCTGGGGGTTGAGGGGGCTGGAGGGGGCTGGAGGGGCTGGAGGGGCTGGAGGGGCAAGTGGGCTGAGAGGGGAATATTTTTGCACTGTGAAGGATGAAGGATTATTGCACGAGCTGCTCGTAATGAAACACTTACAATTTCTATTTATTCTGGCCTTGAGGGTTTAGGGTTTAGGGTTTAGGGTTTAGGGTTTAGGGTTTAGGGTTTAGGGTGGTTTTGGGGGGTTTTGGGGGGTTTTGGGGGGTTTTGGGGGGTTTTGCCGGGTTTTGTTTTTTGCTTTTGTCCTTGGGGTTGTGGGGCTGGGGCTGGGGGAGGGGCTGGAGGGGCTGGCGGGGCTGTAGGGGCTGGAGGGGCTGGAGCTGGATTGGCTGGATTGGCTGGAGGGGCTGGAGGGGCTGGAGGGGCTGGAGCCGCTGGAGGGGCTGGAGGGGCTGGAGGGGCTGGAGGGGCTGGAGGGGCTGGAGGGGGGCTGGAGGCTGTGGAGGGCTGGAGGGGCTGGAGGGCTGGAGGTGGAGGTGGAGGGGCTGGAGGGGCTGGAGGGGCTGGAGGGGCTGGAAGGGCCGGAGGGGCCGGAGTGGCTGGAGGGGCTGGGAGGGGCTGGAGGGGCTGGAGGGGCTGGAGGGGCTGGAGGGGCTGGAGGGGCTGGAGGGGCTTGGAGGGGCTGGAGGGGCTGGAGGGGCTGGAGGGGCTGGGGGCTGAGGGGGCTGGAGGGGGCTGGAGGGGCTGGAGGGGCTGGAGGGGCAAGTGGGCTGAGAGGGGAATATTTTTGCACTGTGAAGGATGAAGGATTATTGCACGAGCTGCTCGTAATGAAACACTTACAATTTCTATTTATTCTAGCCTTGAGGGTTTAGGGTTTAGGGTTTAGGGTTTAGGGTTTAGGGTTTAGGGTTTAGGGTTTAGGGTTTAGGGTTTATAGAAATTGTATAGGGTTTGTGTCCGGGGTTTTGGGGGGTTTTGGGGGGTTTTGGGGGGTTTTGGGGGGTTTTGCCGGGTTTTGTTTTTTGCTTTTGTCCTTGGGGTTGTGGGGCTGGGGCTGGGGGAGGGGCTGGAGGGGCTGGCGGGGCTGTAGGGGCTGGAGGGGCTGGAGCTGGATTGGCTGGATTGGCTGGAGGGGCTGGAGGGGCTGGAGGGGCTGGAGCCGCTGGAGGGGCTGGAGGGGCTGGAGGGGCTGGAGGGGCTGGAGGGGCTGGAGGGGGGCTGGAGGCTGTGGAGGGCTGGAGGGGCTGGAGGGCTGGAGGGGGAGGTGGAGGGGCTGGAGGGGCTGGAGGGGCTGGAGGGGCTGGAAGGGCCGGAGGGGCCGGAGTGGCTGGAGGGGCTGGGAGGGGCTGGAGGGGCTGGAGGGGCTGGAGGGGCTGGAGGGGCTGGGGGCTGGAGGGGCTGGGGGTTGAGGGGGCTGGAGGGGGCTGGAGGGGCTGGAGGGGCTGGAGGGGCTGGAGGGGCAAGTGGGCTGAGAGGGGAATATTTTTGCACTGTGAAGGATGAAGGATTATTGCACGAGCTGCTCGTAATGAAACACTTACAATTTCTATTTATTCTGGCCTTGAGGGTTTAGGGTTTAGGGTTTAGGGTTTAGGGTTTAGGGTTTAGGGTTTAGGGTTTAGGGTTTAGGGTTTAGGGTTTAGGGTTTAGGGTTTAGGGTTTAGGGTTTAGGGTTTAGGGTTTAGGGGTTAGGGTTTATAGAAATTGTATAGGGTTTGTGTCCGGAGTTTTGGGGGGTTTTGTCGGGTTTTGGGGGGTTTTGTCGGGTTTTGTCGGGTTTTGCCGGGTTTTGTTTTTTGCTTTACATTTTTGTTGGTTGGGCTTGGGGCTGGGGGAGTGCTGGAGGGGCTGGAGAGGGGCTGGAGAGAGGGGCTGGAAAGGGGCTGGAAAGGGGCTGGAGAGGGGCTGGAGAGGGGCTGGAGAGGGGGGGCCGCAGGGGGTGGAGGCTGGAGGGGCTGGCTGGAGGGGTGGGGCGTTGAGGGGGGGGGCTGGCTGAAGGGTTTGGCTAATATTTTTGCACTGTGAAGGATGAAGGATTATTGCACGAGCTGCTCGTAATGAAACACCTACAATTTCTATTTATCCTGGCCTTGAGGGTTTAGGGTTTAGGGTTTAGGGTTTAGGGTTTAGGGTTTAGGGTTTATAGAAATTGTATAGGGTTTGTGTCCGGGGTTTTGGGGGGTTTTGGGGGGTTTTGGGGGGTTTTGGGGGGTTTTGCCGGGTTTTGTTTTTTGCTTTTGTCCTTGGGGTTGTGGGGCTGGGGCTGGGGGAGGGGCTGGAGGGGCTGGCGGGGCTGTAGGGGCTGGAGGGGCTGGAGCTGGATTGGCTGGATTGGCTGGAGGGGCTGGAGGGGCTGGAGGGGCTGGAGCCGCTGGAGGGGCTGGAGGGGCTGGAGGGGCTGGAGGGGCTGGAGGGGCTGGAGGGGGGCTGGAGGCTGTGGAGGGCTGGAGGGGCTGGAGGGCTGGAGGGGGAGGTGGAGGGGCTGGAGGGGCTGGAGGGGCTGGAGGGGCTGGAAGGGCCGGAGGGGCCGGAGTGGCTGGAGGGGCTGGGAGGGGCTGGAGGGGCTGGAGGGGCTGGAGGGGCTGGAGGGGCTGGGGGCTGGAGGGGCTGGGGGTTGAGGGGGCTGGAGGGGGCTGGAGGGGCGGGAGGGGCTGGAGGGGCAAGTGGGCTGAGAGGGGAATATTTTTGCACTGTGAAGGATGAAGGATTATTGCACGAGCTGCTCGTAATGAAACACTTACAATTTCTATTTATTCTGGCCTTGAGGGTTTAGGGTTTAGGGTTTAGGGTTTAGGGTTTAGGGTTTAGGGTTTATGGTTTAGGGTTTAGGGTTTAGGGTTTAGGGTTTAGGGTTTAGGGTTTAGGGTTTAGGGTTTAGGGTTTAGGGTTTAGGGTTTAGGGTTTATAGAAATTGTATAGGGTTTGTGTCCGGGGTTTTGGGGGGTTTTGGGGGGTTTTGGGGGGTTTTGGGGGGTTTTGCCGGGTTTTGTTTTTTGCTTTTGTCCTTGGGGTTGTGGGGCTGGGGCTGGGGGAGGGGCTGGAGGGGCTGGCGGGGCTGTAGGGGCTGGAGGGGCTGGAGCTGGATTGGCTGGATTGGCTGGAGGGGCTGGAGGGGCTGGAGGGGCTGGAGCCGCTGGAGGGGCTGGAGGGGCTGGAGGGGCTGGAGGGGCTGGAGGGGCTGGAGGGGCTGGAGGGGGGCTGGAGGCTGTGGAGGGCTGGAGGGGCTGGAGGGCTGGAGGGTGGAGGTGGAGGGGCTGGAGGGGCTGGAGGGGCTGGAGGGGCTGGAAGGGCCGGAGGGGCCGGAGTGGCTGGAGGGGCTGGGAGGGGCTGGAGGGGCTGGAGGGGCTGGAGGGGCTGGAGGGGCTGGGGGCTGGAGGGGCTGGGGGTTGAGGGGGCTGGAGGGGGCTGGAGGGGCTGGAGGGGCTGGAGGGGCAAGTGGGCTGAGAGGGGAATATTTTTGCACTGTGAAGGATGAAGGATTATTGCACGAGCTGCTCGTAATGAAACACTTACATTTTCTATTTATTCTGGCCTTGAGGGTTTAGGGTTTAGGGTTTAGGGTTTAGGGTTTAGGGTTTAGGGTTTAGGGTTTAGGGTTTAGGGTTTAGGGTTTAGGGTTTAGGGTTTAGGGTTAGGGTTTAGGGTTTAGGGTTTAGGGTTTAGGGTTTAGGGTTTAGGGTTTAGGGTTTAGGGTTTAGGGTTTAGGGTTTAGGGTTTAGGGTTTAGGGTTTAGGGTTTATAGAAATTGTATAGGGTTTGTGTCCAGGGTTTTGGGGGGTTTTGGGGGGTTTTGGGGGGTTTTGGGGGGTTTTGCCGGGTTTTGTTTTTTGCTTTTGTCCTTGGGGTTGTGGGGCTGGGGCTGGGGGAGGGGCTGGAGGGGCTGGCGGGGCTGTAGGGGCTGGAGGGGCTGGAGCTGGATTGGCTGGATTGGCTGGAGGGGCTGGAGGGGCTGGAGGGGCTGGAGGCGCTGGAGGGGCTGGAGGGGGCTGGAGGCTGTGGAGGGGCTGGAGGGGCTGGAGGGGCTGGAGGGGCTGGAGGGGCTGGAGGGGCTGGAGGGGCTGGAGGGAGTGGAGGGGCTGGAGGGGCTGGAGGGGCTGGAGGGGCTGGAGGGGCTGGAGGGGCTGGAGGGGGGCTGGAGGCTGTGGAGGGCTGGAGGGGCTGGAGGGCTGGAGGGGGAGGTGGAGGGGCTGGAGGGGCTGGAGGGGCTGGAGGGGCTGGAAGGGCCGGAGGGGCCGGAGTGGCTGGAGGGGCTGGGAGGGGCTGGAGGGGCTGGAGGGGCTGGAGGGGCTGGAGGGGCTGGGGGGGTTGAGGGGGCTGGAGGGGGCTGGAGGGGCTGGAGGGGCTGGAGGGGCAAGTGGGCTGAGAGGGGAATATTTTTGCACTGTGAAGGATGAAGGAATATTGCACGAGCTGCTCGTAATGAAACACTTACAATTTCTATTTATTCTGGCCTTGAGGGTTTAGGGTTTAGGGTTTAGGGTTTAGGGTTTAGGGTTTAGGGTTTAGGGTTTATAGAAATTGTATAGGGTTTGTGTCCGGGGTTTTGGGGGGTTTTGGGGGGTTTTGGGGGGTTTTGGGGGGTTTTGGGGGGTTTTGCCGGGTTTTGTTTTTTGCTTTTGTCCTTGGGGTTGTGGGGCTGGGGCTGGGGGAGGGGCTGGAGGGGCTGGCGGGGCTGTAGGGGCTGGAGGGGCTGGAGCTGGATTGGCTGGATTGGCTGGAGGGGCTGGAGGGGCTGGAGGGGCTGGAGCCGCTGGAGGGGCTGGAGGGGCTGGAGGGGCTGGAGGGGCTGGAGGGGCTGGAGGGGGGCTGGAGGCTGTGGAGGGCTGGAGGGGCTGGAGGGCTGGAGGTGGAGGTGGAGGGGCTGGAGGGGCTGGAGGGGCTGGAGGGGCTGGAAGGGCCGGAGGGGCCGGAGGGGCTGGAGGGGCTGGGAGGGGCTGGAGGGGCTGGAGGGGCTGGGGGCTGGAGGGGCTGGAGGGGCTGGAGGGGCTGGAGGGGCTGGAGGGGCTGGAGGGGCTGGAGGGGCTGGAGGGGCGGAGGGGCCGGAGGGGCTGGAGGGGCCAAGAGGGACTAAAGGGGCTGGAGGGACTGGAGGGGCTGGAGGGGCTGGAGGGGCTGGAGGGGCTGGAGGGGCTGGAGGGGCTGGAGGGGCTGGAGGGGCTGGAGGGGCTGGAGGGGCTGGAGGGGCTGGAGGGGCTGGAGGGGCTGGGGGCTGGAGGGGCTGGGGGTTGAGGGGGCTGGAGGGGGCTGGAGGGGCTGGAGGGGCTGGAGGGGCAAGTGGGCTGAGAGGGGAATATTTTTGCACTGTGAAGGATGAAGGATTATTGCACGAGCTGCTCGTAATGAAACACTTACAATTTCTATTTATTCTGGCCTTGAGGGTTTAGGGTTTAGGGTTTAGGGTTTAGGGTTTAGGGTTTAGGGTTTAGGGTTTAGGGTTTAGGGTTTAGGGTTTATAGAAATTGTATAGGGTTTGTGTCCGGAGTTTTGGGGGGGTTTGTCGGGTTTTGGGGGGTTTTGTCGGGTTTTGGGGGGTTTTGGGGGGTTTTGCCGGGTTTTGTTTTTTGCCTTTCAATGTTTTACATTTTTGTTGGTTGGGCTTGGGGGGGCTGGGGGGGATGGGGGGCTGGGGTGGGGGGGCTTGCGCCAGAATTCAAATTTTGAAGGTCTGTATCGGCCCAAAACCTCAAGAATTAAAATTTTGAAAGCCTGGGAATCTTTGGATATGGATCCCAAAACTCTAGATTTCAAATTTGGAAGATCTGGGGATTTCTGGATAATTGATCAAAATCTCCTGCAGTCCTCCAGGATTCAAATTTAGAAGGCCTGGGGATCTTTGGATATCGATTCAAAACCTCTGGAATTTTCGGAATTCAAATTTTGAAGGATTTGATAAATACTGGATATCTGAATAAGTCCTCCAAAAATCTTTAGAATTCAAATTTGGAAGATCTGGGGACTTCTGGATAATTGATCAAAACCTCCAGAATTAAAATCTTGAAGATCTGGGAGTTCTTTTTGAGGGTATTCATTATAATTCTCCTGATGTCCCGAATCTTTGTTGACCCTTGTCTGTGGGTGTTAGCCTCGAAGTTTCGATATATTATTACAATTGATATGGTTCCACGAATATTTGAATTACATATCTTGTAATTTGAATAATTTTTTGGATTGCAATTCTTTAGAATGATAATGGTTCATTTCACCCCCTCGAAATTTCAGAGAATATAGAGGAATTTCAATTAATATTGGTATTGTTTTTGCAAATTCGGATTTCAGTTCTATGAAATCGGATATTGTGTCCGGACTATTTGGGGTGGAAAGGGCAATATTTTCGGTCCCACGATCTCTTGAGCCTTCTCGGGGAGGAAAAGAATTTGATTTGTTGCTGGAGGTGTCTCTTCGGCAACATTTGATATAACAATTCATTAAAACCTTTCTGAACTCCGTGGAAGAGACGGACCTGATGCTTGAAGGTCTGGTGGTCTTCTGTCCATGTCTGCAGTTCTGGGCCAGGAGAAGTTGAGCATGTTGGTTCTTGACAGCCAATGCTTGTAATTCTTGTCTTTCGTCTTGTCATGGTGATATTGATTTGATTGTTTCGACACCTCGTCTCGCTTTTTGGATAGGTTTCTGAAAGAAAACCATGTCTTTTGTTTGGGGTAACTCTAATCTTGAGCCCGCAGAGAAGAGCGGCGCAGTTGTTGCTCAGGTTTGCTGGGGCGCCAGTCTTGCCACACATCCATCCATCACATGAGCATGAGCTGGCGCCTTGGTTTCTGCCTTGCCTTGTGCGATCTCGCGTGAGAACGCTGGTCTGTGGGGGGGTGAAACGTTGGCGTGGAGCACCAGAGGTGTCCTCGCGGCATCACAACATTGTTAGGAGATGGCAGCCGCGGCTAGACCTCTCGGATGCAGTAGGTCGCGGGATGTCGAGCGAGCTCCGCCAAGAAGACGGCTTCCGGTATCTGCTCTGCTCTGCGGGTACGAGCCAGGGAGTCCAACCTGAAGATCTTCTCATGGAAATATCGATATGCCACCCAGTGTGCGTTGTCCCGGTTCTGCACCGCCCCGGCAGCTGCTTCCAGATCGTGCTTGCTCACGACGGGTTGAAGGTCCATTTGCCACCTCACACGACCAAAAGCAGCCATGGCTTTGGTTTGCAGTACCTGCGCAAGCACTTCCGAGGAGTAGAAGCCACCTGGCGCCGCGTGGTCCTCTGCAGCTTCACCTCGTTCCACCCCACCTTCTTCGAGGACAACCTGCACGGCGTTGTCCATGTCCGCTTCAGTGAAGAAGGCTGCCCCCAAGGAGCCTTTGCGTTCCCTTCCCTAACTGGGTCAGGATGTGATCAGGGCCTGTGTAAATGCAGCCAAGGAGCCTTGCATTCCCTCCCTGACTGGGTCGGATGTGATCAGGGCCTGCGTGAACGCAGCCAAGGAGCCTTGGCCTCCCTAATTGGGTAGGGATGTGATCAGGGCCTGTGTATGAAGCCAAGGAGCCTTGTGTTCCCTTCAGGGTGTGAGCAGGACCTGTGCAGATGCAGCCAAGGAGCCTTGCATTCCCCTCCCTAATTGGGTCGGGATGTGATCAGGGCCTGTAAATGCAGGCACAGAGCCTTGTGTTCCCCTGCCTAGTTCGGTCGGGATGTGATCAGGGCCGGTAAATGCAGCCAAGGAGCCTTGCGCTGCGCTCTCTTCTCTAAAGAATGCTCAGTGATAAGCAATCTCAGGTGCTTTTTGGGATGTCCCTCAGGGCTGTAAACACCTGACCTTTGCCCTCTTGGTACTTGGTCTTCCCGCCTGGAGCCTGCTGGTTGCCGATCCTCACGTTGATGTTGCCCGAGAGCTTGCGAGCGTATTGGGAGAAGCTTCCATATCCATTCTGCCATCCGCCTGTGCCCGTGGAAAACAGGTGTGGGAAGAACTTCACGTCCATGTCGTCCGTGAGCTCCGAAGTGCTTCGGATTTTCTGCAGCTCCACAGTGTCCGCTCTGGGGGCTTTCAGCTCTTTGGGGATCAGGTACGTCATCTCTAGCCTGTCTTCCTTCTCTTCCATTGTTTCGACAGAGGCCGCTGCGTTTTCCGAGTGCTGCGCTTCGCCCCCCAAGGCCGAGGAGTGTGAGCCACCGGACTCCCCCGTTTGGCGCCCTTGGGAGGTTTCGCGGTCTGTCGTTGCCGCTGCGCTTGTACACGGCTGCACTTTTCCAGCGAGGATGATTTCCATTCTTGTTAAGGCTCCCTCCACTGCTGGGTTTGCCTGGTAGAGGCGGTGCTGCGCTTTCAGCTCTTGCAAGGCTTTGTGCAAGCAGTCTAGACGAGCTGGGGAAGCGGTCTTGCCCTGCACTCCTTCCACCAGGACAGTGCCATCTTCCTGGAGCCTTGTGTTTCTCTCCCTAATTGGGTCAGGATGTGATCAGGGCCTGTGTAAATGCAGCCAAGGAGCCTTGCGTTCCCCTCCCGAATTGGGTCGGGATGTGATCAGGGCCTGTGTAACTGCAGCCAAGGAGCCTTTGTATTCACCTCCCTAATTGGGTCGGGATGTGATCAAGACCTGTGCGAAATGCAGCCAAGGAGCCTTGTGATTCTCCCTAATTGGGTCGGGATGTGATCAGGGCCTGTGTAAATGCAGCCAAGGAGCCTTGCATTCCCCTCCCAGGGCCTGTGTAAATGCAGCCAGGGAGCCTTGCATTGCCCTCCCTAAATGGGTCAGGATGTGATCAGGGTTTGTGTAAATGCAGCCAAGGAGCCTTGCATTCCCCTCCCTAATTGGGTCGGGATGTGACCAGGGCCTGTTTGCATGCAGCCAAGGAGCCTTGGCATTCCCCTCCCTAATTGGGTCGGGATGTGATCAGGGCCTGTGTAAATGCAGCCAAGGAGCCTTGCATTCCCCTCCCTAATTGGGTCGGGATGTGATCAGGGCCTGTGTGAATGCTGCCAAGGAGCCTTTGTATTTACCTCCCTAATTGATCAAGGGCTGTGTAAATGCAGCCAAGGTCCGGATGTGGTGTGACTGCAGCCAAGGAGCCTTGCATTCCCTTCCCGAATTGGGTCCGGATGTGATCAGGGCCTGTGTGAATGCAGCCAAGAAGCATTGCATTCCCTTCCCTAATTGGGTCGGGATGTGATCAAGGGCTGTGTAAATGCAGCCAAGGAGCCTTTGTATTTACCTTCCTAATTGGGTCGGGATGTGATCAAGGGCTGTGTAAATGCAGCCAAGGAGCCTTGTGTTTCTCTCCCTAATTGGATCAGGATGTGATCAGGGCCTGTGTAAATGCAGCCAAGGAGCCTTGCGTTCCCCTCCCGAATTGGGTCGGGATGTGATCAGGGCCTGTGTAACTGCAGCCAAGGAGCCTTTGTATTCACCTCCCTAATTGGGTCGGGATGTGATCAAGACCTGTGCGAAATGCAGCCAAGGAGCCTTGTGATTCTCCCTAATTGGGTCGGGATGTGATCAGGGCCTGTGTAAATGCAGCCAAGGAGCCTTGCATTCCCCTCCCAGGGCCTGTGTAAATGCAGCCAGGGAGCCTTGCATTGCCCTCCCTAAATGGGTCAGGATGTGATCAGGGTTTGTGTAAATGCAGCCAAGGAGCCTTGCATTCCCCTCCCTAATTGGGTCGGGATGTGACCAGGGCCTGTTTGAATGCAGCCAAGGAGCCTTGGCATTCCCCTCCCTAATTGGGTCGGGATGTGATCAGGGCCTGTGTAAATGCAGCCAAGGAGCCTTGCATTCCCCTCCCTAATTGGGTCGGGATGTGATCAGGGCCTGTGTGAATGCTGCCAAGGAGCCTTTGTATTTACCTCCCTAATTGGGTCGGGATGTGATCAAGGGCTGTGTAAATGCAGCCAAGGAGCCTTGTGTTTCTCTCCCTAATTGGGTCAGCCTGTGTAAATGCAGCCAAGGAGCCTTGCATTCCCCTCCCGAATTGGGTCGGGATGTGATCAGGGCCTGTGTAACTGCAGCCAAGGAGCCTTTGTATTCACCTCCCTAATTGGGTCGGGATGTGATCAAGACCTGTGTAAATGCAGCCAAGGAGCCTTGTGATTCTCCCTAATTGGGTCGGGATGTGATCAGGGCCTGTGAAAATGCTGCCAAGGAGGCTTGTGTTCATCTCCCTAATTGGGTCGGGATGTGATCAGGGCCTGTCTAAACGCAGCCAAGGAGCCTTGCATTCCCCTCCCTAATTGAGTCGGGATGTGACCAGGGCCTGTGTAAATGCAGCCAAGGAGCCTTTGTATTCACCTCCCTAATTGGGTCGGGATGTGATCAAGACCTGTGTAAATGCAGCCAAGGAGCCTTGTGATTCTCCCTAATTGGGTCGGGATGTGATCAGGGCCTGTGTCAATGCAGCCAAGGAGCCTTGCATTCCCCTCCCTAATTGGGTCGGGATGTGATCAGGGCCTCTGTGAATGCTGCCAAGGAGCCTTTGTAGTCACCTCCCTAATTGGGTCGGGATGTGATCAAGACCTGTGTAAATGCAGCCAAGGAGCCTTGTGATTCTCCCTAATTGGGTCGGGATGTGATCAGGGCCTGTGTCAATGCAGCCAAGGAGCCTTGCATTCCCCTCCCTAATTGGGTCGGGATGTGATCAGGGCCTGTGTGAATGCTGCCAAGGAGCCTTTGTAGTCACCTCCCTAATTGGGTCGGGATGTGATCAGGGCCTGTGTAAATGCAGCCAAGGAGCCTTTTGTTTCTCTCCCTACTTTGGGTCAGGATGTGATCAGGGCCTGTGTAAATGCAGTGTTCACCTCCCGAATTGGGTCAGGATGTGATCAGGGTCTGTGTAAATGCAGCCCAGGAGCCTTTGTATTCACCTCCCTAATTGGGTCGGGATGTGATCAGGGCCTGTGTAAATGCAGCCAAGGAGCCTTGCATTCCCCTCCCTAATTGGGTCGGGATGTGATGAGGGCCTGTGTAAATGCAGCCATGGAGCCTTTGCGTTCCCCTCCCTAATTGGGTCGGGATGTGATCAGAGCCTGTGTGAATGCTGCCAAGGAGCCTTTGTATTCACCTCCCTAATTGGGTCGGTGTGTGAGCAGGGCTTATGTAACTGAAGGAGCCTTTGCGTTCCCCCCCCCCCCACAACTGGGTCGGGAGCCTTGCATTCCAGGTCGGGATGTGATCAAAGCCTGTGTGAATACGAGCCTTGCGTTAGCCTCCTGAATTTGGGTCAGGGATCGGGGCTTGTGTGAATGCAATCAAGGAGCTTGGCCTTCTCCTCCCTAGTTGAGGTAACTAGTGAGCCAGGATAAGGGTTTGCAGGGGTCAACTGTGCCAATATGTTCAATTTACTTAAACCTCTTTGCCTGCAGGAATCGAGCTATTCGTAATGAAACACATACAATTTCTATTTATCCTGGTCTTGAGGGTTTAGGGTTTAGGGTTTAGGGTTTAGGGTTTAGGGTTTAGGGTTTAGGGTTTAGGGGTTAGGGTGTTGGGTTTAGGGTTTAGGGTTTAGGGTTTAGGGTTTAGGGTTTAGGGTTTAGGGTTTAGGGTTTAGGGTTTAGGGTTTATAGAAATTGTATAGGGTTTGTGTCCGGGGTTTTGGGGGGTTTTGGGGGGTTTTGGGGGGTTTTGGGGGGTTTTGGGGGGTTTTGCCGGGTTTTGTTTTTTGCTTTTGTCCTTGGGGTTGTGGGGCTGGGGCTGGGGGAGGGGCTGGAGGGGCTGGCGGGGCTGTAGGGGCTGGAGGGGCTGGAGCTGGATTGGCTGGATTGGCTGGAGGGGCTGGAGGGGCTGGAGGGGCTGGAGGCTGGAGGGGCTGGAGGGGCTGGAGGGGCTGGAGGGGCTGGAGGGGCTGGAGGGGGGCTGGAGGCTGTGGAGGGCTGGAGGGGCTGGAGGGCTGGAGGTGGAGGTGGAGGGGCTGGAGGGGCTGGAGGGGCTGGAGGGGCTGGAAGGGCCGGAGGGGCCTGGGGGCTGGAGGGGCTGGAGGGGCTGGAGGGGCTGGAGGGGCTGGAGGGGCTGGAGGGGTGGAGGGGCTGGAGGGGCTGGAAGGGCCGGAGGGGGGCCTGGCTGGAGGGGCTGTCCGGAGTTTTGGGGGGTTTTGGGGGGTTTTGGGGGGTTTTGGGGGGTTTTGCCGGGGTTTTTTGCTGGAGGGGCTGGAGGGGGAGGGGCTGGAGGGGCTGGAGGGGCTGGAGGGGGGGCTGGAGGGGCTGAGGCTGGGGCAGGGGCTGGAGGGGCTGGAGGGGCTGGAGGGGCTGGAGGGGCTGGAGGGGAGGGGCTGGGGGCTGGAGGGGGCTGGAGGGGCTGGAGGGGCTGGAGGGGCTGGCTGAGGGGGAATATTTTTGGGTGAAGGATGAAGGATTATTGCACGAGCTGCTCGTAATGAAACACTTACAATTTCTATTTATTCTGGCCTTGAGGGTTTAGGGTTTAGGGTTTAGGGTTTAGGGTTTAGGGTTTAGGGTTTAGGGTTTAGGGTTTAGTTTGGGTTTAGGGGTTTTTAGGTTTAGGGTTTAGGGTTTAGGGTTTAGGGTTTAGGGTTTAGGGTTTAGGGTTTATAGAAATTGTATAGGGTTTGTGTCCGGAGTTTTGGGGGGTTTTGTCGGGTTTTGGGGGGTTTTGTCGGGTTTTGGGGGGTTTTGGGGGGTTTTGCCGGGTTTTGTTTTTTGCCTTTCAATGTTTTACATTTTTGTTGGTTGGGCTTGGGGGGGCTGGGGGGGATGGGGGGCTGGGGTGGGGGGGCTTGCGCCAGAATTCAAATTTTGAAGGTCTGTATCGGCCCAAAACCTCAAGAATTAAAATTTTGAAAGCCTGGGAATCTTTGGATATGGATCCCAAAACTCTAGATTTCAAATTTGGAAGATCTGGGGATTTCTGGATAATTGATCAAAATCTCCTGCAGTCCTCCAGGATTCAAATTTAGAAGGCCTGGGGATCTTTGGATATCGATTCAAAACCTCTGGAATTTTCGGAATTCAAATTTTGAAGGATTTGATAAATACTGGATATCTGAATAAGTCCTCCAAAAATCTTTAGAATTCAAATTTGGAAGATCTGGGGACTTCTGGATAATTGATCAAAACCTCCAGAATTAAAATCTTGAAGATCTGGGAGTTCTTTTTGAGGGTATTCATTATAATTCTCCTGATGTCCCGAATCTTTGTTGACCCTTGTCTGTGGGTGTTAGCCTCGAAGTTTCGATATATTATTACAATTGATATGGTTCCACGAATATTTGAATTACATATCTTGTAATTTGAATAATTTTTTGGATTGCAATTCTTTAGAATGATAATGGTTCATTTCACCCCCTCGAAATTTCAGAGAATATAGAGGAATTTCAATTAATATTGGTATTGTTTTTGCAAATTCGGATTTCAGTTCTATGAAATCGGATATTGTGTCCGGACTATTTGGGGTGGAAAGGGCAATATTTTCGGTCCCACGATCTCTTGAGCCTTCTCGGGGAGGAAAAGAATTTGATTTGTTGCTGGAGGTGTCTCTTCGGCAACATTTGATATAACAATTCATTAAAACCTTTCTGAACTCCGTGGAAGAGACGGACCTGATGCTTGAAGGTCTGGTGGTCTTCTGTCCATGTCTGCAGTTCTGGGCCAGGAGAAGTTGAGCATGTTGGTTCTTGACAGCCAATGCTTGTAATTCTTGTCTTTCGTCTTGTCATGGTGATATTGATTTGATTGTTTCGACACCTCGTCTCGCTTTTTGGATAGGTTTCTGAAAGAAAACCATGTCTTTTGTTTGGGGTAACTCTAATCTTGAGCCCGCAGAGAAGAGCGGCGCAGTTGTTGCTCAGGTTTGCTGGGGCGCCAGTCTTGCCACACATCCATCCATCACATGAGCATGAGCTGGCGCCTTGGTTTCTGCCTTGCCTTGTGCGATCTCGCGTGAGAACGCTGGTCTGTGGGGGGGTGAAACGTTGGCGTGGAGCACCAGAGGTGTCCTCGCGGCATCACAACATTGTTAGGAGATGGCAGCCGCGGCTAGACCTCTCGGATGCAGTAGGTCGCGGGATGTCGAGCGAGCTCCGCCAAGAAGACGGCTTCCGGTATCTGCTCTGCTCTGCGGGTACGAGCCAGGGAGTCCAACCTGAAGATCTTCTCATGGAAATATCGATATGCCACCCAGTGTGCGTTGTCCCGGTTCTGCACCGCCCCGGCAGCTGCTTCCAGATCGTGCTTGCTCACGACGGGTTGAAGGTCCATTTGCCACCTCACACGACCAAAAGCAGCCATGGCTTTGGTTTGCAGTACCTGCGCAAGCACTTCCGAGGAGTAGAAGCCACCTGGCGCCGCGTGGTCCTCTGCAGCTTCACCTCGTTCCACCCCACCTTCTTCGAGGACAACCTGCACGGCGTTGTCCATGTCCGCTTCAGTGAAGAAGGCTGCCCCCAAGGCCATGTTCAGGGCGTGCATGCCGCAGAGAGCTTGCTCTTGCGCCTCAAAATACAGGCCTGCAGGTGTGTCTTGATCGGGTCGGCTGCCTGTCCGTTGCATCTTGGCCAAAGACCCGGCCGCGCAAGAGCTTTCTGCAGCCCGTTTGCCTAGGCCCATGAAGACGAACTTTGCTTTGCATTTTGCTTTGGCCTTTGCTTTGCTTTTGGCGTTCGTCTTGGCTGGTGGCTTGGCCGGGCACTTGCGCTTATGAGCCTTGATGGCAGCTTTGGTGTTGGGAGCCTCCGTGCCGCATAGTGCACAACACCAGGGCCGCTCGATGCGCTCGCCGTGGTCTGGCTTGAGACGGTTCCAGTCGGGCGTCCCCATCTCAGCTAGTCGTCTTTCATAGAACTCCTTGTTCTGCTCCGGCTTGAACAACGCCTTCCAGAGATCCGGGCCGTCCCGGTCGGCTTGCTGCGCCTTCAGCTTGGTCAGGGCCCACTCTGCGTTGGCGTTGAACCGCAAAGCCTTGGGGTTGAAGAGCTCCAAGCTGCAGAGTGCCTGTTCGGGGCAGCGGCTCAGGGCGACGTAGGCTTGACCTTCTGCGAAGATGGTGTGATCGAGGCGGGTATGCGCTCCGTCCTTACAGGTAGCTGCCTGGCTCTTGTGGATCGAGATGGCTTTGGCGAGAACGAGCGGGAATTGATGCCTCGATGCCTTGCTGCCGTCTCTGTCAAGGTACGTGGCCGAGCGCCTCGAGATTGCCACGCAGGAGGTTTCGTGCTCTGCTCGCCAAGTGGCCCCAGCATTCTTCTCGAAAGAAACCCAGATCCTCTCGACTTCCCCGCCGGCTTTCTCGGTGTCAATGTGCTCCACCGTGCCACAGGCGCCATTGACCAAGCCATCTCGCACGTCGATGTTGTATCTGAGCATGACACGGAGCCCAATGGCCACCTGCAGCAGGCCTACCAAGCCACCCGTGTTCTCCGGCTCGGCCCAGACGGCATCTGGAGACAGCGGCACACCGGTCTTGACGTTGGTGTCGACAGCTGGGCAATCGTGTAGCTGTTCTCCTGTGTTCAAGACGTGCTCTTCCTTGTAGCGGCGGTTGCTTTCGGCGACTGCTTGGCGAGTGGCGTATAGGTTCACGGCTTTCGGGGCGGGCCGCTTCTTGCTGCCTTTCTTGATCACCATATTCCGCAGCACCTCAATGTCGGCGTCGGTCTGCTGTCCCACCCGAACGCGTGCCAGCAGAGCGGCCCAGGCTGGGTCGCGTGCGGCCCGCTGGTTTCCTTCTAACTCGCAGAGCTGGAAGAGCAGCCAAAGCCGGCTGGCGAAGGCCGGCAGCCCGCTTGGTGGAGGCAACTGATACAGGTCCCCGGCAAAGATGACGTGCAGTCCTCCGAAGGGCAGGGTTTGCAGATCTCTGGCAAGACGGAGATGCTGATCCAGACGCTCCAACATCCAGGAGGGGATGAAGCTCATCTCGTCAACGAACAGAACGCTGACCTTCGACCAGATGTCTCTGAGAGTGGCTAACTTCTGGCGGTCCGGCAGCGGCATGTCGCAGGCCTTGCCGTGGCTTTGGTTCACTACGGGGAGCAAGCAACATTGATGGAGGGTGACACCGTTGATGTTGAATGCTGCCACACCCGTGGGCGCCGCTATGATGCATCCTTTCTTGCTTTGCCGCAGGACGTGAGCTGCTGCGCGTACCACCACGGACTTGCCGCTGCCGCCGGGCCCGTGGAGGAGCATGTGCAGACGCTGAGTATTCTGCGTGTCCTTGGTGTTCGGCTGCCTCAGAACTGACTGGACGATGTGCTCTTGGCACTGGCGCGTGGTCTCCGGGCAGGGGTTCTCAACCGTCAACATCTCGAATGATTCTTCGCCTTCCTCGACCGGCGCAAAGGCATTGAGGGCAGCTCCGGTGGGCACAGAGTCCGGGGCCAGGAAGTCGATGTCTCCTCCATACCGCTCCTTCAGTGCCTCCAATATTTGCAAGGAATCCTTGTAGTTCTCCTCGGCAACCTTGCTGTTGGCCCAGCCGTCCCGCAGGTTTGCCGGATGCATCTTGGCCTTCATGTACATCGTCGCTTGTACGGCCTGCAGCTTGCGGGCGGCGTCGACGGTGCCATCTAGCTGAGGGAAGCATCTCGACCGAAGGAAGTCTGGGTGGCCGCGCACGTCTCGGGCGATGCGCTGGAACGCTGCTGCATGGCTTCCTGCATCCTGCTCCAACAGCCCTGCATCAGAACAGCCTTCTCTCCAGGTTCCTTCCACACCAGGTGCAGCAGCAACTTGGAGTAGTAGAAAGCTTCGGCCTCCTCGTCCGGGTTGAAGTTCTGGTAGCCGACGATTGCAGGGCGCCTGCGAGGCTGTGGTTCTTGCACGCCGATGTACTTGAAAGCCGCGCAAAAGTCCAGGAAGGTGACTTCACTAAACCGACAGGAAACCGGCTCCCTGCCTTCCACTGGCAAGGTCGTCTCATGTTCACCGAAGGTGGTTTGCATTTCCCGGTACCAGTGATGAGCAACAAGCAGGTTCCCACCTTGGCGCATCTTCTTGTTGCGGTAGTCAGTGGGCTGCTGCAAGGCCACCTGTTCCTCATGCTTGGGCACCCACACTGTCCAGGTGTCTGGAGGCCCCACCTGTACCCAGACGTTGTCCCTGGAGAATTCGATGATCGGGAAGCCCAGCAGAAGGTGGCATGCCTCGAAGGTCGACGTGGTCCTGCCCTGCAACGCCGCGTGGGCTGCCTTGTAGATCTTCTGATTGTCGAGGCCGGCGCCTGCGCTCTGACTTGTTAGGATGGCAAGGATGTTTTCCATTCGCCGCTGCGCTTCGCGATCCTCCTCCGACTTGAAAGTGTAGCCCAGTATGTACCGACTGGCGCTGGTGAGCTCGCAGATGACCTGCAGGTCCATGCTTGCCCTCCACCTTCTCAAGATTCGAATGTTGTACTGTCCCATCATGCTGTCTCCCTTCACTCGTCTCGTCGCAAGGCTGCTCTTCCAGCGGCTGTTGGCGTACTGCTCCTGCGATGTTCGACGCCGAGTCCGGGGCTCTGCATCATGTGGAAATCCAAATCGACAGGCGCCTTCTGAGTACATGCCGCAATATGGCGTGTGGTTGTGAACCACCTCTGCGGACAGCTTTGCGTTCACTTCTCTATCTCTGGGTGGTACGCGGTGGGATTGGCGCCACGTGTTCGGGGACTTGGTGCAGATGTACTTGTCGCTGAGGTCCTCCGCACACTTGGGGATGAAGTTCTCCATGGCCTCTTCGTCAGACCAGTCTGGAACCGGTGTCTCTGCTGCTTGTTCGGAGTCTTCGCCGTCGGGCGCCATCTTGTCTGGCTGCTGCGTTGCTTTGGCCCACTCTTCGATCCAAAGCAGGATGTGAGCGTGGGGGTAGCCCCGCTTTTGCCATTCTATGCGAATGATGTAGTCCAACACTTTGAAAGGAGGCCGTTCCTTGCGCATGCGGCGATGAAGGCCTGCAAAATCCGTGGCGGGTGCCTGGGCGTCGTCCTCCACGTCCTCGCAGTCGTTCTCCTCGACTCCATCTTGTGGATCAGCATCTTCGTGCAGGTGGACTTTCGGACCGCGCGTGCTGGACAGCCACCACATCAGCTGAGAGACTTGGTGCATGAATTGTCGCGCTACCACTGCCGGCTGCTGGTTGCACAACTGGTTGGGCGACAACCCATCCCAAGTGAAGTTCTTGTCATTCTGGTAGCGGAATAGGATCTCCGCAGCGTGCTGCTCCAGTTCTGCCTGAGGGCGGTCGGGATGCAGCCGCAGCAGCCGTGCCGAGATAGCCGCGAGGAGCAACGCAGGCTGGCGCGCGTGGCAGGACAGTGTCATGAAGAAGTTGGGAGCGCCAAGCTGCTCGTACATGTTGAGCGCCACTCCCTTCTTGGCGTACAGGTACGGCTGCGTGCCAGGCATGTCCCGCAAGGCAGCATAAACCTGACGGCTACCGTTCTCGTAGTCGCTACTGCCGTAGGGCACCCGCTGGTTGCCGATCCGGACGTTGATGTTTCCTGAAAGTCGCTTCTTGGTCTGCATCTCCAGCAGCCACATGATGTAGGCCGTGGACGCTTCGAAGCGGGAATCCAGGCTCAGCAGACGCTTCCGGGCATATTGGGAAAAGCTTCCGTTGTCGTTCTTCCAGCCTCCTGTGCCGGTGGGAAACAAGTGTGGGAAGAATTTTGCATCCATGCCATCGCTGAGGTCTGCGGATCCTCGCACTTTTCGCAAATCTTGTACGTCGGCTTTTGGGGCCTGGAATTGCTTCGGCACCAGGTATGTCATCTCGATCTCTTGGTTTGCTTCTGTTCCCGCAAGTGGGTCTGTTGGCACCGCAGCCGCAGCGGATGTCTTGTTGGCGAGGATGGCAGCCATTCTCGCCAGAGCTCTGTCCACTGCCGGGCTCCGTTGATAGAGGCAGTGCAGTTCCTTCAAGGCCTGCAAGGCCGCGTGTAGGTGCTCCAAACGCGCTGGTGATGCGGTCATGCCGTCCACGCCCTCGACCAGCACTGTACCGTCTTCTTCCAAAGTGGCGCCTTCGAGGACGTCGCAGATGAAAGGATCCTGCATGAGCACTGCGTACATGCGACCCCACTGCGCGCTCGGGCCGCCTGATGGCAGCTTGTCCAACAAGACCTGCGAGATGCGTGCCATGGCGAGGAGATGCTGCTCGATGGGTTGCAGACTTTGCAGTGCTTCTGGGATGGGGGCCGGGATTGGCAAAACCACCTTGGTGCGATTCTCGCGGCAATTCCTGCAGAGCAGCTGGCCACTTCCTTTGGCTGTTCTGCAGTGCCTCCCTGGTGTTAGAGTCTGGCACTTCTGGCACACGCGAGAAAGGCCAAATCTACTCCAGCTCCGCGCAAAAGCCAAGTAATGGGCTTGTGCCTGCTCCTGGGTCAAGGTGTCCTCGTCTGGAAAAGGGTAGCCCTGCTGCTGAATCTCCGAGGCGATGGGCCTGGGCCCTCGGCCGCCCACTCCCTCCTCTGCCTTTGCCCGCTCCCTTGCCTCACGCAGCTGTCGGCGCTCTGCTTCTTTGCTGTCTTCTTCCCGCAAAGGTCCACGGCCGCCCGCTTCCTCCTCTGACTTTGCCCGCGCCCTTGCCTCACGCAGCTGTCGGCGCTCTTCCCCTTTGCCGTCTTCTTCCCGCAAAGGTCCACGGCCGCCCGCTTCCTCCTCTGCCTTTGCCCGCTCCCTTGCCTCACGCAGCTGTCGGCGCTCTGCTTCTTTGCTGTCTTCTTCCCGCAAAGGTCCTCGGCCGCCCGCTTCCTCCTCTGCCTTTGCCCGTGCCCTTGCCTCACGCAGCTGTCGGCGCTCTTCCCTTTTGCCGTCTTCTTCCCGCAAAGGTCCACGGCCGCCCGCTTCCTCCTCTGCCTTTGCCCGCGCCCTTGCCTCATGCAGCTGTCGGCGCTCTGCTTCTTTGCTGTCTTCTTCCCGCAAAGGTCCACGGCCGCCCGCTTCCTCCTCTGCCTTTGCCCGCGCCCTTGCCTCACGCAGCTGTCGGCGCTCTGCTTCTTTGCTGTCTTCTTCACGCAAAGGTCCACGGCCGCCTGCTTCCTCCTCTGCCTTTGCTCGCGCCCTTTCCTCATGCAGCTGTCGGCGCTCTGCCTTTCTGCTGTTCTCTTCGCGCAAGGGTCCACGACTGCCCGCTCCCTGCGCTGCCCGTTGTTGCTGCCGAGCAATTTTCTCTGCGCTCTTCTGGGCCAGGCACTCCTCTTTTTCGGCTTGGCGGCACTGCGGATTGCTGCACCATCCCTGTCCTCTGCCGCTCCTTGTCCCGAAGCCGCACCGATGACAAGGGGCCATGGCAACGAATCCTGAATCCTCAGCTCTCTATTCTGCACCTAGGGGCTGTATCCGAAACACTGCAAGCAGGCTCAGTGAAGCAACTTGAGAAGCCATGCTCGAGCACTTACACAGCTGTCCTGCCTTTTGCTCGCTGCTCAGTTTCTTTCTCGTGGCACACACTGGAGCTCTGCAGGCTTGTCTTGCTGAGACATAACGTACTCACATGGGCAGCTCTACGGGCCTGTGGCTTTCTCTGAGATGTAGACAACTTGCACGTGCACGACGTCGTTGCTCAAGCTGTGACCCAACAGTTCACGCCAGCTCCAGGTGTCTGTGATCACGCCCCCGCCCAAGACCAGCTTCGTGGTGTCGAGGGGGATGGGTCCTGCAGGACCGCTGTCCAAATCGTGAAGCAAGACTTCCCTGGCGCTGCGATATTGCAGCGTTTCCGCCGGGATAGGCTTCTTAATTTCTTGTCGTCTGAGACGTAGTTGGCGCAGGGAGAGACGGCGATCTGGGCTGTTTCCTTCGTGCAAAGTGTGCAGCCAGGCTTCCCGGAAAGACTCGCACGGTTCGACATGGCAGAGTGGATAAGGCTTCGAGGTGTGGGTTTCGCTACCTTGCATGTTCAGGTACTTCACCGTCATGTTGGCGAGACGCTGGCGGTATTCATTCTGGATTTCCATTTCTTTGCTCCACTGTACTCTCTCACGCGCATCTTCCTCGGCTTCGCGCTGCATCTCACTGTCGACCCAGTCCCAGTCGTCGAACCCGTCCTCGAAGTCCGCCTGTTCGGAGTCGCGAATCGAGTGGTCTCTGCTCTCCAAGTCCTCGCACGTGTCTTCGAGCATGCTGTCGCACCAGTCGACCTGAGAAACAAGACAGCGGCCATGTTCCAAAAACGAAACGAACAGCTGCGACGATTGAGATTTGTACCCCAATGGTGCCTGGCCGCAGCGGGACACGGATGAAGACTTTAAAACGATTCGAATTGAGCCCAAGCGCGCTGCACAAGCAACAAAAAGCACGGGAAGGCTCGGCCGTCCCTACCTTCTCACAAGCTCAAGAAAGAGGTGCAACATGGCTCAACAATGCACAGAAGAAGCGAGTAGCCCATGACCGGCCGTTTCTGTGGAATTTTGAGAGTCAGAGCGAATGAAGATTGGCGTGAAACAGATGTTCTGCCAGCGACTGCTTGTGCCGTAGCCTGCATCGCGGCAGCTTTTCTAAGAGAAGAAACGGTCCGGCCACTGGCTGCTCTTCTGGCTGCCATCGTCCGTTGATCAGGATTGCCAGATGCGTCTGCCGCGACAGTGCTTCGTGACTATGGGCTTCAGATCCCATGGCTGAGATGACGTCGCCGACCGTGACGTTCTGAAGGGCCTAGAAGCTCACAGGTCGAAACAGCATGGCAATACGGTATTTGTGGGCTTCCGGTTCATTCAGCCCAGCAGCTGTCCAGCGCACAGAGCCTGCGACGTGGCCGGCCATGGTCCGCAAATTTGCGATCGGGCCACCGTCCCACTTCAGCTCGCAGTTCAGGCCCCCCAACAGCCGCAGCGGTTGGCCATTTCAACTCGCATCAGTTGAGCTGAGAAACAAGGGATGCGAAAATGCTCTCAAGACCTTTTGCGGTGACAGAGGCTTGCGCCCGAAATGGCTGTGGATGAAGACTTAAGGCTGTTCATATTGAGCCAAAGCGCACGGTGTGAGCGGTAAACGCTGGCCCCTATTCAGGTTGAGGCAAGCAAACAGGAATTGCTGGTGTCAGGACTTTGTGTTGACTGAAGCGACTCGGCTGCACCCCATTCTGGTTGAGCATAAGCACCTGGCACATGGCCCCCATTCAGGTTGAGGACAAGCAAACGTGGTTCTCCTTCATAAAATGCACCAGCGTAAGGGTTTCCAGCTCTTGGAAGGCCTTGCCAGGTAGTTCTCTTTCATAGAATGCACCAGGATAAGGATTTCCAGCTCTTGGAAGGCCTTGCCAGGTAGTTCTCCTTCATAAATGCACCAGGATAAGGATTTCCAGCTCTTGGAAGGCCTTGCCAGGTAGTTCTCCTTCATAAAATGCACCAGAATAAGGATTTCCAGTTCTTGGAAGGCCTTGCCAGGTAGTTCTCCTTCATAAAATGCACCAGGATAAGGTTTTCCAGCTCTTGGAAGGCCTTGCCTTTTCCAGCTCGCGGAAGGCCTTTCCAGGTAGCTCTTTCATAAAATGCACCAGGATAAGGATTTCCAGCTCGCGGAAGGCCTTTCCAGGTAGTTCTCCTTCATAAAATGCACCGGATAAGGATTTCCAGGTCGCGGAAAGCCTTTCCAGGTAGTTCTCCTTCATAAAATGCACCAGGATAAGGATTTCCAGCTCTTGGAAGGCCTTTCCAGGTAGTTCTCCTTCATAAATTGCACCGGATAAGGATTTCCAGCTCGCGGAAGGCTTTTCCAGGTAGTTCTCCTTCATAAAATGCACCAGGATAAGCATTTCCAGCTCGCGGAAGGCCTTTCCAAGTAGTTCTTCTTCAGAAAAAATCACCAGGATAAGGATTTCCAGCTCGCGGAAAGCCTTTCCAGGTAGTTCTCCTTCATAAAATGCACCAGGATAAGGATTTCCAGCTCGCGGAAGGCCTTTCCAGGTAGTTCTCTTTCATAAAATGCACCAGGATAAGGATTTCCAGCTCGCAGAAGGCCTTTCCAGGTAGTTCTCCTTCATAAAATGCACCAGGATAAGGATTTCCAGCTTGCGGAAGGCCTTTCCAGGTAGTTCTCCTTCATAAAATGCACCAGGATAAGGATTTCCCTTTCCAGGTAGTTATCCTTCATAAAATGCACCAGGATAAGGATTTCCAGTTCTTGGAAGGCCTTTCCAGGTAGTTCTCCTTCATAAAATGCACCAGGATAAGCATTTCCAGCTCGCGGAAGGCCTTTCCAAGTAGTTCTTCTTCAGAAAAAAGCACCAGGATAAGGATTTCCAGCTCGCGGAAAGCCTTTCCAGGTAGTTCTCTTTCATAAAATGCACCAGGATAAGGATTTCCAGCTCGCGGAAGGCATTTCCAGGTAGTTCTCTTTCATAAAATGCACCAGGATAAGGATTTCCAGCTCGCAGAAGGCCTTACCAGGTGGTTCTCCTTCATAAAATGCACCAGGATAAGGATTTCCAGCTCGCGGAAGGCCTTTCCAGGTAGTTCTCCTTTATAAAATGCACCAGGATAAGAGCCTTTCCAGGTAGTTCTCCTTCATAAAATGCACCAGGATAAGGATTTCCAGCTCTTGGAAGGCCTTGCCAGTTAGTTCTCCTTCATAAAATGCACCAGAATAAGGATTTCCAGATCTTGGAAGGCCTTGCCAGGTCGTTCTCCTTCATAAAATGCACCAGGATAAGGATTTCCAGCTCTTGGAAGGCCTTGCCAGGTTGTTCTCCTTCATAAAATGCACCAGGATAAGGATTTCCAGCTCTTGGAAGGCCTTGCTAGGTAGTTCTCCTTCATAAAATGCACCAGGATAAGGGTTTCCAGCTCTTGCAAGGCCTTGCCAGGTAGTTCTCCTTCATAAAATGCACCAGGATAAGGATTTCCAGCTCTTGTACGAGGTAGTTCTCCTTCATAAAATGCACCAGGATAAGGATTTCCAGCTCTTGGAAGGCCTTGCCAGGTAGTTCTCCTTCATAAAATGCACCAGGATAAGGATTTCCAGCTCTTGGAAGGCTACCAGGTAGTTCTCCTTCATAAAATGCACCAGGATAAGGATTTCCAGCTCTTGGAAGGCCTTGCCAGGTAGTTCTCCTTCATAAAATGCACCAGGATAAGGATTTCCAGCTCTTGGAAGGACTTGCCAGGTAGTTCTCCTTCATAAAATGCACCAGGATAAGGATTTCCAGCTCTTGGAAGCAGCTTTGCAGCCGAGTCGCCCGGGATTCTCCTTAATTGGTTGGCGATAAGCTTACCAGCTGAGATTTGCAGCCGAGGCGCCTGGGATTCTCCTTAATTGGTTGGCGAGAAGCTTTCCAGCTGGGATTTGCAGCCGAGTCGCCTGGGATTCTCTTCATTGGTTGGCGATAAGCTTTCCAGCTGAGATTTGCAGCCGAGTCGCCCGGGATTCTCCTTAATTGGTTGGCGAGAAACTTTCCAGCTGAGATTTGCAGCCGAGTCGCCTGGGATTCTCCTTAATTGGTTGGCGATAAGCTTTCCAGCTTTGCAGCCGAGTCGCCTGGGATTTTCCTTAATTGGTTGGCGATAAGCTTTCCAGCTTTGCAGCCGAGTCGCCTGGGATTCTCCTTAATTGGTTGGCGATAAGCTTTCCAGCTGGGATTTGCAGCCGAGTCGCCCGGGATTCTCCTTAATTGGTTGGCGATAAGCTTTCCAGCTTTGCAGCCGAGTCGCCCGGGATTCTCCTTAATTGGTTGGCGATAAGCTTTCCAGCTGAGATTTGCAGCCGAGTCGCCTGGGATTCTCCTTCATTGGTTGGCGATAAGCTTTCCAGCTTTGCAGCCGAGTCGCCCGGGATTCTCCTGAATTGGTTGGCGATAAGCTTTCCAGCTTTGCAGCCGAGTCGCCCGGGATTCTCCTTAACTGGTTGGCGATAAGCTTTCCAGCTGGGATTTGCAGCCGAGTCGCCTGAGATTCTCCTTAATTGGTTGGCGATAAGCTTTCCAGCTTTGCAGCCGAGTCGCCTGGGATTCTCCTTAATTGGTTGGCGATAAGCTTTCTAGCTTTGCAGCCGAGTCGCCTGGGATTCTCCGTAATTGGTTGGCGATAATCTTTTCAGCTTTGCAGCCGAGTCGCCCGGGATTCTCCTCAATTGGTTGGCGATAAGCTTTCCAGCTGGGATTTGCAGCCGAGTCGCCTGAGATTCTCCTTAATTGGTTGGCGATAAGCTTTCCAGCTTTGCAGCCGAGTCGCCCGGGATTCTCCTTAATTGGTTGGCGATAAGCTTTCCAGCTGGGATTTGCAGCCGAGTCGCCCGGGATTCTCCTTAATTGGTTGGCGATAAGCTTTCCAGCTTTGCAGCCGAGTCGCCTGGGATTCTCCTTAATTGGTTGGCGATAAGCTTTCCAGCTGGGATGTGCAGCCGAGTCGCCCGGGATTCTCCTTAATTGGTTGGCGATCCTGGCAGTTTTCCTTCATAAATTGCACCAGGATAAGAGGCCTTTCCAGGTAGTTCTCCCTCGTGAAATGCACCAAGAAGGCCTTTCCAGGTAGTTCTCCTTCATGAAATGCACCAGGATAAGGATTTCCAGCTCTTTGAAGGCCTTTCCAAATAATTCTCCTTCATAAAATGCACCAGGATAAGGATTTCCAGCTCTTTGAAGGCATTTCCAGGTAGTTCTCCTTCGCAAAAAAAGCACCAGGATTTCCAGCTATTTGAAGACAGGATAAGGATTTCCAGCTTTTTTTCAAGGCCTTTCCATGTAGATGTGATCAGAATGCAGCGTGTTCCCTTCCCTAATTGGGTCGGGATGTGATCAGGGCCGCGCAACCAAGGTAGCCCTGCATTCCCCTCTCTAGTTGGGTCGGGATGTGATCAGGGCCTGTAAATGCAGGCACAGAGCCTTGCGTTCCCCTCCCTAGTTGGGTCGGGATGTGATCAGGGCCGGTAAATGCAGCCAAGGAGCCTTGGTCAGGATGTGATCAGGGCCTGTGTGAATGCAGTCAAGGTATTTGCCTCCTTAATTGGGTCGGGATGTGATCAGGGCCTGTGTGAATGCAGCCAAAGAGCCTTGTATTTGCCTTTAATTGGGTCGGGATGTGATCAGGGCCTTTGTAACTGCTCCCAAGGAGCCTTTGCGTTCCCTTCCCTAACTGGGTCAGGATGTGATCAGGGCCTGTGTAAATGCAGCCAAGGAGCCTTGCATTCCCTCCCTGACTGGGTCGGATGTGATCAGGGCCTGCGTAAACGCAGCCAAGGAGCCTTGGCCTCCCTAATTGGGTAGGGATGTGATCAGGGCCTGTGTATGAAGCCAAGGAGCCTTGTGTTCCCTTCAGGGTGTGAGAAGGACCTGTGCAGATGCAGCCAAGGAGCCTTGCATTCCCCTCCCTAATTGGGTCGGGATGTGATCAGGGCCTGTAAATGCAGGCACAGAGCCTTGTGTTCCCCTGCCTAGTTCTGTCGGGATGTGATCAGGGCCGGTAAATGCAGCCAAGGAGCCTTGCGCTGCGCTCTCTTCTCTAAAGAATGCTCAGTGATAAGCAATCTCAGGTGCTTTTTTGGATGTCCCTCAGGGCTGTAAACACCTGACCTTTGCCCTCTTGGTACTTGGTCTTCCCGCCTGGAGCCTGCTGGTTGCCGATCCTCACGTTGATGTTGCCCGAGAGCTTGCGAGCGTATTGGTAGAAGCTTCCATATCCATTCTGCCATCCGCCTGTGCCCGTGGAAAACAGGTGTGGGAAGAACTTCACGTCCATGTCGTCCGTGAGCTCCGAAGTGCTTCGGATTTTCTGCAGCTCCACAGTGTCCGCTCTGGGGGCTTTCAGCTCTTTGGGATCAGGTACGTCATCTCTAGCCTGTCTTCCTTCTCTTCCATTGTTTCGACAGAGGCCGCTGCGTTTTCCGAGTGCTGCGCTTCGCCCCCCAAGGCCGAGGAGTGTGAGCCACCGGACTCCCCCGTTTGGCGCCCTTGGGAGGTTTCGCGGTCTGTCGTTGCCGCTGCGCTTGTACACGGCTGCACTTTTCCAGCGAGGATTATTTCCATTCTTGTTAAGGCTCCCTCCACTGCTGGGTTTGCCTGGTAGAGGCGGTGCTGCGCTTTCAGCTCTTGCAAGGCTTTGTGCAAGCAGTCTAGACGCGCTGGGGAAGCGGTCTTGCCCTGCACTCCTTCCACCAGGACAGTGCCATCTTCCTGGAGCCTTGTGTTTCTCTCCCTAATTGGGTCAGGATGTGATCAGGGCCTGTGTAAATGCAGCCAAGGAGCCTTGCGTTCCCCTCCCGAATTGGGTCGGTATGTGATCAGGGCCTGTGTAACTGCAGCCAAGGAGCCTTTGTATTCACCTCCCTAATTGGGTCGGGATGTGATCAAGACCTGTGTAAATGCAGCCAAGGAGCCTTGTGATTCTCCCTAATTGGGTCGGGATGTGATCAGGGCCTCTGTAAATGCAGCCAAGGAGCCTTGCATTCCCCTCCCAGGGCCTGTGTAAATGCAGCCAGGGAGCCTTGCATTGCCCTCCCTTAATGGGTCAGGATGTGATCAGGGTTTGTGTAAATGCAGCCAAGGAGCCTTGCATTCCCCTCCCTAATTGGGTCGGGATGTGACCAGGGCCTGTTTGCATGCAGCCAAGGAGCCTTGGCATTCCCCTCCCTAATTGGGTCGGGATGGGATCAGGGCCTGTGTAAATGCAGCCAAGGAGCCTTGCATTCCCCTCCCTAATTGGGTCGGGATGTGATCAGGGCCTGTGTGAATGCTGCCAAGGAGCCTTTGTATTTACCTCCCTAATTGATCAAGGGCTGTGTAAATGCAGCCAAGGACCGGATGTGGTGTGACTGCAGCCAAGGAGCCTTGCATTCCCTTCCCGAATTGGGTCCGGATGTGATCAGGGCCTGTGTGAATGCAGCCAAGAAGCATTGCATTCCCTTCCCTAATTGGGTCGGGATGTGATCAAGGCCTGTGAAAATGCTGCCAAGGAGGCTTGTGTTCATCTCCCTAATTGGGTCGGGATGTGATCAAGGCCTGTCTAAACGCAGCCAAGCAGCCTTGCATTCCCCTCCCTAATTGAGTCGGGATGTGACCAGGGCCTGTGTAAATGCAGCCAAGGAGCCTTTGTATTCACCTCCCTAATTGGGTCGGGATGTGATCAAGACCTGTGTAAATGCAGCCAAGGAGCCTTGTGTTTCTCTCCCTAATTGGGTCGGGATGTGATCAGGGCCTGTGTGACTGCAGCGAAGGAGCCTTGCATTCCCCTCCCTAATTGGGTCAGGATGTGATCAGGGCCTGTGTGAATGCAGCCAAGGAGCCTTGCATTCCCCTCCCTAATTGGGTCCGGATGTGATCAAAGTCTGTGTGTATGCAGCCAAGGAGCCTTGCGTTCCCCTCCCTAATTGGGTCCGGATGTGATCAGGGCCTGTGTGAATGCAGCCTTGCATTCCCCTCCCTATTTGGGTCCGGCTGTGATCAAAGCCTGTGTGTTCTCCTTCATAAAATGCACCAGGATAAGGATTTCCAGCTCTTGGAAGGCCTTTCCAGGTAGTTCTCCTTCATAAAATGCACCAGGATAAGGATTTCC
>CAJNDS010001181.1:0-30091 GCA_905221605.1 Symbiodinium natans | reverse complement strand
AGCAAACTGGCCTGGAGAGAGGGTGGGCCCTTTACTAGTTCCGCGGGTGGAACACTGGGAGGGGTCGTAGTTCCACGGGTGGAACACTGGGAGGGGTCGTACTTCCCGAGAGCGGGGGGCCCTTTACTTGATCAGCAAACTGGCCTGGAGAGAGGGTGGGCCCTTTACTAGTGCCACGGGTGGAACACTGGGAGGGGTCGTAGTTCCACGGGTGGAACACTGGGAGGGGTCGTAGTTCCCGAGAGCGGGGGGCCCTTTACTTGATCAGCAAACTGGCCTGGAGAGAGGGTGGGACCTTTACTAGTTCCACGGGTGGAACACTGGGAGGGGTCGTAGTTCCACGGGTGGAACACTGGGAGGGGTCGTAGTTCCCGAGAGCGGGGGGCCCTTTACTTGATCAGCAAACTGGCCTGGAGAGAGGGTGGGCCCTTTACTAGTTCCACGGGTGGAACACTGGGAGGGGTCGTAGTTCCACGGGTGGAACACTGGGAGGGGTCGTAGTTCCCGAGAGCGGGGGGCCCTTTACTTGATCAGCAAACTGGCCTGGAGAGAGGGTGGGCCCTTTACTAGTTCCACGGGTGGAACACTGGGAGGGGTCGTAGTTCCACGGGTGGAACACTGGGAGGGGTCGTAGTTCCCGAGAGCGGGGGGCCCTTTACTTGATCAGCAAACTGGCCTGGAGAGAGGGTGGGCCCTTTACTAGTTCCACGGGTGGAACACTGGGAGGGGTCGTAGTTCCACGGGTGGAACACTGGGAGGGGTCGTAGTTCCCGAGAGCGGGGGGCCCTTTACTTGATCAGCAAACTGGCCTGGAGAGAGGGTGGGCCCTTACTAGTTCCACGGGTGGAACACTGGGAGGGGTCGTAGTTCCACGGGTGGAACACTGGGAGGGGTCGTAGTTCCCGAGAGCGGGGGGCCCTTTACTTGATCAGCAAACTGAGGGTGGGCCCTTTACTAGTTCCACGGGTGGAACACTGGGAGGGGTCGTAGTTCCACGGGTGGAACACTGGGAGGGGTCGTAGTTCCCGAGAGCGGGGGGGCCCTTTACTTGATCAGCAAACTGGCCTGGAGAGAGGGTGGGCCCTTTACTAGTTCCACGGGTGGAACACTGGGAGGGGTCGTAGTTCCACGGGTGGAACACTGGGAGGGGTCGTAGTTCCCGAGAGCGGGGGGCCCTTTACTTGATCAGCAAACTGGCCTGGAGAGAGGGTGGGCCCTTTACTAGTTCCACGGGTGGAACACTGGGAGGGGTCGTAGTTCCACGGGTGGAACACTGGGAGGGGTCGTAGTTCCCGAGAGCGGGGGGCCCTTTACTTGATCAGCAAACTGGCCTGGAGAGAGGGTGGGCCCTTTACTAGTTCCACGGGTGGAACACTGGGAGGGGTCGTAGTTCCACGGGTGGAACACTGGGAGGGGTCGTAGTTCCCGAGAGCGGGGGGGCCTTTACTTGATCAGCAAACTGGCCTGGAGAGAGGGTGGGCCCTTTACTAGTTCCACGGGTGGAACACTGGGAGGGGTCGTAGTTCCCGAGAGCGGGGGGCCCTTTACTTGATCAGTGATCAGCAAACTGGCCTGGAGAGAGGGTGGGCCCTTTACTAGTTCCACGGGTGGAACACTGGGAGGGGTCGTAGTTCCACGGGTGGAACACTGGGAGGGGTCGTAGTTCCCGAGAGCGGGGGGCCCTTTACTTGATAGGGTGGGCCCTTTACTAGTTCCACCGGTGGAACACTGGGAGGGGTCGTAGTTCCACGGGTGGAACACTGGGAGGGGTCGTAGTTCCCGAGAGCGGGGGGCCCTTTACTTGATCAGCAAACTGGCCTGGAGAGAGGGTGGGCCCTTTACTAGTTCCACGGGTGGAACACTGGGAGGGGTCGTAGTTCCACGGGTGGAACACTGGGAGGGGTCGTAGTTCCCGAGAGCGGGGGGCCTTTACTTGATCAGCAAACTGGCCTGGAGAGAGGGTGGGCCCTTTACTAGTTCCACGGGTGGAACACTGGGAGGGGTCGTAGTTCCACGGGTGGAACACTGGGAGGGGTCGTAGTTCCCGAGAGCGGGGGGCCCTTTACTTGATAAGCAAACTGGCCTGGAGAGAGGGTGGGCCCTTTACTAGTTCCACGGGTGGAACACTGGGAGGGGTCGTAGTTCCACGGGTGGAACGCTGGGAGGGGTCGTAGTTCCCGAGAGCGGGGGAAAAAATAGTGGAAAGGGGGATTGTGAGGTCATGGGTCATTGTATGTTGGGTGTCTGGTTTGTTTTGTGTCTTTTCAACACTGTCTCCTACTTGTTGTTTGACCTTGTCGCCTTCCCCGTTTCTATATTATTGACTCTGGGGTCTGTCTTCTTGCTATGGTCGTCTTATTCGTTTTTTCTTCGGGTCGTCTTATTCGTTTTGTCTGGGTTTGGTTCCTCATTCGTTTTAGTGCTTGACCCTAGGGGTGATAATTTATTTTAAGTATTTGTTTCCCCTGTTATGTTTTCATTTTTAGGCCTAGTAGTTATTCTTAACATTTGGTTTCGGTAGGTTGCTTCGTTATTTTCGGTCTCTGGGTTAGGCTATAATTGACTTTAGTTAGGCGGTTCGTAGAAAAGCCTAACATAAAGCCTAGTCTGGGCTTAGTATGGGTTAGACATTGTTTAACTTTGGGTTATTCCTAGGGTTTATTAGTCAGTTCAACCATTTCATTATATTAATAATAATGTTATGGTTGATTTATTCAAAGGGATTAAATACTTTATCAATATATTTATTTATTTTATTTCTATCAATATAGCAAGCATAATCTTCTAATATGTAATCAATATACATTACAACCACTTTATAAAACAGGTCTAAGTTTTCATATTCTGTTTTAGCATAAACATAAGTGCCAGATAAAAATGAGTTCATATGATAACCTACAAGACGTTTTGTGCTTCCTTCGCTCCACATATTGGTAAGAAAATCTCCAACAATACCAAATACATCAGCATTATGAACAAATGAGTTTAATACTTTTTTTATCTTTAGCCCCTCTTGCTTTAATTAATTCTTTCATTTGTTGTTTCATGATACTTCTCTTTCTTATCCTGTCGTCTATGAATGATTTCGGATTAATCTTTATCAATAAGAAGAACTGCTTTTCTACTTTACTCAATTCTATACCAAATCTTGGATATTCATCACTAAAGTTATTGTCATGATGTTTTAGTTTCTCACACTTTTTACATTGTAGATAATCAACTACTTCATTACCTATATTTTCAGGTAATATCTTATTTAGAATGGCTTTTCTATTCCCCTTAATAGATTTACACACATGGCAATTTTCATACTTAAATATACTCATTTTCCTCTTACTATTCTAAGGCGTTTTGTCTTTAAGTATTTTTAACTATAATATTATTTGTTAGTTAATAATATTATGGTTGGTCAATAACGATGAATTTTAACCATTGTATTAAATCATAAAAGACTTGCCGTTTATTTAAATATGTAGTTATCATTGAAAATATTCTTAAATAATGATACAGATACTGTTTTAAATCAACTATATTACTATAATATTCACATTCATTATATTTAGTTACCAATAGTTCTTTCAGTTCTTTTACTTTCTTCTCATTAAAATAATGATTATAAGCGTCTTCAAATTTGTCATGTATTTGTTTATTATACAACTCGCTATATTTTTCACAAAAGTCAGTTTCATATATATAAACATCATCTACATAAACATTAGCATAAATACTAGCACAGCAAAAGTTAGGGTTAAAACCGCTCAACACCTGTAATATTATATCTCTATGTTCAGGATACTCATTGTTTCTTACTAAACTATAAATAAGGATGGAAACATCATAATCTAAATAATAGTTTCTTGATACACAGTCACTACATCCGATATAGGAAAAGATATTCTCATTTACACCATCAGTAAATACATTAAAGTTATTCTTCAACTGATAATATATTAATTTACAGTTCTTACAGTTTTTAATATCATCCTTTATTAATTTACGACCATACTCAATCTCTTTCTCAATGTTATAATCTACTGTTACAACGCTTTCACTATCACTCATTACTATAATATACTAGGGCGCTATGTCTTTAAGTATATATTAATTAATTAATAGTATTTCGTGTCTATTATATTTTTTAGTTTTACCTTCTAGGATATAGTGTTTATTGAGCTGTAGGTCTCTGCCTATTTCCTTAACCGTGTATGTTTGTTCGCTCCATTGATTGCGCGATTCTTTTCTTGATGTGTAGTTGCCCTTTCCTTTTACAAATACTTTCACCTTATCCCCGACTTCTACCTTTGGATACTTTCTTAAATACTTTTCTTTCAATACCGAGTTTGCCTTCACTTTCACCGCGTTTTCGTCCTTATGCGCTTCGTCTGGAGTCATATCTGTGGTTGAGTGTTTCATTTGTTTATTATATTTGTTTAATACTGGTTGTAATAAAATCGTCCATGCTCCTTTCGTTACTAACGCTCTATCAGTAATCATTTTCTTAATAGTTCTAATTGCTCTCTCTGCTACGTTCGCGTGTGTTAAAGTTACTATATGGTCAATGCCTTCCCCTTTCAAATAATCCTGTAGTTTCTTATAGTTAAACGCCCCATCATCATCCGAATAAATACTATTAGGATAACCCATAACCTTAAAGCACTCCATAAAAGCATTATACACTGTTTCACCGTCTCGGTTCTCCATAGGCACGATATGAATTTTCTTACTAAAATTATCAATACATAACAACGCATACCGCTTATACTCTTTCTTAAAAGTGTCAGTGTCTTTCATTAAACTAACCATATCCATAATATCAACACTATAAACTGCTCTAGCATAAGGCGCCGAATAACTGTTATAATTCTTATAATTTCTCCTTTGAGTTGTTTGTTTCTTAACCCAGTCCTTAACATATTGGAAGGTTACACCCGCTCCGTCTTTATTTGCTTCTTCATATAAACTTCTTACTGACCCGTATCCTCTTTCCAAATCGTAATATATCTTCTCCAAAATCTCATTAGCACTCAGAATTAATATTAACTAGAAATTTAATTAATATTAATTATAAACCTACAATTTTCCTCACTAATGTTTTCTCTATTTCTTTTTGTTGCTTCTCTTCATAAATTCTCTTACACCTTTCGGTGCTCTGATGCTTTGCTTTATTACTGTTACTTGTTATTGTTTTACCACATCTTTCACATACATAACTCTTACTGTTTTTCTTATAATAATCATTAAAATAATCTTCTTCTTTATACTTCTGGTTCAACCTATCATTATAAATTTTCTTCTTTTCTTTCTTGATACACTTATCACTTTCACTATCAGTAGTTGAAATATCCCCACTATCAATACTATTCCATAACAGGTCAAATAAATCGTCATTAATTGTTGTTTTTATTCCGTCATTACCTACGAAGTAGTTAGTCATTATTTAATTAATAATATGAATATTTCTTTAAGTTGCTTATGCTAAAGCATAAGCGATAAAAGAAATATCTCATTATAATTTTCTTACTGATTAAAACCATAATCTATTGTTGATGCTACGCTTGTTGAACTGCTTAAAACTGTTGATGGTCGCGCGCTGTTGTTACTTCTTCTTGAACTTGGAACGCTTTGAGGTGGCGAACTTCTTACACTTTGTGGTGGCGAACTTCTTACACTTTGCGGTGGTGTTACTGTTTGATAAACTGGTAGCGCTGCATTACTTGAACGCCTTGACGATGAAGATGAACTACTGGATTGTGGAGGCGTTGGATTATTCTTATTACTTGCTTGTGCTTCTTCGTTTTCTTCATCGTCTTCATCTTCATCAGCACCACCACCAAAACTAAAAAACTCTCTTAATCTTCTTAAATCATCCATAATTTGACTTCTTTGTTGTGGTTGTGATGACTGACTTGAACTACTACGACTGACATTATTAGGTAGCCCGCTAGGCATTGAACTGGGTTCTGACGGTTCTGACGGCTCCGATGGCGATGAGATACTGTTCTGTTTCAGCATATACCTAAATGTTTGTGTCATTTTGTTTCTTCTATCCTTTAACAAACTTTCATAATCTTTAATTTCACTATCAAATATCCACCCTATACCTTCAAAATCTGGGTAATCCGCTAAAACTCCCTTATCTGCTGTTGTTATGCCACTTTCTCGTATATCTTCAACTTCATAACCTGTAGTATCTAAAAATGGGTTATACATACCTTTAATATAAACATCATCATCGGATACTCTCCTTTTCCTTTTTGGTAGTTTATTTTTATATAAATTTAGTCGTTTATACATATATTATAAGATAAGAAAAATTAAGTTCCTGTCATGGCACCTATTGCTCCCTTTACTGCTCCCTTTCCTACCTCCTGTAATCCTGCCGAAAGCGCAGATGATGCCGCCGACCCCGCACTTGATAAAAACTGACGAACAACACCACCACTACTACTTGACCGGTTTCTCTTAATATTTTTCCATTCATTCTTCTTCGTTTTAAGTTTATTTGCGTCTGCTAATGTGTTCCAATTACCATCTTTAATTAAATCATCAATTAATGTTAATAAATACAGCTTTTTTGACATATCGTTAGGTTCATTTTCAACTTGTCTTGTTATTTCATCAGTTAATAAATCACGATAAAATAATTGAAACATTATACCATCAATAGTTATACTTTTATTAATCAAAACAGATTTCCAATCATTACTGAAATTGAAGACTCCTTTCTCATACATCGTTAATTCTTCATATTCATCGTCTGGTATTAATTCTTCTGTTGATACATCTTCTTCTTCTGGTGGTGTTTCTAGTCGTGGCATATCTAATAAACCTGTAAATCCACGATTTAACATGTTATGAGTAAGTGTATCGTTTAACCTATTTACTGCTTGACTATGGCGTTGTCCCACCTCTTGTTGTCGTTGCTCTGTTTGTCTTCTTCTTTGCTCTGGTTCTCTTGCTAGGTATGTTCTAACATCTACATCTGAACCTATTGATTGTGGCGTAACCATTCCCGAGTCGCCTTGAACTGTCTCAATGGGTGTAGCACTTCCTGAAGCGTCGCGGTGTTGCTCTACATGAAATGTTTGTCCGTTTTGTTGTGACTGTCGTTGTAGCATCATCTGACGCATTTGTCTATCCATTATTCGGTTTTGTTGTTCCTTTAACAATTCAACATGGTCGGCACCATCAAAGAAACTACCTTGCGGACTGTTCCTAAATTGCGTTGCCGTTCTGTCAGGAAATGGTCTTAATAGTTGTTGGTCTTCACTGATTAAACCTAAAATCTCGTTGAATGTAGGTTTTCGTTTCAATCCATATTTTTGATAAGGGTTTATTAACTCAAATCTTGCTGTTTTAGTTGTCATTAGTTTATATAAATATATTTAGATTAATATTTTTATTTAAACAACGGTTAATTTTTTAAGTTCTTCAATTCGCTTTTTCATATGCTCTATACTTGAATGTGGTAAGTTCGGTCTATGTAGTTCATTCATTAAACGGTCTAACTCTTGTTGGTAGTTCTTACGCTTGTTACTCTCTAATAGTTCATTGCGCTTTAGCAAACTACCTTGATATGTTTCTCTTAATTTCATATGGTCTCTTAAATGTTCTAAATATCTTGTATCTTGAAGTTCAAAAGGGCTATATTGTTTAGTTGATGTGCTTATCTTAAAACCTTTAACATCATCAGGATGTTGTTTCCGCTTTAGTCGTTTATTATACTTCCTAGAAACATTATATATTTACTTTAGATTTTATTATTATCGCCTTTTACTTCTTAATCCTCCTACAAACATACTCTGCGTTAAGGCATTTGCCTTCTCTCTTCTTTTATTCATATACTCTTGTTGTATCAGTTTGAAATTATCGTTAATAATTTCTTGTGGTGATTTAATAACTGGTGGTGGTTCTGGTGCTCTTACTTGTTGTTTAACCTGTTGTAAATACACCGGTTCGCTTTCCTGTGGTATAACTTCATTATGTATAACTTCATTATGTATAATTTCGTTTGCGTATGTTGGTTGTTGTTGTATTGCCACTGCCTTAGGCTTTGCTTTTCCTTTAGGTTTTGGTTTTATGGCTTTATCTTCTAGTTTGGAGCATTTATGTGAGTATCTTAAAGTCTTTAGCGTTAAGTTTGCTCCGCAGTCTTTACAATTAACCTTTTTGTTTTTCATCCTGTCCGTTTTGTTTTTAAACTCTTGTTCTGGTTCTTTGGGTGCTTCTTGCTTAACATCAACTGTTTTAACATCTGGTTGTGGTTCAGGTGCTTCTTCATTTACTATATTGGTATCTTCTTCATTTTTATTATCTTCATCACTCATCTTATATATTATTCTATATTATTTCTATTTTTAATGAAATGGAAATAAAATAGATACTTAAAGATACTGCTTATATTGTTACCTTTTTTAATTTATAAATTTACAAAGAGGAGACTAAAACTTATTGGGGTATTGTGAAAGTCTATTGTTTTGCCCCTCGCATCGGTTATTCTAAATCGTAAGCGCTTAAAACTTCTGTTACTAACATCTATAAAATCGTTCATCAAAGGAGGTGAGCTTGAAACCGTAACGCCTCCGACATTATACATCATGTTAATTTTCTTTATGATGGCGTTTGAAAAACTATTAGGCGCTGAATAGTGGTAGTCGCTTAACTCGCTACAAATGATATAAACCGAGTTGAAAGGATTTAAGTTAAATAAACCACTTGTCCATGATGTGTTGGTCATTGCTTTAATTTCATAATTGCCTATTAGTTTGTTAATACTCATTGGGTCATCAATTATATAAGATGGGTCACTGGGTGTTGTATTGTGCCATAAGATGCCCTTTAGTTCTTCATCAGTAGGAATTTTAAAACTAAAGGTGTTAAGTGTTATTGTTATTACTGCGTTTCTTTGGTCGCTGTCATAAGATGAAGTAAATAAGTCCGCTTGAATGTCGCTATTTAAGGCATTAAGTTGTGCTATAATATTAGCGATTAATTGTGAGGCAAAGAAGACCTGATTTTTAACGTCAATCTTACAAAACCTTTCAATTTCACCAGTGCTAGTTTTATACAAAATTAAACAAAAGTATTGATAAAATCCTTCAGGGGTAGTATAATAACTTTGAGGTATTACTTCATCTGTTACATACATAACGGTATTTGGGAAGGTTTCTAAGTTTTCATTTAGTTCAATTATAAAATCACTACTGCTACTGCTTTGGGGCAGTCTTTCTCCACTATCAACAAACACCTTTGAATAAGTCAATTTACGATTTGAAAGCATTATTAATTAATGTTAGAAAATTTATAATTAATATTATAATTAATGGCAGGTGTTAATGTAGGTGTCAGAGTAGCAGAAATATTAAGAGGGTTACAAACAGCAAGAGCAGGAGGTGGGATAGCGAGAGAGGCAACGATGGAACAACAAGCGTTAAGAGGTTTTCAAGACGGGCGAGGTAGCATAACAAACATTCTAGAAGATGCTTTACAAGGACGAGGGAGAATTAATAATTTAAACACAGGAGCGGGAAAGTATCTAGCGTCAGAGGCAGGTAAGGATATGGAGAGAGCAAGGCATGAAAGAAGGGAAAGAGAGGAAGAAGCACAACAAGAATTAACGCGAGAAGAGTTAAGAAAGAAGAGACTATTAACTAGAGCAGAGGATGTTAACAAACATTTTAACACATCGGTGGCACGATACGACCCTAAATACAGAGAAGTCGTTAATGTTGAAAATGAAAACAGCATTGATGACGTTAAGGGATTACAAACTGCCTACGCTAGAAACACAGGATTATTCAAGCAAGGAAACACGCTATATATTTCAGGCACGGGTGGTAAATCCGGTTTTGGTTCTAAAGTAAATGATGTTTTCAGTGATATATTTTTAATACCTACACATAATGTTCAAATGTCGGAGAAATACAAGGATGTAATGGCAGAGTTGGAGAAAAACCCAGACGTTACTCGTTTGGTGGGACATAGCCTTGGCAGTTCCGTTCTTCAAGAAATAAACAACAGGAACAATCAAAAGTATATAACAACGACTTATAATGCCCCTTTTATTTCCTTTGGTAATCGCCAGAAGAACCCACACGCGTTAAGATTTTCAAATAAAGGGGATGTAATCAGTGCTTTAGATAGGAACGCAATCAAAGTTGAAACCGGAACAATAAACCCATCGGAGGCACATAAGTTTAAAAATATGACTACACAGGGTAGTTTTGAACAAGGAGTGGATGATAGCGCTCAAGTGGCAAGAAATATTCAAATACAAAATTGGAACAAATAATCTAAACAATATTAATGAACAAATCTAAGTATCAGCCATATAAAGAGTTAATACTAAACGGGAAGGCAAATAAGTTAAATAGCATAATACAAAGGGATATTAACAAAAAAGATTACAATATGATTAAGGACATGCTAGAAGAAAAGCAAGAAATAATTATAAAAAATAATGATATTAAAACTAAAAAGATTTTGCCACCTGAAACTGATAAAAAGAAATCTAAAGAATATTAAAATCTAATCTAGTTTATATAATAATGGATAATTTAGTAGCAGAAGCAAGTGATGTTATGAGCCCAGCGTTAGACTTTGGATTACCAAAAACAGCTCAATACGCCGTAGATCGCCGACATGTAAATTATTTCCCGAGCGGTAGCAACGTTTATAAAAGTGACGGAAGCGGAAATTTAAATATTAGGTTTTACATTACAGGTGAAGACGGGACTTATTTAGATTTATCTAGTATCCGTTTATTTGCTAATTTAAAGAACAATGATGTAGAAAGTCATTTCTTACGACCCCTGTCTGGTCTTCACGGTTTCTTCGCTCGTTATAGATGTTCCGTAGGAGGTCAGTTAGTTCAAGACATTGACCAATATAATAGACATTGTGAGTTATACAACTCGTTTAAATCTGCCGATGCTAGACACTCTGATGATATTGAAAGCGCGGCTAATCCTCGTTGGGACGATGACTGGCGACATAAATACGCTAATGGTTTGGAACAGTTTGTAGGAATAGATTATGACCCTACTACAACTAATCCATCTACAAGCACCACTGTAGAAGCGGCGCCCACTGGAAACAAAAATTATCGTGACTTTAACGCTTTTGGTGATATTGGCAATAGATACACTCGTCATTCTATGTCAGGAATTCGTGGAGGTGAATATGTAAGATTAGGTCATAAATTTAAATGCGGTTTCCTAGAGAGTAATTATTATCTACCAGTTCGTTATGCTCCTTTAGAAATTGAAGTCACTTTATCATCAGACCCAGAAGCACCAATTATTAAACCAGTTGTAACAGCAGGTGATTACAGCGATAGTAAGGGGGATAGATACGGTCATTATTTCACAACGGGCGACACAAGCACATTATGGGAACTGAACTCGCTGATTGTAAGAGCAGAAGTAGTAACGCTAGACAGTCAAGTAAATAATAATATTACCTCCCATCTTTTACAAGGTGGTTCATTGAAAATTGTTTATCCTATGTATCACACACTAAGTCAAACTTTCAGCACTGACGGAACCGAGATTAATATGAATGTTGTTAAATCAGCAAGTAAATTAAGAGACCGGGACGCTGTGGGAGTGCACCTTTTCCATTTGTTTAAAGATATTTTAAAAACACTCACAGCGTACCCCTATTTTATAAAAACAAAATCGCGAGTCATGCGCAACATGCAAGTGCGCCAACACAAAGCAGCGATACGGTGTATGTCCTGTCCCCGTTTTCAATATAAATGAGCCAGATTTATTGGAATCCTAGAAACAACAATAGGAATCCTCTATTTAAATCCGCAGGAACCCTATGTTAAATCAATCGGAGCCGTAAAGTCAATAGGAAGCCTCTTAACATGAATTGGAGGCCCTTCACAAAAAATAAGAATCCTTCATGAGCCTAAACCAATAGGAACCCCTTTAAAGTGAATGAGATTCCTATTAATATTAATACGAATCCCATTAACATGAACAAGAATCTGATTAAAATTTGTAGGAATCTTATCACATGAGTAGGGGCCTTATTAAAATAATTAGGAACCCTATGAAACTTTATTGGAATCCTATGAAAATGAATAGGAATCCTCTATTGAAATATCGGAACCGGATAACAGATAATAGGACGGAAGCCGATTAAAATGAATAGGAACCCTTGACAAATCAGAAAGAACCCGGGTTGCAATTCACAGGAATCCTATTAAAACGAGAAGGAATCTTACTAAAATGAATAGGAACCAATAGGCCTGAAAAAACAATAGAAGCCTTTAACAAGAACTAATAAGAATCCTACTAAACTAATATGAGCCTAATCCTTAAAATTAATTAAAACCCTTTGCGAATCCTAGTAACATGAATAAGAACCCTGTTTAAATTGATAGGAGCCTTATTAGATTGGTAGGAACATTAGGGCGTGATGTCTTAAAATATGTTGCCAAGGTACAGTGTTTAGTATAGATATTAGGTTTTGCTTGTTGGGGGATGACTGCTTGAGATACCCTAGCTAAGGTATAGTTTTCAGGATAGATGTCCTGTCTTGCGTATTGGGGCGTGATTGATTATATGGAGGTTTTGGTACTCTCTCGAGATTTTGCAGGATTCGAGTTTGCTTTTGGTACCTCCTCGAGAAATGGTGGCTGGGAGAGAGCCTCAGATCACGAAATCATGGAAAAAAACATTGGTTTCGCCAATGTTGTTGAAGGATGGAGCTGAAAAACATTGGCAAAACCGACGTTTTCCAAAAAATGAGCACGAAATTCATGGATAACATTGGTTTTACCAATGTTTTTGAAGGATTGAGCCGAAAAACATCGGTAAAACCAATGTTTTCCAAAAAATCCATGCTTTTCAAACCATGTGGCTGGGAGCACGGAATTCATGGATAATATATCAATGTTGTTCAAATTTGTGCAAAGCAGGACCTAGAGAGTATTTTGTCACGTCTCTCGCTCGCAAGCATCAGGACATTTCGTTCATCGCCCACCAGATGAGAGAAACACATAATGCGGTGTGCTGGATTGCCCATGTTAGTGCTTTTGTCACGTACAAGAGGGCACTCAGACATAAAATCCCACAAAACCTTTAAAAAAATATGAGAGACTCTTCCCAGGGGTCCGGGTCCCCAACAGAGTCCCCCCAGAAAACCAAAAAAACCAAAAAAACCAAAAAAACCAAAAAAACCAAAAAAACCAATCCTGAGGGACTCTGTTGGGGACCCGGACCCCTGGGAAGAGTCTCTCAGGATTGGTTTTTTTGTTTTTTTTGGTTTTTTTGGTTTTTTTGGTTTTTTTGTTTTTTTTGGTTTTTTTGGTTTTTTGTTTTGTGTATTATCCCTTTTTGCACAGTCTTTCGTGTTTTTTTAGGTTGTTGTATAGATATTAGGTTTTGCTTGTTGGGGGATGACTGCTTGAGATACCCTAGCTAAGGTATAGTTTTCAGGATAGATGTCCTGTCTTGCGTATTGGGGCGTGATTGATTATATGGAGGTTTTGGTACTCTCTCGAGATTTTGCAGGATTCGAGTTTGCTTTTGGTACCTCCTCGAGAAATGGTGGCTGGGAGAGAGCCTCAGATCACGAAATCATGGAAAAAACATTGGTTTCGCCAATGTTGTTGAAGGATGGAGCTGAAAAACATTGGCAAAACCGACGTTTTCCAAAAAATGAGCACGAAATTCATGGATAACATTGGTTTTACCAATGTTTTTGAAGGATTGAGCCGAAAAACATCGGTAAAACCAATGTTTTCCAAAAAATCCATGCTTTTCAAACCATGTGGCTGGGAGCACGGAATTCATGGATAATATATCAATGTTGTTCAAATTTGTGCAAAGCAGGACCTAGAGAGTATTTTGTCACGTCTCTCGCTCGCAAGCATCAGGACATTTCGTTCATCGCCCACCAGATGAGAGAAACACATAATGCGGTGTGCTGGATTGCCCATGTTAGTGCTTTTGTCACGTACAAGAGGGCACTCAGACATAAAATCCCACAAAACCTTTAAAAAAATATGAGAGACTCTTCCCAGGGGTCCGGGTCCCCAACAGAGTCCCCCCAGAAAACCAAAAAAACCAAAAAAACCAAAAAAACCAAAAAAACCAAAAAAACCAATCCTGAGGGACTCTGTTGGGGACCCGGACCCCTGGGAAGAGTCTCTCAGGATTGGTTTTTTTGGTTTTTTTGGTTTTTTTGGTTTTTTTGGTTTTTTTTGGTTTTTTTGTTTTTTTTGGTTTTTTTGGTTTTTTGTTTTGTGTATTATACCTTTTTGCACAGTCTTTCGTGTTTTTTTAGGTTTTTGTTTGAGATTTTGCATTTTTTGTTACAAAAAAGTGCACTCCCACAGCGTCCCATTTTCTAAATTAAACGGTATGTTTATCACTTTATATAGACAACAGCGTGGAGCATCTTTAGGAACAGGAAACACAGCAGGAATGGAAAATGGCTACTATTTACCCGACAATTATGTTTATAAGCGTTGGAATTACTTTTACAATCCGATGATTAACGCTAGACTTAATGACCTTGGAGCAAATGCGACAGAAGCAGATAAAGGGTATGGTTTCGCTAATAAGAATTTAAATATTTCGTGGCAGGTTCAAATACATAACAAAAAATATCCAGAATTTGAATCACAAAGTTTATCCGAGCATTGGTATTTCTTAAACCGTATGCTTTCATATATTAACCCAGACCAAGACGCATGTAGTATTACCTACGAGCAGTATAGAAGCGATAAATTCATCATTGGTATTAATTTTGAAAAAATGAGTGAGCAACATATGACTGGCGTAAATACAAAAATGAGTGGTTTATCTAATATTAAAATAAAACCATTTAGAACATTAGCTGAAGCAGAGAAAATCCAAGAGATATTTTGTCATATCCTTACCGAAGCTGTTCTGGAAATAAGGTCCGATGGAAGTATAATTTACGATTAGTTCTTTCATTTGTAATAATAATAATATTACAACAAAATTACTACAATTTACTATTAATTGCTATAGTTAGTTAAAGAGTAGAACATTATAGTAATTAATGGGAGAAGTTTCCAAGAAAGACTTTAGCAAAGCAAAAATATATTGTATAAGAAACAACATAAACGACGAAATCTATGTAGGTTCATCAACCCAACCATTAAGTAAAAGAATGGAGAAACATAGATGTGACACTAGGAACGTTAAGAAAAACAGTTGTTCTTTGTATAGATATATGAATGAACTAGGGGTAGAAAACTTTTACATAGAACTAATAGAAGAATATCCGTGTGAAAACATTGAACAATTAAGAAGAAAAGAAGGTGAATGGATTAGAAAAATGGCAACATTAAACGACCAAATCGCAGGAAGAACAACAAGAGAATATTATGACGAACATATCCAAGAAAAGAAGGAATATGACAAGATATATCAAGAAGCAAACAAAGAAAAAAGAAGACAACAAGCAAAGGAAAGATATGAGAGAGACAAAGAAAGAATAAAACAATATGCTAACGAACGCTACTACAAAGATAAAGATAAAATCAGAGAATATACAAAACAAACTATAGAATGTCCATGCGGTGCTAAATTTCTAATACTAAACAAGTCCAGACACTTAAAAACTAAATGTCACCAAGCATATGAACAATCACTAACCGAAGATATTTAATATTATTATCTAATCAATAATAATATTAACTATGATAAATCAAACAATGAGTTTAGATGGGACAACAACTATTTACGCTAATGATTTTATAAAAGTCTATGAAACAGGAACATCAACCATTGAACAAGACTTCGCAACAAAAACAGAATTAACAAACATAAACACAGCAAACGCATCAAGCATTCAAGCGAACACAGATGCTATTGATATTTTGAATACCAAACAGCTTCAAAATTTTAATAATATTAATGCTATTAATACTGATTTAACTAATAATTACCAAACAAACACAGTTTTAAGTAGCAACTTTTACACTAAAACGGAGGTAGATACAACATTTACTAACTATTATACATCAACACAAATAGATACAAATTTATCAACTAATTACCAGACCAATGCCCAATTAGGGGTTAATTACTATAATAAAGGCGAGGTGGATACATTAATAGCAGGTGCGGGTGGCGGCGGTTATACGGATACAGAAATTGATAATTTATTAGCTTTAAGAGTTCCATTGAGTGATTTTACTGATAGGTTAAAACAAACCCAGTTATTGATTGTAGCGCTCCAACTATTATTCATACGGGCTTAACATTGAATAATGAAACAATAAATATATCACCGACTACTGGGTTATTATTTAGCAATCAAACGGGAGGAGGGGATAAAGTAGTAAGTGTGTTTAAAAATGCTACTAATTATATAACTTTACAAGGAAATAAAATTGTATCAAACGCTACATCTGATGATAGTGTTGTAGATTTAGAATTAAACCCGTCCGGAAATGTTAATATTACTAATGATTTATCAGTATCTAATTTAACAGCAGACGGCATTAATTTAACAAATAATGTTAATATCGGTGGAAATATTGAATTAACAGACGCTAATACAAGTATAGAAAGATATAATAACGCTACTAAATCAAATATATCAATGGATTTTAGAACAGACCAAGAGGCAATGAGATTAATGTTAGGAGCACCAACAGACGCAGACACTAATACATTTATTGAATGTAATAATACAACAGGAGGAACAACATTATTTAACCCAACTTATTTTAAGGACACTATAAATTATGAAAACGACACCTTAAATATTTCTAATAACTCAGGAATTACATTTTATAAAGATACCACGGATGCCTCTAATGTAATGTGCGTTAAGAATGCTCAAGGATACTTAAAATTTATTTCTTTTGGTATTAATGCCTATAACACAAGCAACGACAGTTCTTCATTACTTTTATTAAATACAGCAAACGGAAATGGTGTTTATTGCTTATCGTTAGGCATTGGAGTTATTCAAGGTTCAAATAAACTAAATGTATCGGGAGGCAATGCTAATTTTGGAAGCACAGCATCGTTTCAAAGCACATCAACATTCAACGGCGATATTTATGTAAATAATTCGGGTAGAATATTTCAAAGAGCCGACGCTAATAATTCATTAAATGTAATATCAACAGAAGAAATAAATTTTTCATTACAATCAAATAGAACAACCGACCCGACAACTGCTACTATTGCTTTACAATTAAATGACACTAACGGAATTACATTAAACAGAGCCGTTACAAATAACCTCACTTTTAACAGCATTGGTAATATCGTTGGTGAAGCAGATGTCATTAGTTGGGGGCGTTTTATGTTTCAAAATAGTAGCGAATTAACAGAAGTATTGGATACTCAATATAAGTTATATATTAGAAATGGTGATACATTAGGAGAAATGAACTTAACAATAGGTTTAGAAAGTAGCACGCCAGAAATTCAATTAACGGATGGAAAAATAAATTTATTAGGCAATCTGGAAATAACTCACACTGATGTATCAGGGTCGCAACGAGTATTAATAAATAACCCAGATACTGACGGATTTATTAGATTAAGCAATAATAATTTATCAAGATTAGACGCAACAAATACAGGCGTAGATGTTTATGGTTTCTTTACTACAACGAATAACGCTGATATTGGAGGAAATGTAACATGTGTTGCTTTAACAGAAACATCAGACGCTAAATTGAAAGATAATGTTAAGGAGGTAAATACGAAAGAATGTTACAAAGCAGTTAAATATATTAAACCTAAAACATATAATTTTATTAAAGACGAAGATAAAAAGTCAAACTTGGGTTTTATAGCTGATGACATAAAAGACGCTAAGATGCCGAAAGAATGGGATAACATAATATATTATAACGATGAAGGTATAAAATTATTAGCATACAATAAGATGACTGTTGTTCTCTGGGGTTGTGTTCAAGAGTTACAAAAAGAAATAACTTCTTTGAAAGGTGAAATAACGAAATTGAAAAAGAAAAATAAAGATGATGATGATTAATTATTGTGTATATTAATATATAATGACTGATTTTCACTCGGAGTATTCAACTTGTATGGAACTTATAAAACAAAAGAGTAAAGAAGTATCAGAAACCGATATACTTTTAAAAGCGATGAAAGACTTATTAAATAAGTTAGAAGAGGAAGAAAAGAAAGTAGAAGCATTGAAGAAGAAGAAAGAGAAATGCCCGTGTCTCGGTTTTACTCACCTTCACTTCTGTAATCCTAGTTTGTTTTGATAATTAATAATATATTTGATTATATTATTAATCATCCGATGTTTCTACTGATTTTAAATAGGTTTGGTGCTTTCTTCTTGTTATATGTATAGGTAAGTTGTGTTTTAATAATTTTTGACCACATTGACATATTACTTCTTCTTTCTTATTTTCATACCATTGTTTGTTTCTAATCTTTGTCTCTTCCGGATGTTCTTCTCTGTATTTCTTACATCTAACTGCGTTTTTCTCTTGCCCTCCGCGATTGTAATAATAGTCTGTTCTCTGTTCTTTTATTTCGTCTTTCTTTTTGGTATATCGTTCTTTTGCTTTCTGACACATGACGTCTTTATTGTTTTGATATTTTGCTTGGTCTCTTTCTTTATACTTGTTTGGATTGTCAAGTCTATCCTGCCGTTTCCTTTCGTTATAGTCTAAAGCTTGTTTGGTTCTATCATCATCGGTTGCGTGAGGGTTTATTTGGTTCAATGTTGCTTTAAGTTCTTCTATATACTGTCGTTCTTGTTTAAGTGCTTCCAGTCGGTTTTTACACTCTACTGTTTGTAACAAGACCATTTCAAAATTATCAAAACCGCCATTTTCTCTGATGAATTTGTATAAATAGTTGTTATGATTTTTGTTGTTGGTGTTATTACAGTTGTTCTTGTGAGTGTTCTTTCTCTTTATAAAATTTGTTGTGTGACCTACATAACATTGATTAACCTGTAAGTTCTTACAAACAATCTTATAAAAATGTGTATTTGAATAATCTATTTCTTTTCTAGGCATAGTATCCTATACAATCTTATAAAAAACATGTCTTTAGATGGTTGTCTCTTCATCAACTTTAAAAACATGGTCTAGATTTATGTAAAACATATTATTAATATCTTGTGACCGTAACTTAATAAAAAAGAATGAAAAAGGTTTAAAATTTACTGCTTGTTGATACATGTCATATAAACGATGTTTATCTACTAACGCGCTATTTTCTTCAATGAAAGCATCAACTTCACGCATGTTTCTTAACTTGAATATGTATAATGAACTACTGTTTAACCTTATTCTAGGTGCTACAGCATTGTATTTTTGAACTGATGTTAGAACTGATATTGCGTTATGTCTGCTTTTTGTATATAAACCGTGTAGTATTTTTGAATATTTCATAAATCGCTGGTCTTCTGCGAAATCGTCAATTACGATAAGCACCGAAAATAGGTTCTTAATTTTATTTTTCTTTTGATATTCAACTACTTTATGTTGAGTATCAATTATTTTTTGTAACGCCGTTGGGTTATAATCATCAAACAGGTATTGTTCCTTATCATTATCAACTTTGAGGTGGTCAGTTATATAACGTTTTACAGGAATCCAGTTGTCATCAACTGAAGCAGTGGGCGAGAAAATGTAAATACGTTCAAAGCAGTTCTTATAAATTTTTAATATGAGGTTTTGAAGTAAAATACCTTTACCGCCTTGACTACTTGCGCATATAATAGACCGAAACGGGAGTTTATCAGCAACTTCAAATTTAGACTGTTTATAGTCATATGTTTTTGGTTCTATAGGTTCAATTGATGGAATATTTTCACTCATTATTAATAATTAGAAATTATATGATTTCAATATATAATGGATACGAAGTATGATACTTATATTGAAACCATAAACGGTTTAGAAGTAATAGAACAGCAGGTAATAACCGATAATAAAATTAAACGATGTTGCTATTTGTCATTAGAGTTTGTAAAGTCAGTTATTATTTGTTTGAAAAATAGTAAGAAATCAAAATAATAATATATGTCGGATAAAGAAAATGATGAACAAAAAGAAGGAGGTTTAAGTGTTACTACAGATGGTATTAACTGTTTATTTTGTAGATGTAAAAGAAATACATATCATAAGGAAACTAAAACAACAACAGAAGATAATAAAGTTATTGTTAATGTTGTAGAAGATAGAAGCAGTTTTAAAATTGGAAAAGGCAGAAATGTATCTCCTGACGATGGAATTTTTAAACCGGACATTTCATCACAGTTTGGAGGCGTTGAGCTTTGTAGCACGGGTTGGGATAAGCATCGTAAAATTACCCCTGAAGAATGCGAGGAACGCCTTGATAAACTTGAAGAAGATGTAGAAGATGTTAAGAAAGATGTTGAACAATTGAAATTTCATGGTCTTAATGTAATGGATTAATATATATGTAATAATAATATGGATTGTTTGTGTTTGAAGAAGGAAAAGAAAGAAACCACGAGTGCTTGGTTAATTGAAAGAAGGAAGATAAGAATGTATAATGCTAGGTTAAGTGCTATAATAGATGAACTGGAGGATTATCAGCATTTAAACCAGTATAAGAAACGATTTAAATTGTTATTTGAATTTTATCAATTACAGGAGATTTTAAAATAATTGTTTAAAGATATGGTTGTTTATATGTTTGACAGTGTAAAGTCTTTTGAAGTCGCGAAGCCTCGCGAGGCGTCAGCCGCCGCGTCCCAGACATCATTTGTTCATTCCCCGCGTGTTTCACCATACCATAAGCATATCAAAAGAGTGTGGTAATGGTTAATTAGTTTGGAGTTTGCGCCCTATTGCCCATTGCTCGTTCAAATGTTCTAATATTAATTAAAATATTAGAAGATTTAATCACTAATCCTAAGGTGTCGCGAAGCTCGTTATGGCATTGAAATGCCGTAATGTCGCGAAGCTCATTAGGCTATATCGTAGATATAGCGTAATGTCCATACGGCAAACTATTAACACTATCTATATAATATCTCTTATTATCGAATGATGATAAACATTGCTTCACTTGGTTTATAGTATATATGTTGTGGTTCTTGCTTCTAATCGTGTTGAAACTGACTGTGTCGCTTCTATTTTCTATTAATGTATCTTCGTATTGTTGAAAATTTAACTCTTTCTTCACTTTATGCTTTACTATGCCTTTTGATTTTTTCTCCTCTTTGTCTTCGTTATATATCTTAAACGCATAACTTTTCGGCTTTAGTCCGACAAATTTAGTTATTATTTTACCATCGCATTCGTCCTTAAATTTTCCTAATACCTTCATGTTTGTTGGGTCGTAGCATTTATGATTTTTATCATAACCGCTGAAGTCCATCTGGTCATTAATTTCTTTGAAGTCATCGTATATATCTTTAGTTTTAGTATGAATAACGAAACTATCAGTGTCGGTATAAATTAACCTGACATTTTCATTATACTTCTCTTTTAGGACATCATAATAAAATGAATACATATGTAACTTACTTAAATCTAATATACTCATTCCGACATATATAGGTTTATTCCGTTTGACCTTCTCTTTTAACTTCTCCACTCCTACCAGATTTTCGTTAATAATGTGCCTGTGCTTGAAGGTAGGATTATTAACGCATTTAGCGTATCGTTCCTGTGTATCCACCAGTTCAAAGTTTATATGTTCCCTTACATTCTCCATCGTTTTTCCATATACCGCGTTGTTCATTAATTTATACTTGTCTTTCTCAAAGTCGGATGTTGCTTGTTTTCTCTTCTCGGTGTTGAAGTCAATCCACGGTTTTAGCCACTCCTTCTGTTTGAAATCTATTACCCTATTAACCTTTTTAAGTTTCAACCCTTGTTTTAAGTAATACTTTAAAATATTAATATGTAATACATAATTAGACTTATCCATAACATTTAATATTAACTTCTTCGTTTGTTCATCTTTTGGTTCCTTGTTCTGGTGGTATGACTTGTATATTTTCTTCTGGCAATCGCTTAACATATCCGCATTTACATTCATTATCTGCGGTGCTAGTGGATAATCAACATGTTTATCATGTAGTTCTTTAGGGTATTCTAAATCAACATCCAAAATATAACCTTCATTACCATTATCATAATTTAATATCTCCTCTTCTGTAAAGTTACTTGTATCGTTAATAAACTTGATGCCTTTATAGGGTAGTTTCTGACACATTGCTAAACCATATAGGTTATTAGCATCTAAATAATTAATGTAGGATGTTTCTTTATTTTCATCGTATTGCTCTCCCATATATGGATTGTTTGCTTCACATTTTCTTAAGCTCGTCCGGCACATACCACCGCGCAACCCGCTTTCTACCATCTTATAGATGTCTTCATCATAAATCAGTTCTAGTTCAATGCCTGTTTTAAGTAGCATCGCATCCCAACTAAAATTAGGCAATGTTATGTAATGAGCGGGGTCTAATCCATAATCAACTAAACAAGTCTTTCTGAAGTTCTCAAAGACATCCGTTAGTGATAAAACATCAGTCTGTAAGTATAAGTCGTGATACTGACCTAGGTTTTTTATCTTAAAATGCTCCCATATCTTATTTGCTCTATCGTATTCCGATTGTTTAATCCCTTCTTCTGTTAATTTACTGCAGAAGTCCTCTATTTTAGGTAGTGATGTTTCATTAAATCTACTAAAATCAGCAAAATAATCGTAGGGATAAACCCCCTTATCAGTTAATAAATCTAAATCAGTATCATCATTTACATAAACGCTCTTCTTACTAAAAGTAAATCCATTCTGCCACTCATTCCTCTTCTCATTATCTTCATATTTCGTCAGTTTAACTAACTTATCTAATGATGAAGATAAGAAACTAAAGCTGTCCTTAAACTCTAGATTATCAACCGTAAAGGTTACAAACTTCTCGCTGTTCTGCGCTATTACGCTTATCTTGTCCTTGTTCTTATTTAGCTTCTCCATATGTGATATTATTAGGTGAGCGTCATAGTTTTTAAGATTATGAAAGAACACTGGGATTTTAAAGTATTTGAAACAATAATCTAAATTACATTTGTTGTGTGCGGCGCCCCTATATTGACCTGTAAAGTGGCAGTGGTCGGCGACTTTAGTTTTTGCTGGGTCTTTCGGGTTGAATTTGCCACCGCATATAAAACAATGTTTTTCTTTCTTATGTTGTTCTTGTTGTTTGGTTGTCCATTGTAATTTCTTATTCTCCTTCATCTTGTCCATAATCTCTTCTTAATTTATTAATCGTTGAACAAAATCTATCCATACAATCTTCACCTCTATATAAATAAGGTGTTGCTTCGTTGGTTATGCTATTAACTACATTAAGCATAAAACCGCACGGTTTATGATGTTGGTAAGTCCCCTTTAAGGGCTTAGGACAACTATCGTTGTCGTAAGTCCCCTTTATTCCATCACTTGATGGGGTTGTAAGACATTCAAAGTCACCATAAATAACATATGGGCACTTAAGTTTCTTGTAATGTGTTTGAAAACTCATTTTTTCGTCTTCTTTTGGCATTACTAGTTGTTGTATTTCGTGTGCCATACATCCTTTTAACAAATGGTTGTTAAGTAATGACTCCTTGTAAAAACCGTGTTGGCAGTATCTACAATGAAATAGTTTTTCTCTGTGCTTGTTGGTTTGTGCTCCCATTAAACGGCTGTAATCTTTTCCTCCTCTAATAATAACAAATTAACGTGACACGATGGGTTCGTAATTTTAGAAATTCTATTTACTACTATGCTATTTGTTCCGTTTGGGTCAATAGCATAAACATTAACCGATATTGTTCTATTGTTTATTTCTTCAAAGGTGTCAATGTCTTCATTGGATGCCGGAAACTCTACACCTTCCCACTTTATTAAATTATCATTTTCTTTTAGCTTGTTGTAATGATACATCCTGTCGGGGTGGTCTTGCTTCATTATCTCATAAAACCGGGATTGAACGCAGTATTTGAAACAATAATCGTCATCATTCTTAATATTAATACATGCCTTTTTAGTAGAAATCCATTTAGGTAATTCAATATATTTACCCGCTCTTGTTGGGTTGTATTTGTCATAATGAATTCTGATTTTTTCAATGTGGTTTATTTTATATCCTGACCTGTTTAGTTGTGAGTTTCCTATCAGAATTTCTATGTCTGATGCCATATTATCAACTGCTTTCTTTAATTCTTCTGAGTTGTTAATCGTGTAAATTCTGCTCGGTATTTTAAACACTGCTTGTTCCTCCAGTTCTAGATGTGTAAAAGCGACGTCTGTATCCATCCTAATTTTCATGTTGTTGTTCTTTTCTAAAAACTCTCTTAGTCTCGGTTCTTGATACTTCAAATGTGTTAGTCCTCTTGTTCCCTTTAATAATGATGATATGTTTGAAATTGAATAAGAATTGGCGTAGCTTTTGAAAGCGCTTGTTTCTTCTGTTACCCTTGCTTTTTGTTTAATAACATATTTCTTCAATGCCTTTCTAATTGCTACGCCTTTACTTGCTGTCTTTAATATATCATATCTTTTAAAACCCTGTGTTTTAGACATCGTCCTAAGCTTCTTCTTTAAAATATTTGATAATGGTTTTCTTTGTTATATGAATACTCCTTATTATCTATAATTAACTTATTAAGTTTCTTACCGTTTTTGGGTTTAATGTTGCCTAAACCGCTACTGACTAAATAATCTACTACATAATTGTAATTTGGTTCTGACATATATTATCAAGTTGTTTTTTCTTTAAGTAGATTTTACAAACAATTTTGGTTCAATACTTGGTTTTACGGGGCTTGTAAAACGGTTTTTCGGGGCTTGTAAAACGGTTTTTCGTGGCTTGTAAAACGGTTTTTCGGGGCTTGTAAATTCTTCGTAAAACCCATAGAAATAGCAGGGCAGGGAGGTTTTACAAAGCTTGTAAAACGGTTTTTCGTGGCTTGTAAAACGGTTTTTCGTGGCTTGTAAAACGGTCTTTCGTGGCTTGTAAAACGGTTTTTCGTGGCTTGTAAATCGGTTCAACTTAAACCGGTTTTATGAGATGTCAAAAGGGCTTTGGTGGAGGTTGCCACCTATATGGATTGATAAAATAACACTTAAAGACACAATGCCCTAGTATATTAAGGTAATGAGTGACAGTGAAAGTGAAAGTATGACCGAATTTAAACATCAATCAAAAGATGATTTACTTGACAGTAAAAACTATGTAATGTCAATTGTGAATAACTGTAGTGACTGTAACAAGATACGAGACGGACTTAAGAAACTAATAAAGTTGAACCTAACTGAAGATACATATGATATTGTTTGTAATTTCTTTTCGTGTTCCAGATGTAACCAGATAAACACAGTAATTGAAAACCGTATTGATGGGATAATTTATTCAGTCAATGAAATTCAAACCTACTACTTCATTAAATTTAATACCTTTCCTTCTTATGAGATTTTACAACTAGAACTGAATGATAATGTTGTATATAATAAGAAAATGTATTACAATTTAAGAAACCTATATGACAATTTGGATGACGCTGATTACTTCGTTGATTTTAAATACAATTATTGTAACAATGACCCTGACCATCTAAAAAGGTATTTTGACATTTTGTCGGTTGCTATTTTCTATATTATGGAACATAATCATGGAAGGGTTTTTGAAACTCACCATTACCTATATGATTTTGATTTTGGTTTTACCTTATTAGATGACATAAATGAATATTGGTTTAATGATAGTGAAAGTGAAAGTGAGTATGATGATTGGTAAGAAATCATAACATTATTGTTAATATAATGTAATGATTTATTAATATGAATTTCTACTTAAAGATTAAACACCTTATAATATAACTACGGGATGACTGATGAGCAAGATTGTGGGGTTGAGTTTTTAACAAAAATTAAGAAACAATTATCTAAGAAAATTAGTAAATGTAAAGACTGTAAGCAGTTACAAAAACAATTTAATAGTAAATCTTTACTAAAGTGTGATGAATGTAACAAAATAAATAATGTAATGGAACAAACCTACAATGATGTAAATGATGAGGTAATAGAATATTTTGTCCTTCTTACTTCGTTTCCTTCATATGAAGAAGTAGGTAAGTTTAAAGGAAAGTTGAATACATTTTGTTCATCTACACTTTCTCATAATTATCATAATTTAAGGAATGATTACCTAAATAAGTTCAATAATCATAAAATTCATTTTTTAATGTTTCAAACTTATATAATATGGATGGATATTTTGATATTTAAACAATGTAAATACAAGTGGATTAAAACTTATAGGTGGGCAATTCTAGGTGCTATATCTGATAAAATTGTTCAAGAGTAAATGAAGCAACCATAACATTATTATTCATATAATGAAATGGTTGAACCACCCATAAACCCTAGGAATAACCAAAAGTTAGGGAATGTCTAGCCCATACTAAGCCCAGACTAGGCTTTATGTTAGGCTTTTCTACGAACCGCCTAACTAAAGTCAATTATAGCCTAACCCAGAGACCGAAAATAACGAAGCAACCTACCGAAACCAAATGTTAAGAATAACTACTAGGCCTAAAAATGAAAACATAACAGGGGAAACAAATACTTAAAATAAATTATCACCCCTAGGGTCAAGCACTAAAACGAATGAGGAACCAAACCCAGACAAAACGAATAAGACGGCCCGAAGAAAAAACGAATAAGACGACCATAGCAAGAAGATAGACCCCAGAGTCAATAATATAGAAACGGGGAAGGCGACAAGGTCAAACAACAAGTAGGAGACAGTGTTGAAAAGACACAAAACAAACCAGACACCCAACATACAATGACCCATGACCTCACAATCCCCCTTTCCACTATTTTTGGGGGGCCCTTTACTTGGTCAGCAAACTGGCCTGGAGAGAGGGTGGGCCCTTTACTAGTTCCACGGGTGGAACACTGGGAGGGGTCGTAGTTCCACGGGTGGAACGCTGGGAGGGGTCGTAGTTCCCGAGAGCGGGGGGCCCTTTACTTGGTCAGCAAACTGGCCTGGAGAGAGGGTGGGCCCTTTACTAGTTCCACGGGTGGAGTACTGGGAGGGGTCGTAGTTCCCGAGAGCGGGGGGCCCTTTACTTGATCAGCAAACTGGCCTGGAGAGAGGGTGGGCCCTTTACTAGTTCCACGGGTGGAACACTGGGAGGGGTCGTAGCTCCACGGGTGGAACACTGGGAGGGGTCGTAGTTCCCGAGAGCGGGGGCCCTTTACTTGATCAGCAAACTGGCCTGGAGAGAGGGTGGGCCCTTTACTAGTTCCACGGGTGGAACACTGGGAGGGGTCGTAGTTCCACGGGTGGAACACTGGGAGGGGTCGTAGTTCCCGAGAGCGGGGGGCCCGTTACTTGATCAGCAAACTGGCCTGGAGAGAGGGTGGGCCCTTTACTAGTTCCACGGGTGGAACACTGGGAGGGGTCGTAGTTCCCGAGAGCGGGGGGCCCTTTACTTGATCAGCAAACTGGCCTGGGAGAGGGTGGGCCCTTTACTAGTTCCACGGGTGGAACACTGGGAGGGGTCGTAGTTCCACGGGTGGAACACTGGGAGGGGTCGTAGTTCCCGAGAGCGGGGGGCCCTTTACTTGATCAGCAAACTAGCCTGGAGAGAGGGTGGGCCCTTTACTAGTTCCACGGGTGGAACACTGGGAGTGGTCGTAGTTCCACGGGTGGAACACTGGGAGGGGTCGTAGTTCCCGAGAGCGGGGGGCCCTTTACTTGATCAGCAAACTGGCCTGGAGAGAGGGTGGGCCTTTACTAGTTCCACGGGTGGAACACTACTAGTTCCACGGGTGGAACACTGGGAGGGGTCGTAGTTCCACGGGTGGAACACTGGGAGGGGTCGTAGTTCCCGAGAGCGGGGGGCCCTTTACTTGATCAGCAAACTGGCCTGGAGAGAGGGTGGGCCCTTTACTAGTTCCACGGGTGGAACACTGGGAGGGGTCGTAGTTCCACGGGTGGAACACTGGGAGGGGTCGTAGTTCCCGAGGGCGGGGGGCCCTTTACTTGATCAGCAAACTGGCCTGGAGAGAGGGTGGGCCCTTTACTAGTTCCACGGGTGGAACACTGGGAGGGGTCGTAGTTCCCGAGAGCGGGGGGCCCTTTACTTGATCTACTAGTTCCATGGGTGGAACACTGGGAGGGGTCGTAGTTCCACGGGTGGAACACTGGGAGGGGTCGTAGTTCCCGAGAGCAGGGGGCCCTTTACTTGATCAGCAAACTGGCCTGGAGAGAGGGTGGGCCCTTTACTTGTTCCACGGGTGGAACACTGGGAGGGGTCGTAGTTCCACGGGTGGAACACTGGGAGGGGTCGTAGTTCCCGAGAGCGGGGGGCCCTTTACTTGATCAGCAAACTGGCCTGGAGAGAGGGTGGGCCCTTTACTAGTTCCACGGGTGGAACACTGGGAGGGGTCGTAGTTCCAACGGGTGGAACACTGGGAGGGGTCGTAGTTCCCGAGAGCGGGGGGACTGGGAGGGGTCGTAGTTCCACGGGTGGAACACTGGGAGGGCTCGTAGTTCCCGAGAGCGGGGGGCCCTTTACTTGATCGGCAAACTGGCCTGGAGAGAGGGTGGGCCCTTTACTAGTTCCACGGGTGGAACACTGGGAGGGGTCGTAGTTCCCGAGAGCGGGGGGCCCTTTACTTGATCAGCAAACTGGCCTGGAGAGAGGGTGGGCCCTTTACTAGTTCCACGGGTGGAACACTGGGAGGGGTCGTAGTTCCACGGGTGGAACACTGGGAGGGGTCGTAGTTCCCGAGAGCGGGGGGCCTTTACTTGATCAGCAAACTGGCCTGGAGAGAGGGTGGGCCCTTTACTAGTTCCACGGGTGGAACACTGGGAGGGGTCGTAGTTCCCGAGAGCGGGGGGCCTTTTACTTGATCAGCAAACTGGCCTGGAGAGAGGGTGGGCCCTTTTCTAGTTCCACGGGTGGAACACTGGGAGGGGTCGTAGTTCCACGGGTGGAACACTGGGAGGGGTCGTAGTTCCCGAGAGCGGGGGGGCCCTTTACTTGATCTCAGCAAACTGGCCTGGAGAGAGGGTGGGCCCTTTACTAGTTCCACGGGTGGAGCACTGGGAGGGGTCGTAGTTCCACGGGTGGAACACTGGGAGGGGTCGTAGTTCCCGAGAGCGGGGGGCCCTTTACTTGATCAGCAAACTGGCCTGGAGAGAGGGCGGGCCCTTTACTAGTTCCACGGGTGGAACACTGGGAGGGGTCGTAGTTCCACGGGTGGAACACTGGGAGGGGTCGTAGTTCCCGAGAGCGGGGGGCCCTTTGCTTGATCAGCAAACTGGCCTGGAGAGAGGGTGGGCCCTTTACTAGTTCCACGGGTGGAACACTGGGAGGGGTCGTAGTTCCCGAGAGCGGGGGGCCTTTTACTTGATCAGCAAACTGGCCTGGAGAGAGGGTGGGCCCTTTTCTAGTTCCACGGGTGGAACACTGGGAGGGGTCGTAGTTCCACGGGTGGAACACTGGGAGGGGTCGTAGTTCCCGAGAGCGGGGGGGCCCTTTACTTGATCTCAGCAAACTGGCCTGGAGAGAGGGTGGGCCCTTTACTAGTTCCACGGGTGGAGCACTGGGAGGGGTCGTAGTTCCACGGGTGGAACACTGGGAGGGGTCGTAGTTCCCGAGAGCGGGGGGCCCTTTACTTGATCAGCAAACTGGCCTGGAGAGAGGGCGGGCCCTTTACTAGTTCCACGGGTGGAACACTGGGAGGGGTCGTAGTTCCCGAGAGCGGGGGGCCCTTTACTTGATCAGCAAACTGGCCTGGAGAGAGGGTGGGCCCTTTACTAGTTCCACGGGAGGGGTCGTAGTTCCACGGGTGGAACACTGGGAGGGGTCGTAGTTCCCGAGAGCGGGGAGCCCTTTACTTGATCAGCAAACTGGCCTGGAGAGAGGGTGGGCCCTTTACTAGTTCCACGGGTGGAACACTGGGAGCGGTCGTAGTTCCACGGGTGGAACACTGGGAGGGGTCGTAGTTCCCGAGAGCGGGGGGCCCTTTACTTGATCAGCAAACTGGCCTGGAGAGAGGGTGGGCCCTTTACTAGTTCCACGGGTGGAACACTGGGAGGG
>CAJNDS010001180.1:723224-833348 GCA_905221605.1 Symbiodinium natans | reverse complement strand
GTTCCTACGGTAGGAATGACTTGGGGCACGCCTAGTTCCTACGGTAGGAATGAGGTTGGTTCGCCTTGTTCCTACGGTAGGAATGACTTGGGGCACGCCTCGTTCCTACGGTAGGAATGAGGTTGGTTCGCCTTGTTCCTACGGTAGGAATGACTTGGGGCACGCCTCGTTCCTACGGTAGGAATGAGGTTGGTTCGCCTTGTTCCCTACGGTAGGAATGACTTGGGGCGCGCCTCGTTCCTACGGTAGGAATTGAGGTTGGTTCGCCTTGTTCCTACGGTAGGAATGACTTGGGGCACGCCTCGTTCCTACGGTAGGAATGAGGTTGGTTCGCCTTGTTCCTACGGTAGGAATGACTTCGTTCCTACGGTAGGAATGAGGTTGGTTCGCCTTGTTCCTACGGTAGGAATGACTTGGGGCACGCCTCGTTCCTACGGTTCGCCTTGTTCCTACGGTAGGAATGACTTGGGGCACGCCTCGTTCCTACGGTAGGAATGAGGTTGGTTCGCCTTGTTCCTACGCGGTAGGAATGACTTGGGGCACGCCTCGTTCCTAACGTAGGAATGAGGTTGGTTCGCCTTGTTCCTACGGTAGGAATGACTTGGGGCACGCCTCGTTCCTACGGTAGGAATGAGGTTGGTTCGCCTTGTTCCTACGGTAGGAATGACTTGGGGCACGCCTCGTTCCTACGGTAGGAATGAGGTTGGTTCGCCTTGTTCCTACGGTAGGAATGACTTGCGGCACGCCTCGTTCCTACGGTAGGAATCAGGTTGGTTCGCCTTGTTCCTACGGTAGGAATGACTTGGGGCACGCCTCGTTCCTACGGTAGGAATGAGGTTGGTTCGCCTTGTTCCTACGGTAGGAATGACTCGGGGCACGCCTCGTTCCTACGGTAGGAATGAGGTTGGTTCGCCTTGTTCCTACGGTAGGAATGACTTGGGGCACGCTTCGTTCCTACGGTAGGATTGAGCTTGGGGCACGCCTCGTTCCTACCGTAGGAATGAGCTTGGGGCACGCCTCGTTCCTACCGTAGGAATGAGCTTGGGGCACGCCTCGTTCCTACCGTAGGAATGAGCTTGGGGCACGCCTCGTTCCTACGGTAGGAATGAGCTTGGGGCACGCCGCGTTCCTACCGTAGGAATGAGCTTGGGGCACGCCTCGTTCCTAAGGAATGAGCTTGGGGCACGCCTCGTTCCTACCGTAGGAATGAGCTTGGGGCACGCCTCGTTCCTATACCGTAGGAATGAGCTTGGGGCACGCCTCGTTCCTACGGTAGGAATGAGCTTGGGGCACGCCTCGTTCCTACGGTAGGAATGAGCTTGGGGCACGCCTCGTTCCTACCGTAGGAATGAGCTTGGGGCACGCCTCGTTCCTACCGTAGGAATGAGCTTGGGGCACGCCTCGTTCCTACCGTAGGAATGAGCTTGGGGCACGCCTCGTTCCTACGGTAGGAATGAGCTTGGGGCACGCCTCGTTCCTACGGTAGGAATGAGCTTGGGGCACGCCTCGTTCCTAAGGAATGAGCTTGGGGCACGCCTCGTTCCTACCGTAGGAATGAGCTTGGGGCACGCCTCGTTCCTACGGCAGGAATGAGCTTGGGGCACGCCTCGTTCCTACGGTAGGAATGAGCTTGGGGCACGCCTCGTTCCTACGGTAGGAATGAGCTTGGGGCACGCCTCGTTCCTACAGTAGGAATGAGCTTGGGGCACACCTCGTTCCTACGGTAGGAATGAGCTTGGGTCACGCCTCGTTCCTACGGTAGGAATGAGCTTGGGGCACGCCTCGTTCCTACGGAAGGAATGAGGTTGGGGCACGCCTCGTTCCTGCCGTAGGAATGAGCTTGGGGCACGCCTCGTTCCTACGGTAGGAATGAGCTTGGGGCACGCCTCGTTCCTACGGTAGGAATGAGCTTGGGGCACGCCTCGTTCCTACGGTAGGAATGAGCTTGGGGCACGCCTCGTTCCTACGGTAGGAATGAGCTTGGGGCACGCCTCGTTCCTCACCGTAGGAATGACCTGGGGCCACGCCGTTTCCTACGTAAGGAAGTACTGGGGCACGCCTCGTCCTATAGCGGTAGAATGAAGCTTGGGGCCCTCCTCGTTTCCTACCGTAAGGAATGAGCTTGGGGCACGCCTCGTTCCTACCGTAGGAACGAGCTTGGGGCACGCCTCGTTCCTACGGTAGGAATGAGCTTGGGGCACGCCTCGTTCCTACCGTAGGAATGAGCTTGGGGCACGCTTCGTTCCTGCCGTTGCTATCGTAGGAAGGAGCTTGGGGCACGCCTCGTTCCTCTGGTAGGAATGAGCTTGGGGCACGCCTCGTTCCTACGGTAGGAATGAGCTTGGGGCACGCCTCGTTCCTACCGTAGGAATGAGCTTGGGGCACGCCTCGTTCCTACGGTAGGAATGAGCTTGGGGCACGCCTCGCTCCTACGGTATAGGAATGAGCTTGGGGCACGCCTCGTTCCTACGGTAGGAATGAGCTTGGGGCACGCCTCGTTCCGACGGTAGGAATGAGCTTGGGGCACGCCTCGTTCCTACGGTAGGAATGAGCTTGGGGCACGCCTCGTTCCTATACGGTTGGAAAGAGCTTGGGGCACGCCTCGATCCTACCGTAGGAATGAGCTTGGGGCACGCCTCGTTCCTACGGTAGGAATGAGCTTGGGGCACGCCTCGTTCCTACCGTAGGAATGAGCTTGGGGCACGCATCGTTCCTACCGTAGGAATGAGCTTGGGGCACGCCTCGTTCCTACAGTAGGAATGAGCTTGGGGCACGCCTCGTTCCTACGGTAGGAATGAGCTTGGGGCACGCCTCGTTCCTACCGTAGGAATGAGCTTGGGGCACGCCTCGTTTCCTACCGTAGGATGAGGCTGGGGGGCACGCCCTCGTTTCCCAAACCGTAGGAATGAGCTTGGGCACGCCATCGTTCTACGTAGGAATGAGCTGGACGCCTCGTCTCCCTTACGGTAGATAGGACGAGCTTGGGGCACACTCGTATACGTAGGAAGAGCTTGGGCACGCCTCGTCCTACCGGTAGGAAGAGCTGGGGCACGCCTGTCTACCGTAGGAAATGAGATTGGGGCACGCCCTCGTTCCTACGGTAGAATGAGCTTGGGGCAAGCATAGTTCCACGGTAGGAATGAGCTTGGGGCACGCCTCGTGCCGCACCGTAGGAATGAGATTGCGGGGACGCTCGTTCCTACGGTAGGAATGAGCTTGGGGCCACGACTTCGTTCCTACGGTCGGAATGAGCTTGGGGCACGCCTCGTCCTACTAGGAATGAGCTTGGGGGCACGCCTCGTTCCTACGGTAGGAATGAGCTTGGGGCACGCCTCGTTCCTACCGTAGGAATGAGCTTGGGGCACGCCTCGTTCCTACCGTAGGAATGAGCTTGGGGCACGCCTCGTTCCTACCGTAGGAATGAGCTTGGGGCACGCCTCGTTCCTACCGTAGGAATGAGCTTGGGGCACGCCTCGTTCCTACGGTAGGAATGAGCTTGGGGCACGCCGCGTTCCTACCGTAGGAATGAGCTTGGGGCACGCCTCGTTCCTAAGGAATGAGCTTGGGGCACGCCTCGTTCCTACCGTAGGAATGAGCTTGGGGCACGCCTCGTTCCTATACCGTAGGAATGAGCTTGGGGCACGCCTCGTTCCTACGGTAGGAATGAGCTTGGGGCACGCCTCGTTCCTACGGTAGGAATGAGCTTGGGGCACGCCTCGTTCCTACCGTAGGAATGAGCTTGGGGCACGCCTCGTTCCTACCGTAGGAATGAGCTTGGGGCACGCCTCGTTCCTACCGTAGGAATGAGCTTGGGGCACGCCTCGTTCCTACCGTAGGAATGAGCTTGGGGCACGCCTCGTTCCTACGGTAGGAATGAGCTTGGGGCACGCCTCGTTCCTACTGTAGGAATGAGCTTGGGGCACGCCTCGTTCCTACTGGGCCGGACCGTTCAAGCCGCACGCATGTCCGCGTCCAAGGCGCACACAGCAAATCACGGTCTTTCCCGCGTCCAGGCCGCACGCGCGTCTTGTTTTCATTGGTTTTTACCACGTATTTTGAAGCTTTCAGATTCCGGAAACTTCGAAATGGGTGGCTGCCCAGGGCTTTCAGAGCGCGTGCAGCTTGGAAGTGCCGCGTGCAGCTTGGAAGTGCCGGGAAGTGCCGTGTGCAGCTTGGAAGTGGCTGGGTTTAGGATTAATTTCAAGGATCTTGGCACCCAAACGAGCCCCACGCTCGTTTGGGTGCCGCGAGTCGGGTTTAGGGCTTAGGGTTTGGGGTTTAGTGTTTAGGGATTAGGGTTTAGGGGTTTAGGTTTTAGGGGGTTTTAGGGTTTAGGGTTTAGGGCTGAGGGGGTTTTAGGGTTTAGGGTTTGGGGTTTGGGGGGTTTTAGGGTTTAGGGTTTAGGGTTTAGGGTTCAGGGTTCAGGGTTCAGGGTTTAGGGTTTAGGGTTTAGGGTTTAGGGTTTAGGGTTTAGGGTTTAGGGTTTAGGGGGTTTTAGGGTTTAGGAGGTTTTAGGGTTTTGGGTTTAAGGGGTTTTTGGGTTTAAGGGGTTTTAGGGTTCAGGGTTTAGGGTTAGGGTTTAGGGTTTAGGGTTTAGGGTTTAGGGGTGTTAGGGTTTAGGGTTAGGGTTTAGGGCTTAGGGTTTAGGGTTTAGGGTTGAGGGTTGAGGGTTTAGGGTTTAGGGTTTAGGGTTTAGGGTTTAGGGTTTAGAGTTTAGGGTTTAGGGTTTAGGGTTTAGGGGGTTTTAGGGTTTAGGGTTTAGGGTTTAGGGTTTGGGGGGTTTTAGGGTTTAGGGTTTTGAGGCTTCAGGGTACAAGAACACTCGGCCCTGCGCAGGTCCCCAACGTTGCGCGTGCACCTTGGACACAGACGGCGCGTGCACCTTGGAAGCGCGCGCGCGTGCACCTTGGAAGTGGCGCCCGTTCCTACGGTAGGAATGAGCTTGGGGCACGCCTCGTTCCTACCGTAGGAATGAGCTTGGGGCACGCCTCGTTCCGTTCCTACCGTAGGAATGAGCTTGGGGCACGCCTCGTTCCTACCGTAGGAATGAGCCACGCCTCGTTCCTACGGTAGGAATGAGCTTGGGGCACGCCTCGTTCCTACGGTAGGAATGAGCTTGGGGCACGCCTCGTTCCTACGGTAGGAATGAGCTTGGGGCACGCCTCGTTCCTACCGTAGGAATGAGCTTGGGGCATGCCTCGTTCCTGCCGTAGAAATGAGCTTGGGGCACGCCTCGTTCCTACCGTAGGAATGAGCTTGGGGCACGCCTCGTTCCTACCGTAGGAATGAACTTGGGGCACGCCTCATTCCTACCGTGGGAATGAGCTTGGGGCACGTCTCGTTCCTACCGTAGGAATGAGCTTGGGGCACGCCTCGTTCCTACCGTAGGAATGAGCTTGGGGCACGCCTCGTTCCTACCGTAGGAATGAGCTTGGGGCACGCCTCGTTCCTACCGTAGGAAAGAGCTTGGGGCACGCCTCGGTAGGAATGAGCTTGGGGCACGCCTCGTTCCTACCGTAGGAATGAGCTTGGGGCACGCCTCGTTCCTACCGTAGGAATGAGCTTGGGGCACGCCTCGTTCCTACCGTAGGAATGAGCTTGGGGCACGCCTCGTTCCTACGGTAGGAATGAGCTTGGGGCACGCCTCGTTCCTACGGTAGGAATGAGCTTGGGGCACGCCTCGTTCCTACCGTAGGAATGAGCTTGGGGCACGCCTCGTTCCTACGGTAGGAATGAGCTTGGGGCACGCCTCGTTCCTACGGTAGGAATGAGCTTGGGGCACGCCTCGTTCCTACGGTAGGAATGAGCTTGGGGCACGCCTCGTTCCTACCGTAGGAATGAGCTTGGGGCACGCCTCGTTCCTACCGTAGGAATGAGCTTGGGGCACGCCTCGTTCCTACCGTAGGAATGAGCTTGGGGCACGCCTCGTTCCTACGGTAGGAATGAGCTTGGGGCACGCCTCGTTCCTACGGTAGGAATGAGCTTGGGGCACGCCTCGGGCAGGAATGAGCTTGGGGCACGCCTCGTTCCTACCGTAGGAATGAGCTTGGGGCACGCCTCGTTCCTACCGTAGGAATGAGCTTGGGGCACGCCTCGTTCCTACGGTAGGAATGAGCTTGGGGCACGCCTCGTTCCTCGTAGGAATGAGCTTGGGGCACGCCTCGTTCCTACCGTAGGAATGAGCTTGGGGCACGCCTCGTTCCTACCGTAGGAATGAGCTTGGGGCACGCCTCGTTCCTACCGTAGGAATGAGCTTGGGGCACGCCTCGTTCCTACGGTAGGAAAGAGCTTGGGGCACGCCTCGTTCCTACGAATGAGCTTGGGGCACGCCTCGTTCCTACCGTAGGAATGAGCTGTAGGAATGAGCTTGGGGCACGCCTCGTTCCTACCGTAGGAATGAGCTTGTGGCACGCCTCGTTCCTACGGTAGGAATGAGCTTGGGGCACGCCTCGTTCCTACGGTAGGAATGAGCTTGGGCCACGCCTCGTTCCTACGGTAGGAATGAGCTTGGGGCACGCCTCGTTCCTACGGTAGGAATGAGCTTGGGGCACGCCTCGTTCCTACCGTAGGAATGAGCTTGGGGCACGCCTCGTTCCTACCGTAGGAATGAGCTTGGGGCACGCCTCGTTCCTACCGTAGGAATGAGCTTGGGGCACGCCTCGCTCTTACGGTACGAATGAGCTTGGGGCACGCCTCGTTCCTGCCGTAGGAATGAGCTTGGGGCACGCCTCGTTCCTACCGTAGGAATGAGCTTGGGGCACGCCTCGTTCCTACCGTAGGAATGAGCTTGGGGCACGCCTCGCTTGGATCCAGGGTTTCCGAGATCCAGGGTTTCCGAAAAGGTCCGCAAAGGTACCCCTGGAGCATTGTTGCGCAAGGTCCGCTTGGATCCAGGGTCCCGAAAAGGTACCCCTGGAGCATTGTTGCGCAAGGTCCGCTTGGATCCAGGCTTTCCGAAAAGGTCCGAAAAGGTACCCCTGCAGCATTGTTGCGCAAGGTCCGCTTGGATCCAGGGTCTCCGAAAAGGTGCCCCGCGAGCATTGTTGCGCAAGGTCCGCTTGGATCCAGGGTCTCCGAAAAGGTCCGAAAAGGTACCCCTGGAGCATTTGTTGCGCAAGGTCCGCTTGGATCCAGGCTCTCCAAAAAGGTCCGAAAAGGTAACCCCTGGAGCATTGTTGTGCAAGGTCCGCTTGGATCCAGGGTCTCCGAAAAGGTCCGAAAAGGTACCCCTAAAGCATTGTTGTTGCGCAAGGTCCGCGAGGATCCAGGGTCTCCAAAAAGGTCCGAAAAGGACCCCTGGAGCATTGTTGCGCAAGGTCCGCTTGGATCCAGGGTCCGAAAAGGTACCCCTGGAGCATTGTTGCGCAAGGTCCGCTTGGATCCAGGGTCTCCGAAAAGGTCCGAAAAGGTACCCCTTGGAGCATTGTTGCGCAAGGTCCGCTTGGATCCAGGGTCTCCGAAAAGGTCCGAAAGGTACCCCTGGAGCATTGTTGCGCAAGGTCCGCTTGGATCCAGGGTCTCCGAAAAGGTCCGAAAAGGTACCCCTGGAGCATTGTTGCGCAAGGTCCGCTTGGATCCAGGGTCTCCGAAAAGGTCCGAAATGGTATTCCTGGAACATTGTTGCGCAAGGTCCGCTTGGATCCAGGCTCTCCGAAAAGGTACCCCTGGAGCATTGTTGCGCAAGGTCCGCTTGGATCCAGGGTCTCCGAAAAAGGTCCGAAAAACTACCCCTGGAGCATTGTTGCGCAAGGTCCGCTTGGATCCAGGGTCTCCGGAAAGCTCCGAAAAGGTACCCCTGGAGCATTGTTGCGCAAGGTCCGCTTGGATCCACGGTCTCCGAAAAGGTCCGAAAAGGTACCCCTGGAGCATTTTTGCGCAAGGTCCGCTTGGATCCAGGGTCTCCGAAAAGGTCCGAAAAGGTACCCCTGGAGCATTGTTGCGCAAGGTCCGCTTGGATCCAGGGTCTCCGAAAAGGTCCGAAAAGGTACCCCTGGAGCATTGTTGCACAAGGTCCGCTTGGATCCAGGGTCTGAGAAAAGGTCCGAAAAGGTACCGCTGGAGCATTGTTGCGCAAGGTCCGCTTGAATCCACGGTCTCCGATTAAAAGGTCCGAAAAGGTACCCCTGGAGCATTGTTGCGCAAGGTCCGCTTGGATCCAGGGTCTCCGAAATGGTCCGAAAAGGTACCCCTGAAGCATTGTTGCGCAAGGTCCGCTTGGATCCAGGTCTCCGAAAAGTCCGAAAAAGTACCCCTGGATCCAGGGTCCTCGAAAAGGTACCCCTGGAGCATTGTTGCGCAAGGTCTGCTTGGATCCAGGGTCTCCGAAAGAGGTCCGAAAAGGTACCCCTGCAGCATTGTTGCGCAAGGTCCGCTTGGATCCAGGGTCTCCGAAAAGGTCCGACAAGGCCTGGAGCATTGTTGCGCAAGGTCTGCTTGGATGCATTGTTGCGCAAGGTCCGCTTGGATCCAGGGTCTCCGAAAAAGGTCCGAAAAGGTACCCCTGGAGCATTGTTGCGCAAGGTCCGCTTGGATCCAGGGTCTCCGAAAAGGTCCGAAAAGGTACCCCTGGAGCATTGTTGTGCAAGGTCCGCTTGGATCCAGGGTCTCCGAAAAGGTCCTAAAAGGTATTCCTGGAGCATTGTTGCGCAAGGTCCGCTTGGATCCAGGTTCTCGCACAAGGTCCGCTTGGATCCAGGGTCTGAGAAAAGGTCCGAAAAGGTACCGCTGGAGCATTGTTGCGCAAGGTCCGCTTGAATCCACGGTCTCCGATTAAAAGGTCCGAAAAGGTACCCCTGGAGCATTGTTGCGCAAGGTCCGCTTGGATCCAGGGTCTCCGACATGGTCCGAAAAGGTACCCCTGAAGCATTGTTGCGCAAGGTCCGCTTGGATCCAGGTCTCCGAAAAGTCCGAAAAAGTACCCCTGCAGCATTGTTGCGCAAGGTCCGCTTGGATCCAGGGTCTCCGAAAATGTCCGGAAAGGTACCCCTGTGGAGCATTGTTGCGCAAGGTCCGCTTGGCTCCGAAAAGGTCCGAAAAGGTACCCCTGGAGCATTGTTGCGCAAGGTCCGCTTGGATCCAGGGTCTCCGAAAAGGTCCAAAATACCGCTGGAGCATTGTTGCGCAAGGTCCGCTTGGATCCAGGGTCTCCGAAAAGGTCCGAAAAGGTACCCCTGGAGCGTTGTTGCGCAAGGTCCGCTTGGATCCAGGGTCTCCAAAAAGGTCCGAAAAAATATTCCTGGAGCATTATTGCGCAAGGTCAGCTTCAATCCAGGGTCTCCGAAAAGGTCTGAAAAGGTACCCCTGGAGCATTGTTGCGCAAGGTCCGCTTGGATCCAGGGTCTCCGAAAAGGTCCGAAAAGGTACCCCTGGAGCATTGTTGCGCAAGGTCCGCTTGGATCCAGGGTCTCCGAAAAGGTCCGAAAAGGTACCCCTGGAGCATTGTCGCGCAAGGTCCGCTTGGATCCAGGGTCTCCGAAAATGGTCCGAAAAAGTAACCCTGGAGCATTGTTGCGCAAGGTCCGCTTCAATCCAGGGTCTCCGAAAAGGTCCGAAAAGGTACCCCTGGAGCATTGTTGCGCCGCTTGGATCCAGGGTCTCCGAAAAGGTCCGAAACGGTACCCCTGGAGCACTGTTGCGCAAGGTCCGCTTGGATCCAGGGTCTCCGAGAAAGGTCCGAAAAGGTAGCCCTGGAGCATTGTTGCGTAAGGTCCGCTTGGTTCCAGGGGTTCCTTTTCGGACCTTTTCGGAGACTCTGGATCCAAGCGGACCTTGCGCAACAATGCTTCAGGGGTGCCTTTTCGGACCTTTTCGGAGACCTGGATCCAAGCGGACCTTGCGCAACAATGCTCCAGGGGTATCTTTTCGGACCTTTTCCGGAGACCCTGGATCCAAGCGGACCTTGCGCAACAATGCTCCAGGGGTACTTTTTCGGACTTTTTCGGAGACCCTGGAGCCAAGCGGACCTTGCGCAACAGTGCTCCATAGATCCAAGCGGACCTTTCGCAACAGTGCTCCAGGGGTACCTTTTCGGAGACCCTATAGATCCAAGCGGACCTTGCGCAACAATGCTCCAGGGGTACCTTTTCGGACTTTTTCGGAGACCCTGGATCCAAGCGGACCTTGCGCAATAACCCAGTTTAATGTCTGCTGTCTGCTGACCCAGTTACCTCGCTCCTGACCCAGTTTGGTGTCTGACCCAGTTACGTGGCCCCTGACGCAGTTTGGTGTCTGCTGACCCAGTTATGTGGCCCCTGACCCAGTTTAATGTCTGCTGACGAGGTTTCGTGGCGCCTGACCCAGTTTGGTGTCTGCTGACACAGTGTGGCCCTGACCCAGTTTGGTGTCTACTGACCCAGTTGCGTGGCTCCTGACCCAGTTTGGTGTCTGCTGACCTGCAGTTTCACGTGGCCCCTGACCCAGTTTGGTGTCTGCTGACCCAGTTACGTGGCCCCTGACGCAGTTTGGTGTCTGCTGACCCAGTTATGTGGCCCCTGACCCAGTTTAATGTCTGCTGACCCAGTTTCGTGGCGCCTGACCCAGTTTGGTGTCTGCTGACCCAGTTACGTGGCTCCTGACCCAGTTTGGTGTCTGCTGACCCATTTACGTGGCCCCTGACCCAGTTTGGTGTCTGCTGACCCAGTTACGTGGCTCCTGACCCAGGTTGGTGTTTGGTGACCCAGTTTCACGATCCAATTTGGTGTCTGCTGACCCAGTTACGTGGCCCCTGACCGAGTTTGGTGTCTGCTGACCCAGTTACGTGGCCCCTGACCCAGTTTGGTGTCTGGTGACGCAGTTACGTGGCCCCTGGTGTCTGCTGACCCAGTTACGTGGTTTTGTTTGATTTCTACTAACCCAATTCCGTGGCCCCTGACCCAGTTTGGTGCCTGCTGACCCAGTTACGTGGTCAGCAGACACCAAACTGGCTGGGTCAGGGCCACGTAACTGGGTCCAGACACTAAACTGGGTCAGGGCCCACGTAACTGGTTCAGCAGACACCAAACTGGTTCAGGGGCCACGCAACTGGGTCAGGCGCCGCGAAACTGGGTCAGCAGACATTAAACTGGGTCAGTGGCCACGTAACTGGGTCAGCAGACACCAAACTCGGTCAGCAGACACCAAACTGGGTCAGTGGCCACGTAAAACTGGGTCAGCAGATCTGCTTACCCAGTTACGTGGCCCCTGACCCAGTTTGGTGTCTGCTGCAGTTATGTGGCCCCTGACCCAGTTTGGTGTCTGCTGACCCAGTTACGTGGCCCCTGACCCAATTTGGTGTCTGCTGACCCAGTTACGTGGCCCCTGACCCAGTTTGGTGTCTGCTGACCCAGTTACGTGGCCCCTGATCCAGTTTGGTGTCTGCTGACCCAGTTTCGTGGCCCCTGTTTGGTGTCTGCTGACCCAGTTACGTGGCCCCTGACCCAGTTTGGTGTCTGCTGTCACAGTTACATGGTCAGCAGACACCAAACTGGCTGGGTCAGGGCCACGTAACTGTCAGCAGACACCAAACTGGCTCAGGGGCCACGTAACTGGGTCAGCAGACACCAAACATCTTGACATAGAAATTCCCTTCCAGGTGTGCGTGGGCTCTATGCTGCTGTTGCAACATCTTGACATGGAAACTCCCTTCAACGTGCCCGCGGGTTCTGTGGTTCTGTTGCAACATCTTGACCTGGAAGTTCCCTTCAAGGTGTCCGTGGGCTCTGTGGTTCTGTTGCAACATCTTGACATGGAACTTCCCTTCAAGGTGTCCTTGGGCTCTGTCGTTCTGTTGCAACATCTTGACATGGAAATTCTCTTCAAGCTCTGTCGTTTTGTTGCAACATCTCGACATGGAAATTCCTGGTCTGTGGGCTCTGTGGTTCTGTTGCAACATCTTGCCATGAAGATTCCCTTCAAGGTGTCGGGGGGCTCTGTCGTTCTGTTGCAACATCTTGACATGGAAATTCCCTTCAAGGTGTCCGTGGGCTCTGTCGCTCTGTTGCAACATCTTGACATGGAAGTTCCTTTCAAGGTGCCCGCGGGCTCTGTCGTTCTGTTGCAACATCTTGACATTCAAATTCCTTTCAAGGTGTCTCTGTGGTTATGTTGCAACATCTTGACATGGAAGTTCCTTTCAAGGTGTCGTTGCACTCTGCCGTTCTGTTGCAACATCTTGACGTGCAATTTCCCTTCAAGGTGTCCCAGGGCTCTGTGGCTCTGTTGCAACATCTGTTGCAACATCTTGACATGGACTTTCTATTGAAGGTCTCCGTGGGCTTTGTGCTTCTGTTGCAACAACTTGACATGGAAATTCCCTTCAACGTGTCCGTGGGCTCTGCCGTTCTTTTGCAACATCTTGACATGGAAATTGCCCTGAAATTCTCTGCACAGTGTCCGTAGGCTCTGTGGTTCTGTTGCAGCATCTTGACGTGGAAATTCCCTTCAAGGTGTCCGTGGGCTCTGTGGTTCGGTTGCAACATCTTGGCAGGGAAATTCCCTTCAAGGTGTCGTGGCCTCTGTCGTTCTGTTGCAACATCTTGACATGGAAGTTCCCTTCAAGGTGTCGTTGGCCTCTGTCATTCTGTGGCAACATATTGACATGCAATTTGCCTTCAAGGTGTCCGTGGGCTCTGTAATTCTGTTCCAACATCTTGACATGCAAATTCCCTTCAAGGTTTCCTTGGGCCCTGTCGTTCTGTGCAACATCTTGACATGGAAATTCTCTTGAAGGTGTCCTTGGGCACTGTCGTTCTGTTGCAACATCTTGAGATGGATATTCTCTTCAAGGTGTCCTTGGGCACTGTCGTTCTGTTGCAACATGTTGACATGCAATTTCCCTTCAAGATGTCCGAAGGCTGTGCCGTTCTGTTGCAACATCTTGAGATGGAAATTCCCTTGGAGGTGTTCTTGTGCTCTGTCGTTCTGTCACAGCATCTTGACATGGAAAGTCTCTTCAAGGTGTCCGTGGGCTCTGTCGCTCTGTTGCTGTGTTGAAACATCTTGACATGGAAATTCCCTTCAAGGTGTCCGCGGGCTCTGTCGTTCTGTTGCAACATCTTGACATTCAAATTCCTTTCAAGGTGTCCCTGCGCTCTGTGGTTATGTTGCAACATCTTGACATGGAAGTTCCTTTCAAGGTGTCGTTGCACTCTGCCGTTCTGTTGCAACATCTTGACATGTCATTTCCCTTCAAGGTGTCCTTGGGCTCCAACGTTCTGTTGCAACAAATTGACATGGAAATTCCCTTTAAGGTGTCCGTGGGCTCTGTCGTGCTGTTGCACCATGTTGACATTGAAATTCCCTTCAAGGTGTCCGTGGGCTCTGTGGTTCTGTTGCAACATCTTGACATGGAAATTCCCTTTAAGGTGTCCGTGGGCTCTGTCGTTCTGTTGCACCATCTTGACATGGAAATTTCCTGCAAGGTGTCCGTGGGCTCTGTGGTTCTCCTGCAACATCTTGACAGGGAAATTCTCTTCCAGGTGTCCTTGGGCTCTGTCGTTCTGTTGCAATATCTTGACATGGAACTTCCCTTCAAGGTGTCCGTGGGCTTTGTGCTTCTGTTGCAACAGCTTGACATGGAAATTCCCTTCAACGTGTCCGTGGGCTCTGCCGTTCTCTTGCAACATCTTGACATGGAGCCCTGAAATTCTCTGCGAAGTGTCCGTAGGCTCTGTGGTTCTGTTGCAGCATCTTGACATGGAAATTCCCTTCAAGGTGTCCGTGGGCTCTGTGGTTCGGTTGCAACATCTTGACAGGGAAATTCCCTTCAAGGTGTCCTTGGGCTCTGTCGTTCTGTTGCAACATCTTGACATGGAAGTTCCCTTCAAGGTGTCGTTGGCCTCTGTCGTTCTGTGGCAACATATTGACATGCAACTTCTCTTCAAGGTGTCCGTGGGTTCTGTGGTGCTGTTGCAACATCGTGACATGGAAATTCCCTTCAAGGTTTCCTTGGGCCCTGTCGTTCTGTGTAAGATCTTGACATGGAAATTCCCTTCAAGGTGTCCTTGGGCACTGTCGTTCTGTTGCAACATCTTGACATGCAATTTCCCTTCAAGATGTCCGTAGGCTCTGCCGTTCTGTTGCAACATCTTGAGATGGATATTCCCTTCAAGGTGTCCTTGGGCTCTGTCGTTCTGTTGCAACATCTTGACATGCAATCTCCCTTCAAGATGTCCGAAGGCTCTGCCGTTCTGTTGCAACAGCTTGACATGGAAATTCCCTTCAAGGCGTCCGTGGGCTCTGTGGTTCTGTTGCAACATCTTGGCATGCAAATTCCCTTCAAGGTGTCCGTGGGCTCTGTCGCTCTGTTGCAACATCTTGACATGGAAATTCCCTTCAAGGTGTCCGTGGGCTCTGTCGCTCTGTTGCAACATCTTGACATGGAAATTCCCTTCAAGGCGTCCCGTGGGCTCTGTGGTTCTGTTGCAACATCTTGACATGGAAGTTCCCTTGATGGTGTCCGTGAGCTCTGTGGTTGGTTGCAACATCTTGACATGGAAAGTCTCGTCAGGGTGTCCGTGGGCTCTGTGGTTCTGTTGCAACATCTTGAGATGGAAATTCTCTTCAAGGTGTCCTTGGGCTCTGTCGCCTTGTTGCAACATCTCGACATGGAAATTCCTGGTCCGTGGGCTCTGTGGTTCTGTTGCAACATCTTGACATGGAAAATCCCTTCAAGGTGTCGTTGGCCTCTGTCGTTCTGTGGCAACATATTGACATGCAACTTCTCTTCAAGGTGTCCGTGGGTTCTGTGGTGCTGTTGCAACATCGTGACATGGAAATTCCCTTCACGGTTTCCTTGGGCCCTGTCGTTCTGTGCAACATCTTGACATGGAAATTCCCTTCAAGGTGTCCTTGGGCACTGTCGTTCTGTTGCAACATCTTGACATGCAATTTACCTTCAAGATGTCCGTAGGCTCTGCCGTTCTGTTGCAACATCTTGAGATGGATATTCCCTTCAAGGTGTCCTTGGGCACTGTCGTTCTGTTGCAACATCTTGACATGCAATCTCCCTTCAAGATGTCCGAAGGCTCTGCCGTTCTGTTGCAACAGCTTGACATGGAAATTCCCTTCAAGGCGTCCGTGGGCTCTGTGGTTCTGTTGCAACATCTTGACATGGAAGTTCCCTTGATGGTGTCCGTGGGCTCTGTGGTTGGTTGCAACATCTTGACATGCAAAGTCTCGTCAGGGTGTCCGTGGGCTCTGTGGTTCTCTTGCAACATCTTGAGATGGAAATTCTCTTCAAGGTGTCCTTGGGCTCTGTCGCCCTGTTGCAACATCTCGACATGGAAATTCCTGGTCCGTGGGCTCTGTGGTTCTGTTGCAACATATTGACATGGAAAATCCCTTCAAGGTGTCGTTGAACTCTGCCGTTTTGTTGCAACATCTCGACATGGAAATTCCTGGTCTGTGGGCTCTGTGGTTCTGTTGCAACATCTTGCCATGAAGATTCCCTTCAAGGTGTCGGGGGGCTCTGTCGTTCTGTTGCAACATCTTGACATGGAAATTCCCTTCAATGTGTCCGTGGGCTCTGTCGTTCTGTTGCACCATCTTGACATGGAAATTCCCTTCAAGGTGTCGTTGGGCTCTGTCGTTCTGTTGCAACATCTTGACATGGAAGCTCCCTTCAAGGTGTCCGTGGGCTCTGTCATTCTGTTGCACCATCTTGACATGGAAATTCCCTTCAAGGTGTCCGTGGGCTCTGTGGTTCTGTTGCAACATTTTGACATGGAAATTCCCTTCAAGGTGTCCTTGGTCTCTGTCGTTCTGTTGCAGCATCTTGACATGGAAATTCCTTTCAAGGTGTCCGTGGGCTCTGTGGTTCTGTTGCAACATCTTGACATGGAAATTCCCTTCAAGGTGTCCGCGGGCTCTGTCGTTCTGTTGCAACATCTTGACATGGAAATTCCCTTCAAGGTGTCCGAGGGCTCTGTGGTTCTGTTGCAAGATCTTGACATGGAACTTCTCTTCAAGGCATCCGTGGGCTCTGTGGTTCTGTTGCAACATCTTGGCATGGAAATTCCCTTCAAGGTTTCCGTGGGCTTCGTCGCTCTGTTGCAACAGCTTGACATGGAAATTCCCTTGAAGGTGTCCGTGGGCTCTGTGCTTCTGTTCCAACATCTTGACATGGACATTCCCTTCGTCCGTGGGCTCTGTGGTTCGTTTGCAACATCTTGACATGGAGATTGCCTTCAAGGTGTCCGTGGGCTCCGTCGTTCTGTTGTCAAGGCTTCCTTTCGTTTTGTTGCAACATCTTGACATGAAATTCCCCTCAAGGATTCCTTGGGCCTTGTTCGTTGACTTTCCACATCTTGACATGGAAATTCCCTTCAAGGCTTCCTCGGGCTCTGTCGTTCCGTTGCGACATCTTGACATGTAAATTCCCTTCATGGTGTCCGTGGGCTTCGTTCTGTTGCAGCATCTTGACATGGAAATTCCCTTCAAGATGTGAGTGCTCTGTGGTTCTGTTGCAACATCTTGACATAGAAATTCCCTTCCAGGTGTGCGTGGGCTCTATGCTTCTGGAAATTCCCTTCAAGGTGCCCGCGGGTTCTGTGATTCTGTTGCAACATCTTGACATGGAAATTCCCTTCAACGTGTCCGTGGGCTCTGCCGTTCTCTTGCAACATCTTGAAGGCCCCTTCAAGGTGTCCTTGGGCTCTGTCGTTCTGTTGCAACATCTGGACATGGAAATTCTCTTCAAGCTCTGTCGTTTTGTTGCAACATCTCGACATGGAAATTCCTGGTCTGTGGGCTCTGTGGTTCTGTTGCAACATCTTGCCATGAAGATTCCCTTCAAGGTGTCGGGGGGCTCTGTCGTTCTGTTGCAACATCTTGACATGGAAATTCCCTTCAAGGTGTCCGTGGGCTCTGTCGCTCTGTTGCAACATCTTGACATGGAAGTTCCTTTCAAGGTGCCCGCGGGCTCTGTCGTTCTGTTGCAACATCTTGACATTCAAATTCCTTTCAAGGTGTCCCTGCGCTCTGTGGTTATGTTGCAACATCTTGACATGGAAGTTCCTTTCAAGGTGTCGTTGCACTCTGCCGTTCTGTTGCAACATCTTGAGACGGATATTCCCTTCAAGGTGTCCTTGGGCTCCGTCGTGCTGTTGCAACATCTTGACATGGAAATTCTCTTCCAGGTGTCCTTGGGCTCTGTCGTTCTGTTGCAACATCTTGACATGGAACTTCCTTCAAGGTGTCCGTGGGCTTTGTGCTTCTGTTGCAACATCTTGACATGGAAATTCCCTTCAAGGTGTCCTTGGGCTCTGCCGTTCTGTGTCAACATCTTGACATGGATTTTCTATTGAAGGTCTCCGTGGGCTTTGTGCTTCTGTTGCAACAACTTGACATGGAAATTCCCTTCAACGTGTCCGTGGGCTCTGCTGTTCTTTTGCAACATCTTGACATGGACATTGCCCTGAAATTCTCTGCACAGTGTCCGTAGGCTCTGTGGTTCTGTTGCAGCATCTTGACGTGGAAATTCCCTTCAAAATGTCCGTGGGCTCTGTCGCTCTGTTGCAACATCTTGACATGGAAATTCCCTTCAAGGCGTCCGTGGGCTCTGTGGTTCTGTTGCAACATCTTGACGACATGGAAGTTCCCTTGATGGTGTCCGTGGGCTCTGTGGTTGGTTGCAACATCTTGACATGGAAAGTCTCTTCAGGGTGTCCCTGCACTCTGTGGTTCTGTTGCAACATCTTGACATGGAGATTCCCTTCAAGGTGTCCTTGGGCTCTGTCGCCTTGTTGCAACATCTCGACATGGAAATTCCTGGTCCGTGGGCTCTGTCGTTCTGTTGCAACATCTTGACATTCAAATTCCTTTCAAGGTGTCCCTGCACTCTGTGGTTATGTTGCAACATCTTGACATGTCATTTCCCTTCAAGGTGTCCTTGGGCTCCGTCGTTCTGTTGCAACATCTTGACATGGAAATTCCCTTTAAGGTGTCCGTGGGCTCTGTCGTTCTGTTGCACCATCTTGACATGGAAATTTCCTGCAAGGTGTCCGTGGGCTCTGTGGTTCTCCTGCAACATCTTGACAGGGAAATTCTCTTCCAGGTGTCCTTGGGCTCTGTCGTTCTGTTGCAATATCTTGACATGGAACTTCCCTTCAAGGTGTCCGTGGGCTTTGTGCTTCTGTTGCAACAGCTTGACATGGAAATTCCCTTCAACGTGTCCGTGGGCTCTGCCGTTCTCTTGCAACATCTTGACATGGAGCCCTGAAATTCTCTGCAAAGTGTCCGTAGGCTCTGTGGTTCTGTTGCAGCATCTTGACATGGAAATTCCCTTCAAGGTGTTCGTGGGTCTGTGGTTCGGTTGCAACATCTTGACATGGAAAATCCCTTCAAGGTGTCCTTGGGCTCTGTCGTTCTGTTGCAACATCTTGACATGGAATTTCCCTTCAAGGTGTCGTTGGCCTCTGTCGTTCTGTGGCAACATAATGACATGCAACTTCTCTTCAAGGTGTCCGTGGGTTCTGTGGTGCTGTTGCAACATCGTGACATGGAAATTCCCTTCACGGTTTCCTTGGGCCCTGTCGTTCTGTGCAACATCTTGACATGGAAACTCTCTTGAAGGTGTCCATCAAAAAGTTCCAGCAAACCAGCTCGTTTCACCATCATCAAAAAGTTCCAGCAAACCAGCTCGTTTCCCCATCAAAAAGTTCCAGCAAACCAGCTCGTTTCCCCATCAAAATGTTCCAGCAAACCAGCTCGTTTCCCCATCAAAAAGTTCCAGCAAACCAGCTCGTTTCCCCATCAAAAAGTTCCAGCAAACCAGCTCGTTTCCCCATCAAAAAGTTCCAGCAAACCAGCTCGCTTCCCCATCAAAAAGTTCCAGCAAACCAGCTCGTTTCCCCATCAAAAAAGCAAGCCAGCTCGTTTCACCATCAAAAAGTTCCAGCAAACCAGCTCGTTTCCCCATCAAAAAGTTCCAGCAAACCAGCTCGTTTCCCCATCAAAAAAAAATTCAGCAAACCAGCTCGCTTCCCCATCAAAAAGTTCCAGCAAACCAGCTCGTTTTCCCATCAAAAAAGTTCCAGCAAACCAGCTCGTTTCCCCATCAAAAGTTCCAGCAAACCAGCTCTTTTCCCCATCAAAAAGTTACAGCAAACCAGCTCGCTTCCCCATCAAAAAGTTCCAGCAAACCAGCTCCTTTCCCATCAAAAAGTTCCAGCAAACCAGCTCCAGCAAAAGTTCCAAAGTTCCAGCAAACCAGCTCGCTTCCCCATCAAAAAGTTCCGTGGCAAAAGTCACGGGTCCTTGCTGGGCTTTTCCTAAAGCTTGATACAAGCATGAAAATAGGGTTAAAATCAGGAACGGACACACCAACTCATTTTCAAGTGATTTGAAGCGAAAAAATCGGGGAAGAAACGCAGCCCGCAATTCTCGCAGCAAAACGTCGAGAAGGCCTGAAGCAACGGGCTGCTGCTGAAACTTCGAAACGTTTGAGATCTGAGGCGTGTCATGTTGCCAAAAAAGGACCTGCAAGGCCTCTGCTATCTGGCAGTCATGGGTCGCAAGTCATGCCCGAGAGCCTTTTGGAAGCGTTGGGAGGCACTCGAGAGCATAAGTATTTTACTTTCTGTTGTTCTGAGCGCTTATGAGCCTTGTCACCTCCTTTGACTTGGGCGTTGTTGCGGTCTGGACTCGCTTGGCGTCGAATAATTTTTCATTGGGCACGAACTGCTACGCGCGTGTGACGTGTTCACAAGTCAGCAGCAAGAAGTCAGGCTTGTTTGAGCTCGGGGTGCGACGGGCTCCTGATTTCCAGTGGACGGGACAAAGATCGCCGCCGCAGGCCGCCCGAGCCTTCTACGTGTGCCCGAACATGACAAGTGAAAGCAGTTGGAGCTTCGTGGGTGAGAGAGATTGAATCATGTGGAGGTTAAATTATCTGTGTCGCAAATCCTGTGTTTTTTCAGATTGAGTTGGCTTTGATCCTGAACGCCGCTGACATGTTTAAACCTTTGCACACAGCGCACACAAAGCCATCCTCACACTTTCGGCCAAAGCTTGGCACGGTCTGCTCCTGTTGCGGCCAGCATTGGTCTTGAAAGTTGAGCTGCCAATTCACCGCAGCGGGCTCGCAAACAGGTCTAGGATGAAGAAGCAGCGCCATCCAACTGCGTTGATTAACTGTGTTCGCCAAGCTGGCTTTTGAACACGCGTGATGGTCGCATGGTTTTCAATTGCTCCACAGAGGCAAAGGCTACGAACAAACATTCGTTTACGTCTTTACAAGTGCTGTGTGCAGGTTTAGGCTGGTTTAGGGTTTGCGTTTCAGGGGTGTAGAGGGCGATGACATGGCTTCCAGGGATTCAACCGCCAAAAACTGGACAAAGCCATATCATATTTCATCATTCCAAAGGCGCCGCTGCTGCACCACGTGGGGCGGACTCTTCCTTTGTGTTTTTTCTTGTCTTTGTCTTGCTTGTTGTCTGCGTATGCCTATCAGGAAATCATGCCAACCCAATAGGCCCGGTATATTAATGAACTGGATGCAAATTCGCTCTTTTTGCCTCCATTTCGGTACGTTCAACTACGTTCTGGAAACGCAACCCTGCCAATGCCTCTTGCGGTGTTGTTTTGACAGAAATACGCTTCAAAGGTGTGTTCACATCTGTAAAAAATATTCCAAGAAGCAAACCAGCTCGTTTCGCCATCAAAAAGCTCCAGCAAATCAGCTCGTTTCCCCATCAAAAAGTTCCAGCAACCATCAAAAAGTTCCAGCAAACCTTTCCCCATCAAAAAGTGCCAGCAAACCAGCTCGTTTCCCCATCAAAAAGTTCCAGCAAACCAGCTCGTTTCGCCATCAAAAAGCTCCAGCAAATCAGCTCGTTTCCCCATCAAAAAGTTCCAGCAACCATCAAAAAGTTCCAGCAAACCTTTCCCCATCAAAAAGTTCCAGCAAACCAGCTCGTTTCGCCATCAAAAAGCTCCAGCAAATCAGCTCGTTTCCCCATCAAAAAAGTTCCAGCAACCATCAAAAAGTTCCAGCAAACCTTTCCCCATCAAAAAGTTCCAGCAAACCAGCTCGTTTCCCCATCAAAAAGTTCCAGCAAATCAGCTCGTTTCCCCATCAAAAAGTTCCAGCAACCATCAAAAAGTTCCAGCAAACCTTTCCCCATCAAAAAGCTCCAGCAAACCAGCTCGTTTCCCCATCAAAAAGTTCCAGCAAACCAGCTCGTTTCGCCATCAAAAAGCTCCAGCAAATCAGCTCGTTTCCCCATCAAAAAGTTCCAGCAAACCAGCTCGTTTCCCCATCAAAAAGTTCCAGCAAACCAGCTCGTTTCCCCATCAAAAAGTTCCAGCAAACCAGCATCAAAAAGTTCAGCTCGTTTCCCCATCAAAAAGCTCCAGCAAATCCAGCAAACCAGCTCGTTTCCCCCAAAAAGTTCAAAAAGTTCCAGCAAACCAGCTCGTTTCCCCATCAAAAAGTTCCAGCAAACCAGCTCGTTTCCCCATCCAGCAAACCAGTTCCAGCAAACCAGCTCGTTTCGCCATCAAAAAGCTCCAGCAAATCAGCTCGTTTCCCCATCAAAAAGTTCCAGCAACCATCAAAAAGTTCCAGCAAACCTTTCCCCATCAAAAAGTTCCAGCAAACCAGCTCGTTTCCCCATCAAAAAGTTCCAGCAAACCAGCTCGTTTCGCCATCAAAAAGCTCCAGCAAATCAGCTCGTTTCCCCATCAAAAAGTTCCAGCAACCATCAAAAAGTTCCAGCAAACCTTTCCCCATCAAAAAGTTCCAGCAAACCAGCTCGTTTCCCCATCAAAAAGTTCCAGCAAACCAGCTCGTTTCGCCCTCAAAAAGCTCCAGCAAATCAGCTCGTTTCCCCATCAAAAAGTTCCAGCAACCATCAAAAAGTTCCAGCAAACCTTTCCCCATCAAAAAGTTCCAGCAAACCAGCTCGTTTCCCCATCAAAAAGCTCCAGCAAACCAGCTCGTTTCGCCATCAAAAAGCTCCAGCAAATCAGCTCGTTTCCCCATCAACAAGTTCCAGCAAACCAGCTCGCTTCCCCATCAAAAAGTTCCAGCAAACCAGCTCGTCTCCCCATCAAAAAGTTCCAGCAAACCAGCTCGTTTCCCCATCAAAAAGTTCCAGCAAACCAGCTCGTTTCCCCATCAAAAAGTTCCAACAAACCAGCTCGTTTCACCATCAAAAAGTTCCAGCAAACCAGCTCGTTTCCCCATCAAAAGTTCCAGCAAACCAGCTTGTTTCCCCATCAAAAAGTTCCAGCAAACCAGCTCGTTTCCCCATCAAAAAGTTCCAGCCAACCAGCTCGTTTCCCAAACAAAAAGTTCCAACAAACCAGCTCGCTTCCCCATCAAAAAGTTCCAGCAAACCAGCTCGTTTCCCCATCAAAAAGTTCCAGCAAACCAGCTCGCTTCACCATCAAAAAGATCCAGCAAACCAGCTTGTTTCCCCGTCAAAAAGTTCAGCAAACCAGCTCGTTTCACCATCAAAAAGTTCCAGCAAACCAGCTCGTTTCCCCATCAAAAAGTTCCAGCAAACCAGCTCATTTCCCCATCAAAAAATTCCAGCAAACCAGCTCGTTTCCCCATCAAAAAGTTCCAGCAAACCAGCTCGTTTCCCCATCAAAAAGTTCCAGCAAACCAGCTCAAGCATGTGGCTTTTCCATTGCTGCTGCAGCGTTGTGGACATTGTCAGCTTCAATTCTTAGCACGCACGGCCCCACGTACGTTCTTGGCTCCCTTGCTTGATTGGTACGAGAATCGGCTTAGACGGGCGCTGGAAACTGTCTTGGACCAAACGCGCTCGGATCAAACGTGCCCGCGTCAAGTTGGGTTCCCGCTGGTTTAGGGCTGGTGACAGAGAGGATAGTGATCAGACAGGACTTCCGTGTGAGAGCTGATATCTCCTATGTTGCTGCTATTCGTTCTTCGCGTCGTCTTTGTGCTGCCTTGATCTTGTGCCCCAGCGCAGGATTATTTTGCCTGTCCAACGTTTGGAATCGTTTCCCATCAAAAGTTCCAGCAAACCAGCTCGTTTCCCCATCAAAAAGTTCCAGCAAACCAGCTCGGTTCCCCATCAAAAAGTTCCAGCAAACCAGCTCGTTTCCCCATCAAAAAGTTCCAGCAAACCAGCTCGCTTCCCCATCAAAAAGTTCCGGCAAACCAGCTCGTTTCCCCATCAAAAAGTTCCAGCAAACCAGCTCGTTTCCCCATCAAAAAGTGTCAGCAAACCAGCTCGTTTCCCCATCAAAAAGTTCCAGCAAACCAGCTCGTTTCCCCATCAAAAAGTTCCAGCAAACCAGCTCGTTTCCCCATCAAAAAGTTCCAGCAAACCAGCCCGTTTCCCCATCAAAAAGTTCCAGCAAACCAGCTCGTCTCCCCATCAAAAAATTCCAGCAAACCAGCTCGTTTCCCCGTCAAAAAGTTCCAGCAAACCAGCTCGTTTCCCCATCAAAAAGTTCCAGCAAACCAGCTCGTCTCCCCATCAAAAAGTTCCAGCAAACCAGCTCGCTTCCCCATCAAAAAGTTCCAGCAAACCAGCTCGTTTCCCCATCAAAAAGTTCCAGCAAACCAGCTCGCTTCACCATCAAAAAGATCCAGCAAACCAGCTTGTTTCCCCGTCAAAAAGTTCAGCAAACCAGCTCGTTTAAAAGTTTCAGCAAACCAGCTCGTTTCACCATCAAAAAGTTCCAGCAAACCAGCTCGTTTCCCCATCAAAAAGTTCCAGCAAACCAGCTCGTTTCCGCATCAAAAAGTTCCAGCAAACCAGCTCGTTTCCCCATCAAAAAGTTCCAGCAAACCAGCTCGTTTCCCCATCAAAAAGTTCCAGCAAACCAGCTCAAGCATGTGGCTTTTCCATTGCTGCTGCAGCGTTGTGGACATTGTCAGCTTCAATTCTTAGCACGCACGGCCCCACGTACGTTCTTGGCTCCCTTGCTTGATTCGTACGAGAATCGGCTTAGACGGGCGCTGGAAACTGTCTTGGACCAAACGCGCTCGGATCAAACGTGCCCGCGTCAAGTTGGGTTCCCGCTGGTTTAGGGCTGGTGACAGAGAGGATAGTGATCAGACAGGACTTCCGTGTGAGAGCTGATATCTCCTATGTTGCTGCTATTCGTTCTTCGCGTCGTCTTTGTGCTGCCTTGATCTCGTGCCCCAGCGCAGGATTATTTTGCCTGTCCAACGTTTGGAATCGTTTCCCATCAAAAGTTCCAGCAAACCAGCTCGTTTCCCCATCAAAAAGTTCCAGCAAACCAGCTCGTTTCCCCATCAAAAAACTCCAGCAAACCAGCTTGTTTAAATGTTTCAGCAAACCAGCTCGTTTCACCATCAAAAAGTTCCAGCAAACCAGCTCGTTTCCCCGTCAAAAAGTTCCAGCAAACCAGCTCGTTTCCCCATCAAAAAGTTCCAGCAAACCAGCTCGTCTCCCCATCAAAAAGTTCCAGCAAACCAGCTCGCTTCCCCATCAAAAAGTTCCAGCAAACCAGCTCGTTTCCCCATCAAAAAGTTCCAGCAAACCAGCTCGCTTCACCATCAAAAAGATCCAGCAAACCAGCTTGTTTCCCCGTCAAAAAGTTCAGCAAACCAGCTCGTTTAAATGTTTCAGCAAACCAGCTCGTTTCACCATCAAAAAGTTCCAGCAAACCAGCTCGTTTCCCCATCAAAAAGTTCCAGCAAACCAGCTCGTTTCCCCATCAAAAAGTTCCAGCAAACCAGCTCGTTTCCCCATCAAAAGTTCCAGCAAACCAGCTCGTTTTCCCATCAAAAATTCCAGCAAACCAGCCCGTTTCCCCATCAAAAACTTCCAGCAAACCAGCTCGTTTCCCCATCAAAAAGTTCCAGCAAACCAGCTCGTTTCCCCATCAAAAGTTCCAGCAAACCAGCTCGTTTCTCCATCAAAAATTCCAGCAAACCAGCCCGTTTCCCCATCAAAAAGTTCCAGCAAACCAGCTCGTTTCCCCATCAAAAATCCATAACCAGCCCGTTTCCCCATCAAAAAGTTCCAGCAAACCAGCTCGTCTCCCCATCGAAAAAATTCCAGCAAACCAGCTCGTTTCCCCATCAAAAAGTTCCAGCAAACCAGCTCGTTTCCCCATCAAAAAGTTCCAGCAAACCAGCTCGCTTCACCATCAAAAAGTTCCAGCAAACCAGCTCGTCTCCTCATCAAAAAGTTCCAGCAAACCAGCTCGTTTCCCCATCAAAAAAGTTCCAGCAAACCAGCTCGTTTCCCCATCAAAAGTTCCAGCAAACCAGCTCGTTTCCCCATCAAAAAGTTCCAGCAAACCAGCTCGTTTCCCCATCAAAAAGTTCCAGCAAACCAGCTCGTTTCCCCATCAAAAAGATCCAGCAAACCAGCTCGCTTCCCCGTCAAAAAGTTCCAGCAAACCAGCTCGTTTCCGCTGGTTTGCTGGAACTTTTTGCTGGGGAAACGAGCTGGTTTGCTGGAACTTTTTGATGGGGAAACGAGCTGGTTTGCTGGAACTTTTTGATGGGGAAACGAGCTGGTTTGCTGGAACTTTTCGATGGGGAAACGAGCTGGTTTGCTGGAATTTTTTGATGGGGAAACGAGCTGGTTTGCTGGGGAAACGAGCTTTTTGCTGGGGAAACGAGCTGGTTTGCTGGAACTTTTTGATGGGGAAACGAGCTGGTTTGCTGGAACTTTTTGATGGGGAAACGAGCTGGTTTGCTGGAACTTTTTGATGGGGAGACGAGCTGGTTTGCTGGAAGGGGAAGCGAGCTGGTTTGCTGGAACTTTTGGATGGGGAAACTAGCTGGTTTGTGGAACTTTTTGATGGGGAAACGAGCTGGTTTGCTGGAACTTTTTGATGGGGAAACGAGCTGGTTTGCTGGAACTTTTTGATGGGGAAACGAGCTGGTTTGCTGGAACTTTTTGATGGGGAAACGAGCTGGTTTGCTGGAACTTTTTGATGGGGAAACGAGCTGGTTTGCTGGAACTTTTTGATGGGGAAACGAGCTGGTTTGCTGGAACTTTTTGATGGGGAAACGAGCTGGTTTGCTGGAACTTTTTGATGGGGAAACGCGCTGGTTTGCTGGAACTTTTTGATGGGGAAACGAGCTGGTTTGCTGGAACTTTTTGATGGGGAAACGAGCTGGTTTGCTGTAACTTTTTGATGGGGAAACGAGCTGGTTTGCTGGCACTTTTTGATGGGGAAACGAGCTGGTTTGCTGGAACTTTTTGATGGGGAAACGAGCTGGTTTGCTGGAACTTTTTGATGGTGAAACGAGCTGGTTTGCTGGAACTTTTTGATGGTGAAACGAGCTGGTTTGCTGGAACTTTTTGATGGTGAAACGAGCTGGTTTGCTGGAACTTTTTGATGGGGAAGCGAGCTGGTTTGCTGGAGCTTTTTGATGGGGAAACGAGCTGGTTTGCTGGAGTTTTTGATGGGGAAGCGAGCTGGTTTGCTGGAACTTTTTGATGGGGAAACGGGCTGGTTTGCTGGAACTTTTTGATGGGGAAACGGGCTGGTTTGCTGGAACTTTTTGATGGGGAAACGAGCTGGTTTGCTGGAACTTTTTGATGGGGAAGCGAGCTGGTTTGCTGGAACTTTTTGATGGGGAAACGGCTGGTTTGCTGGAACTTTTTGATGGGGAAACGAGCTGGTTTGCTGGAACTTTTTGATGGGGAAACGAGCTGGTTTGCTGGAACTTTTTGATGGGGAAGCGAGCTGGTTTGCTGGAACTTTTTGATGGGGAAACGAGCTGGTTTGCTGGAACTTTTTGATGGGGAAACGAGCTGGTTTGCTGGAACTTTTTGATGGGGAAACGAGCTGGTTTGCTGGAACTTTTTGATGGGGAAACGAGCTGGTTTGCTGGAACTTTTTGATGGGGAAACGAGCTGGTTTGCTGGAACTTTTTGATGGGGAAACGAGCTGGTTTGCTGGAACTTTTTGATGGGAAACGAGCTGGTTTGCTGGAACTTTTTGATGGGGAAACGAGCTGGTTTGCTGGAACTTTTTGATGGGGAAACGAGCTGGTTTGCTGGAACTTTTTGATGGGGAAACGGGCTGGTTTGCTGGAACTTTTTGATGGGGAAACGAGCTGGTTTGCTGGAACTTTTGATGGGGAAGCGAGCTGGTTTGCTGGAACTTTTATGATGGGGAAACGGGCTGGTTTGCTGGAACTTTTTGATGGGGAAACGAGCTGGTTTGCTGGAACTTTTTGATGGGGAAACGAGCTGGTTTGCTGGAACTTGTTGATGGGGAAGCGAGCTGGTTTGCTGGAACTTCTTGATGGGGAAGCGAGCTGGTTTGCTGGAGATTTTTGATGGGGAAACGAGCTGGTTCGCTGGAACTTTTTGACGGGGAAACGAGCTGGTTTGCTGGAACTTTTTGATGGGGAAACGAGCTGGTTTGCTGGAACTTTTTGATGGGGAAACGAGCTGGTTTGCTGGAACTTTTTGATGGTGAAACGAGCTGGCTTGCTGGAACTTTTAAACGAGCCGGTTTGCTGGAACTTTTTGATTTGGACACGGAATTTCATGTCAAGATGTTGCAACAAAACGAAAGGAAGCCTTGAAGGGAATTTCCATGTTAAGATGTTGCAACAGAACGACAGAGCCCACGGACACCTTGAAGGGAATCTCCATGTCAAGATGTTGCAAACGAACCACAGAGCCCACGGACGAAGGGAATTTCCATGTCAAGATGTTGCAACAGAAGCACAGAGCCCACGGACAGCTTCAAGGGAAATTCCATGTCAAGCTGTTGCAAAATTTCCTTGTCAAGCTGTTGCAACAGAGCGACAAAGCCCACGGAAACCTTGAAGGGAAATTCCATGTCAAGATGTTGCAACAGAACGACAGAGCCCGCGGACACCTTGAAGGGAGTTTCCATGTCAAGATCTTGCAACAGAGCGACAGAGCCCACGGACACCTTGAAGGGAGCTTCCATGTCAAGATGTTGCAACAGAACGACAGAGCCCAACGACACCTTGAAGGGAATTTCCATGTCAAGATGGTGCAACAGAACGACAGAGCCCACGGACACATTGAAGGGAATTTCCATGTCAAGATGTTGCAACAGAACGGCAGAGTTCAACGACACCTTGAAGGGATTTTCCATGTCAATATGTTGCAGCAGAACCACAGAGCCCACGGACCAGGAATTTCCATGTCGAGATGTTGCAACAAGGCGACAGAGCCCAAGGACACCTTGAAGAGAATTTCCATGTCAAGATGTTGCAACAGAACCACAGAGCCCACGGACACCCTGACGAGACTTTCCATGTCAAGATGTTGCAAACCAACCACAGAGCCCAAGGACACCATCAAGGGAACTTCCATGTCAAGATGTTGCAACAGAACCACAGAGCCCACGGACGCCTTGAAGGGAATTTCCATGTCAAGATGTTGCAACAGAGCGACAGAGCCCACGGACAGCTTGAAGGGAATTTGCATGTCAAGATGTTGGAACAGAATTACAGAGCCCACGGACACCTTGAAGGCAAATTGCATGCCAAGATGTTGCAACAGAACCACAGAGCCCACGGACGCCTTGAAGGAAATTTCCATGTCAAGCTGTTGCAACAGAACGGCAGAGCCTTCGGACATCTTGAAGGCAGATTGCATGTCAAGATGTTGCAACAGAACGACAATGCCCAAGGACACCTTGAAGGGAATATCCATCTCAAGATGTTGCAACAGAACGGCAGAGCCTACGGACATCTTGAAGGGAAATTGCATGTCAAGATGTTGCAACAGAACGACAGTGCCCAAGGACACCTTTAAGAATTTCCATGTCAAGCTGTTGCAACAGAACGACAGAGCCCAAGGACACCTTGAAGGGAATTTCCCTGTCAAGATGTTGCAACCGAACCACAGAGCCCACGGACACCTTGAAGGGAATTTCCATGTCAAGATGCTGCAACAGAACCACAGAGCCTACGGACACTTTGCAGAGAATTTCAGGGCAATTTCGATGTCAAGATGTTGCAACAGAACGACAGAGCCCACGGACACGTTGAAGGGAATTTCCATGTCAAGCTGTTGCAACAGAAGCACAAAGCCCACGGAGACCTTCAATAGAAAATCCATGTCAAGATGTTGCCACAGAACGGCAGAGCCCAAAGACACCTTGACGGGAATTTCCATGTCAAGATGTTGCAACAGAACCAGACAGCCCAAGGACACCTTGAAGGGGATTTCAAGATGTTGCAACAGAACCACAGAGCCCACGGACACCTTCACGGGCACTTCCATGTCAAGAAGTCGCAACAGAACCACAGAGCCCACGGACACCTTGAAGGGAATTTCCATGCCAAAATGTTGCAACAGAACGACAGAACCCGCGGGCACCTTGAAGGGAATTTCCATGTCAAGAACAGAAGCATAGAGCCCACGGGCACCTGGAAGGGAATTTCCATGTCAAGATGTTGCAACAGAACCACAGAGCCCACGGACACCTTGAAGGGAATTTTCCATGTCAAGATGCTGCAACAGAACGACAGAGACCAAGGACACCTTGAAGGGAATTTACATGTCAAGATGTCGCAACGGAACGACAGAGCCCGAGGAAGCCTTGAAGGGAATTTCCATGTCAAGATGTTGCAACAGAGCCCACGGACACCTTGAAGGGAGTTTCCATGTCAAGATGTTGCAGCAACAGAACCACAGAGCCCACGAACACCTTAAAGGGAATTTCCATGTGAAGATGCTGCAACAGAACCACAAAGCCCACGGACACCCTGACAGCAATTTCCATGTCAAGATGTTGCAACAGAACCACAGAGCCCACGGACACCTTGAAGGGAATTTTCATGTCAAGATGTTGCAAAAACATCGTGACATGGAAATTCCCTTCAAGGTGTCCGTGGGCTCTGTGGTTCTGTTGCAACATCTTGACATGGAAATTCTCTTCAAGGTGTCCTTGGGCTCTGTGGTTCTGTTGCAACATGTTGACATGGAAATTCCCTTCAAGTTCTGTTGCAACATCTTGACACAGAAATTCCCTTCAAGGTGTCCGTGGGCTCTGTCGTTCTGTTGCAACATCTCAACATGGAAATTCCCTTCAAGGCTTCCTTTCGTTCTGTTGCAACTTCTTGACACGGAATTTCTCTGCAAGGTCTCCGCGGGCTCTGTGGTTCTGTTGCAACATCTTGACATGGAAATTCCCTACAAGGTTTCGTTGGGCTCCGTCGTTCTGTTGCAACATGTTGACATGGAAATTCCCTTCAAGGTGTCCGTGGGCTTTGTGGCTTTGTCGCAACCTCTTGACATGGAGATTCTCTTTGTTGCAGCATCTTGACATGGAAATTCTCTTCGAGGTGTCCTTGGGCTGTGTGGCTCTGTTGCAACATGTTGACATGGAAACTCCCGTCAAGGTGTCCGTGGGCCCCTGGCGTTCTGTTGCAACATCTTGACATGGAACTTCCCTGCAAGGTGTCCGTGGTCTCTGTCGTTCTGTTGCAGGATCTTGACATGAAAATCCCCTTCAAGGTGTCCGTGGGCTTTGTGGTACTTTTGCAACCTCTTCGCATGGAATTTCTTTGCAAGGTGTCCGTGGACTCCGTTGTTCTGTTGCAACATCTTGACATGGAAATTCTCTTCAACGTGTCCGTGGGCTCCGTGGTTCTGTTGCAGCATCTTGACATGGAAATTCCCTTCAAGGTGCCCGTGGGCTCTGTGGTTTTGTTGCAACATCTTGACATGGAATTCCCTTCAAGGTGTCGGGGGGCTCTGTGGTTCTGCTGCAACAGCTTGACATGGAAATTGCCTTGAAGGTGTCAGTGGGCTCTGTGGTTTTGTTGCAACATCTTGCCCTGGAAACTGCCTTCAAGGTGTCCTTGGCCTCTGTCGTTCTGTGGCAACATCTTGACATGCAATTTCCCTTCAAGATGTCCGTGGGCTCTGCCGTTCTGTTGCAACATCTTGACATGGATATTCCTTCAAGGGTTCCTCGGATGTTTTTCGTTCTTTACAACATCTTGACACGGAAATCCTTTCAAGGTTTTGTTGGGCTCCTCAAGATGTTGCAACAGAACCACAGAGCCGACGGACACCTTGAAGAGAATTTCCATGTCAAGATGTTGCAAAAGGACCACCGAGCCCACGGACACCTTGCAGAGAAAATCCATGTCAAGATGTTGAAGAGCACCACAAAGCCACTGACACCTTGATGGGAGTTTCCATGTCAAGATATTGTAACAGAACAACAGAGCCCAAGGACACCCTGAAGGAAACTTCCATGCCAAGATATCGCAACAGAACGACAGAGCCCAAGGACACCTTCAAGAGAATTTCCGTGTCAAGATCTTGCAACAGAACCACAGACCCAACGGACACCTTGAAGGGAATTTCCATGTCAAGCCGTTGCAAAAAAACCACGGAGCCAAACAAACCCTTGAAAGAACTTCCGTGTCAAGATGTCGCAAAAGAACGAAATAGATCCAAGGAACCCTCGACAGAGCCCAAGGACACCTTGAAGGGAATTTCCATGTCAAGATGTTGCAACAGAACCACAGAGCGCAAGGACACCTTGAAGGAATTTCCATATCAAGATGCTGCAACAAAGCCCAAGGACACCTTGAAGAGAATCTCCATGTCAAGAGGTTGCGACAGAACCACAAAGACCACGGACACCTTGAAGGGAATTTCCATGTCAACATGTTGCAACAGATTGATGGAGCCCAACGAAACCTTGTAGGGAAGTTCCATGTCAAGATGTTGCAACAGAACAACGGAGTCCACGGACACCTTGCAAAGAAATTCCATGCGAAGAGGTTGCAAAAGTACCACAAAGCCCACGGACACCTTGAAGGGGATTTCCATGTCAAGATATTGCAACAGAACGACAGAGCCCAAGGACACCTTGAAGGGAATTTGCGTGTAAAGATGTTGCAACAAAGCCACAGAGCCCAACGAAACCTTGAAGGGAATTTCCATGTCAGCATGTTACAACAGAGCGACAGAGCCCACCGACACCTCGAAGGGAATAACCATGTCAACATGCTGCAACAGAACCACAGAGCCCACTGACACTTTGAAGAGAAGTTCCATGTCAAGATGTTTTTCAACAGAACCACAGAGCCCACGGACACCTTGCAGAGAAATTCCATGTCAAGATGTTGCAACAGAACCACAAAGCCCACTGACACCTTCAAGGAAATTTCCATGTCAAGATTTTGCAACAGAACTAAAGGAAGCCTTGAAGGGAATTTCCATGTCGAGATGTTGCAAATCCACGAAGAAGACCCCAAGAAACCTTGAGGGGACTTTCATGTCAAGATGTTGCAACAGAACCACAAAGCCCACGGACACCTTGAAGGGAATTTCCATGTCAAGATGTTGCAACAGAACGACAGAGCCCACGGACAACTTGAAGGGAATTTCCATGTCAAGATGTTGCAACAGCACAGAGCCCACGGACACCTTCAAGGACACCTTGAAGGAAATGTCCACGTCACGATGTTGCAACAGAACGACAGAGCCCAAGGACACCTTCAAGAGAATTTCCATGTCAAATGTCGCAACAGAACGACGGAGCCCACGGACACATTGAAGGGAAAATGCATGTCAAGATGTTGCAACAGAACGACAGGGCCCAAGAACACCTTGCAGAGAAATTCCATGTGAAGATGTTGCACAAGCACCGCAAAGCCCACTGACGCCACCTTGAAGGGAATTTCCATGTCAAAATGCCGCCACAGAACTACAAAGCCCACAGACACCTTGAAGGGAATTTTCATGTCAAGATGTTGGAACACAACGACAGAGCCCAAGGACACCTTGAAGAGAACTTCCATGTCAAGATGTTGAAACAGAACGACGGAGCCCACGGACACCTTGAAGGGAAGTTCCATGTCTAGATGTTGCTGCAACAGAACCACAGAGCCCACGGACACCTTGAAGGGAAGTTCCATGTCAAGATCTTGCGACAGGACCACAGAGCCCACGGACACCTTGAAGGGAAGTTCCATGTCAAGATGTTGCAACAGAATGACAGAGCCCAAGGACACCTTGCAGAGAAATTCCATGTGAAGATGTTGCAACAGAACCACAAAGCCCACTGACACCTTGAAGGGCACTTGCATGTCAAGATGCTACAACAGAACCACAGAGCCCACGGACACGTTGGAGAGAATTTCCATGTCCAGATCTTGCCACCTTGAAAGGAATTTCCATGTCAAGATGTCGCAACAGAACTACAAAGCCCACGGAAACCTTGAAGGGAATTTCCATGTCAAGATGTTGCAACAGAGCCACAGAGCCCAAGGACACCTTCAAGAGAATTTTCATGCCAAGATGTTGCAACGACAGAACCCGCGGGCACCTTGAAGGGAATTTCCATGTCAAGATGTTGCAACAGAACGACAGGGCCCACGGACACCTTGAAGGGAATTTCCTTGCACTTTGTACTGTGAATGACGCAAACAGACCATCTGTCTCGCGCTACGCTACAATCCACTGTGGCATCGGCTCATGTGAGCATGTACAACCAACTGAACCTACATGGCGAACCAGAGGCAGCGTTCAGCAAAGGCGACACTAGCATTGAGTGCAAAGTTAAATAGGCGCAGGCGAGATCCATTGAGCAGCAATACGGCCAGTCTGTATGATGGTGTGCGATCGAATAAGATGATATCCTCCACTGTAGTATCTCCGTATGATGTGAGCCGCGCTAGCCTGCGAAGAGTCTGGTCGCAGCATGAAGCTCCGCAGCATTACCAGAATTCCAAGGCTCATGAGGCACATGCAGCCTGTGCTCCATCTCAACAGATAAGCGACCTTGGTCCAAAGCAGAAGAGAAGAAGGCGTGGCAGCACAAGAAGTCAAAATGGAGAGTATAGTGGACATCATGAGAGCAATCAGGAGCATCCATGGGCACAGCGTGCCTTGGTAGGAGCAATCGACAAAGTGTTTTAGACCCAGCAGTACTGTCATTTCCGTCCCTAAGACATGTGAGAGACGGTGCATGGCAGAGATCATCCCGGCTCGGCTATACTCATCAGGGTTTGGGTTTGATGTCATCCATACTGTGGTAGATCTGCCTGTTCCTGGGTCTGGTTGACGGCAGCGGGGATCTCGATCTGGTACGAGGGCCAGTAGTGGCTGCGTCCGGTGTTTGATGCTGTGGCATGTAGTCGGTGGATTCCCGTGCTGCAGCAGCAAAGGCCTGGGTGTGTCGAATGGCTGGGAAGCATGACGAAACCATAACTCCACAGCTGAAGAGGGTTCTCGGCCTAGTGGAAAGTCCTCCATCGTCTCCATGGCAGCCCAAGTGTCCTGGTAAATGTCCTTGAGCCGTATCGGCGAGAGCATAATGTAGTCGGGCAGAAAGGCAAGGGGCTTCAGATGCCTGATGTATACCACTGCCAGCAAGGAACAGGAATGCTCTGGTGTGCTCATGGACTGATAGCACATGTACTGAGAGATACCGGCAATCAACCATCTGTGCTCCAGGCATGATAGTGTCACAATTCCATCCTGAAATGACCATATTCTTTGTCGAGACATGAAGGCGAGAAGGTCATAATGACAAATGGTATGCCAATCCGCCAATCCTGATGACTGCAGAAAAGTACATACATCCAAGGGCCAGACTTCCATGTCATGCCATCAAATAGCCATCGGCGTCCTGCCAGAGCTTCGTGATAACTTATGTGAGCATGATAGCCGATGGACTCATCTTGTGTGGTCGTCCATATGTTGTTCGCCACATGTTCCTTACCAACACGTGCGTTGAAGTGGCCAAGCAAGCAGGGCACACATCGCGCCGGCAGAGCACTGACAACACTGTCAACCCATTTCCAAAGTGCAGTGTTGACGCGTTTCGAATACAGCAGATTGGAGTTGGGATGGAAGTAGCACACGATGAATGCAAAGTCGGAGTCACGTCGTTTGACCCGCAGTGCCCCACCACGACCTTGCAACTCGCTGGGCGGGGACGAGATCTGTCGTTATCAGCTCCGAAGCATGAGAGTGGGTGAGCCTCCCTTTTCCGTATCCCCAACTATACACAGCATGCTTTTCGACTCTACGCTGACTGACTGCGATGTCGCCATCTGGCGGACGGGTGCCGGACAGTGCGATGACATCATTGCTGTGTAATGCATGTACGATTCGGCGCTCTCTGTCGCCGGCGTTGTGCTCTATCAGCCACTTCATGTAGGCCTGGTCGCTGCACAAGGTCTCGAACGTCTTCCCTGTGTACTTTCCGACTCTGATCTTGAACTCGCTCGCTTCGGTGTCGTTCAGGTTGCGGATACGGTCGAGCTCGGTCTCGATCTGCCCTTCGGTGAGGGCCCGGTCGGGTAGATCTCGCGGTACAGGGCTTGGAGGTCGACTGTGGCCATGGTCGTTCGGGGTGTCGAGTCGGCTCGTTGCTTTCTTGAGCGGGGACAGCTGATTCGGATCTGCCTCCCTCGCAAGCGATGCTTTGGCACCACTTCTTCTCCTAGCTGCTCGGCTTCTTCATCCCTTAAATCTTGCTCCAGTGTGATGTCTAGAGTCCAGATATCGTTGCTGATTCACGACATGTTACAGTATGTCATGAAAAGTCCGCAGACCTTCAAGGTATTAGTCGAGGCGTCTTAATCTTCACTTCCGAATCTGCTCCGGACTACACCTAAGCAATCGACCCGCGTGACGAATCCACACGCTCCACCCAGGCCTTGAGTCGAATTCGGGACCCCCTGTCTTTTTATGACACAGAACCCTCGCCGGCCCATACCAATGCCCTACGACCACAACGGTAGTAGTACACAAGCGTGCCCGTTCCAAACTCCCTCAAGGGTCGGCCTGTGCGCGAAGCGCTCGCTGAACCCTACGTCGTGCATCGATTTCGAGAAAAATGCTTTCGGGGCTTCTTCAAAAGTTTCATATTCACGGGTGCTCTCAGTGGGTGTGTTTTCTTCGGAAGAAAGAAAGGACGAAATTCTATGGCTACTTTGGCCAAAAGCCCACTGATTAGGACTGTAGCCTCGCACGTTGTGCATGTTGTTTTTCGCACTCACCGACAAGCCGAGAAGCTCATCATGATGTAAACTGTTCTCGAACTCCCTGGCGAGCAAGTTCATACTTTCTTTCAGCGTATATGTTTAGAATATTTTCCCACCTGCCATGGACTCTCTCCAGCAACTGGCTCCAACGAATTGCCAGAGCTTCAAGCCATTCAACAGCATCCAACCGCTTAAGGAAGCCCTCTTCGTCACTTGAGGAGCGGGAAACTATGGGAAACTGTTCAAGCCAGCCCTGTGAGAAGCTTTGCCGGAATTCAGGGCCAGACATGCGTCTTTGAGGTCCGTCCTTACTAGCGCGCACAACATGAACAGCATGAAGGTCGGAAGCCTCATCTAGCATGCTCAGGCACAAGAGATGTTCAGGCCTGTGGCCCCTTTGAAGAGCTTCGCGCGGAGTGTGCCACCAAAAGGCATCAATGCTCAGACACTGCCACTTCTGTGTGTAATGGGGAAGGGTCGCAGGCCTAGGTGAGCTCGTCTTCCTCTTTGCCTACACTCGGCACACTCAAAGTGTTCGGCTTGTCTGAGGACTTCGGGCCGAGCACCGGCACTTCGAGGCAGCTTAAGAAAGGCTTCATTGTCGGGGTGACCAAGGTTCTGTGCGCTCATGTCAGATTTCGTTCAATTTCGGGGTCCCAAACAACTTCGGGCTTGCCTCTCAAACTGACGGCGGCATCAGGCGCAGTCACGCCCAGTCTCGTAAGAACATCTGCTCGGCCAGCAAAGGCCGTCTCGGCAACAGCAAATGGTTGCTCGAACTGCGCTCCAACAGAAACTGTTGGTCGGAGAGCTTTCGAAAGACAGCAATTCCCTTTCTAAAGTTGATCGTGGCATCCATGTCGTACAGAAGCTTTGCACTCAGCAAAAAGGGGGTGACGCCTTCCACCATGTGCGCCCGCACCTCCACCTGCTAGCCGCACACGCCTGCGTTCACATGTGACAAACCCAGTCCCGAGCTCGTCAAGTTGTTGCCGTAGGTGAACTGCTTGTGGATGTTGCGATCCACCTCAATCTCGGCTTCTGGGTCGAAGTCCAGTTCTCGCAGGCATTCTGCTAGTTCTTGCAGCGTGTCTTCACCCACAATGTTCTCCGAAGCGCCGCTGGGCCTTGGCAACGTAGCTCATGTCCTTACCGTTGGTCTCCAAGATGCGGTGTGTGCTGCTCTCCGTCACACTACACACCACATGGACTGCACCCTCAGTCTCCTCGTAGACCATGTCAAGGCCCTCTTCACCCGAGGCCTCTCGAAAACCAGCTCCTCGTGAGCAAAGCCCACGAAGTTCACGCTCTGTTGCCACCTCGGCCCTTGCCATAGCCAGGCCTCTGGGGGCAATTCCGGGCAATGCGACCCTCCTTGCCACATCTCATACACATCTTATCTGCATCGCCTTGGCTTATGCCACCGTGCTTGCCACCGCAGCCCTTGCCCGAGCCATATCCACGCCCATCATACCGAGAGGCGCTCTGATTGCGAACCGGGTAGAAGCCCCGAGCCTGGTCGAGCGCTCGTCTGGCCTCGCGAAAGTTCGCCAAGATCTCTTTTTTTTTTTTTTTATCGGGCCTTTTTCCGCAACATCCATGCGGGTCCCTGTGCACGGCGCTTCGGCCTCAGACAGCTGCGGGAATCGCCTCGGCCTCAGACAGCACGCATGGGGAGGCGGCTGTGGGCGGGAGTCGCCTGCCAGCGTGCGTCGGCGAGGAGCTCGTGCAGGGGCTCCGGCCCGCCAGCACTACACTCCCCACCTGGAGGCAGCTCGAGGAGGGATGCTGCGAAGACTCGCTGCGCTGCAACAGCGAGGATGCCGCTCCATCTCACGACCCACGCTGCCCGGGCAGCAGTCCGGAGAGAGGCAGGCACCTCCGCTGCGCGCGGTCTCGCCAGCAAGCGGATGAAGGTGGCGGCTTCGGGAGCCCACCTGCCGCCTACTTCCATCCCGAACACCACCAAGCGGCAGCGGCGCGCCCGCTCCAGCTCGGGATAAGTTTGGCGTTGTTTGCGGCGTGTAGCCTGGGCAAGAACGATGCCGGGGCGGGCATCGGCGCTGGCGCGGGCCTGGCCGTCCCGGCCGAGGGGGCTGACGAGCGTGGCATCAACTGCGAGCTGCTCCCCATGCCAAAGGGGCAGCCCGTTGCAGACAACCTCAATCCGCCGTGCGTCCTGCACGGGCACATCGAGGTTCATGTCGGCCAGCCGCACGTTTCTGGCCACACGCGCGCCAGCCTCGCGACAGACCCTGGCGAGGGCTCGCTCAAGAGGGATGGCGCGCGAGGCAAGGACGCCAGCAGTGGCACACGCCGTCCGGTGGTCACCCAGCACATCCAGCGGCCTTCGGCAGAGCGGGAGCGGCAGGCGCAACCGCGGCGAAGGAGGAGGAGCCGGAAGTGCGCACTAGGGAGCGTGACATCCTCATGTGTGGGCAGAACCGTGAGGGCCCGCGAAGAGTGCGGCCCGGCCTGTGATCTCTTCATCCTCGGGCTCCTCCAAGAGTCCCGCCAAGTATTCTTGGGAGTCGTCCTTGGAGCGCGCACAACCGGCCTGCCCGCTAAAATCCGCTAAATTACGAGTAGCTCCGCCACGCCGGGCTCCATGGACTGAGGACGGCGCAGAAGTGCAGCACAAGGGCACCATGCCAACTGCGTCCGACACCCGTTGATGCGGGATGCGTCCACCCCGACAACACGGCAGAGGGCATGGTCGGCCGTAGGGCGAGGCCCCCGACACCTGCGTGAGTCTCCGGCGTCCCGCGAGAACTGAAGCACCACGCTTGCCGACGGGCCGTAACACGACATAAGCAGAGCTTGACAGACCCAAGCGGAGGTCAGGCAGGCGTGCGAGAGTCTATGGGAGGAAGCTTCACGAGCAAGGTTTCCAGTGGCTGGCCGGCTAGGCAGCGACGTCTCATCCTCGTCATCGTAGTCCTCGTCCGGGAACTGTTCGGCTACCTGGTGGATCTCGTGTTCGTCCTGCTCACACAAGTAGCTCTGGCCATCCTTCTTCCGCCTGCGTGTCTCAGCATCTCGTTGCGCCAAGCTTCCGCTTGACCACACGAGGTTCAATGCCGTGGTCACGTCATCCAGCTTGTAGCTTGCAGCCTTGCCTCTCACGTTGGCTGCGTCAGAGGCCTCCAAGCGCATGAAGACATTGATCATTAACCAGCCATACACCTCGCTCGGCATCTTTTGAATGGCACCAACTGCCACCAAGGCATTTTCAAACTTGCGAACCACCACGCGGAAGCGATTCTCATAGTCATTCATCTGTTCGCCTTCTTTGCGGTACGCCTCCCTTCGCAGGAAGAAGTCCGGAAAGCGTCACCCAGCAAGTCCACGGATGTCTTGCCTCGTGCCTTCGCCTTTGCCAGATGCTTCAAGACCTCCTTATTGGTCCCATCTGCAGCTCCACTCTCAGCTGATACTCCTGGAACATAAGTCACCGCCCCACCAAGGCAGCTTGGGATCCACAGAGCCCTCAAATTTCTTTGGGCAAAGCCATTGTCGCTGTGTTGCACTGACTGCGGTCCTGGAGCACGGAGGCTCCACTACCATGCGGATGCGATAGCAGGACCATCCAAAGTCGCCAGAGTTGATAGTACTCAAAAAAGGGGATCCGTCTTGAAAGATAAAGCGGAGTGCAGAATCACTCGGAGGTCTGACTGTCATTGGCATTCGGCTGCAGATTTTCACCCCCCCCGGTCCTCCAGAAGCAAACAGTTAAGGCCGCCTTAAACGTGTTGTGTGTGTTGTGTGTGTTGTGTGTGTTGTGTGTGTTGTGTGTGTTGTGTGTGTGGGTGTGTGTTGTGTGTGTGTGTTGTGTGTGTTGTGTGTGTGTGTGTTTGCTTTGTGTGTTGTGTGTGTGTGTGTGTTGCGTGTGTTGTGTGTGTTGTGTGTGTGTGTGTGTGTCTTGTGTGTGTCTTGTGCGTGTGTGTGTGTGTGTTGTGTGTGTGTGTGTTGTGTGTGTGTGTGTGTTGTGTGTGTGTGTGTGTTGTGTGTGTGTGTGTGGTTGTGGTGTGTGTGTGTGTGTGGTGTGTGTGTGGGTGTGTGTGGGTTGTTGTGTGTGTGTGTGTGTGGGTGTGTGTGTGTGGTGTGTGTGTGTGTGTGTGTTGTGTGGTGGTGTGTGTGTTGTGTTGTGTGTGGGTTGTGTGGGGTGTGTGTGTGTGTTGTGTGTGTGTGTGTGTTGTGTGTGTTGCGTGTGTGTGTGTTGTGTGTGTTGTGTGTGTGTGTGTGTGGTGTGTGTGTGTGTGTTGTGTGTGTGTGTGTGTGTGTGTGTTGTGCTTGTGTGGTGTGTGTGTGTGTGTGTGTGTGTGTTGTGTGTGTGTTGTGTGTGTTGTGTGTGTGTGTGTGCGTTGTGTGTGTGTTGTGTGTGTGTGCTGTGTGTGTGCTGTGTGTGTGCTGTGTGTGTGTGTGTGCTGTGTGTGTGCTGTGTGTTGTGTGTGTTGTGTGTGTTGTGTGTGTTGTGTGTGGTGTGTGTGGTGTGTGTGGTGTGTGTGGTGTGTGTGTTGTGTGTGTTGTGTGTGTTGTGTGTGTTGGTGTGTTGTGTGTTGTGTGTGTTGTGTGTGTTGTGTGTGTTGTGTGTGTTGTGTGTGTTGTGTGTGTTGTGTGTGTTGTGTGTGTTGTGTGTGTGTGTTGTGTGTGTTGTGTGTGTGTTGTGTGTGTTGTGTGTGTGTTGTGTGTGTTGTGTGTGTGTGTGTTGTGTGTGTTGTGTGTGTGTGTGTTGTGTGTGTTGTGTGTTTTGTGTGTTTTGTGTGTGTTGTGTGTGTTGTGTGTGTGTTGCGTGTGTTGGGAGACAAGATCGATCTTGCAGTGTGTTTGTGTGCACATGCTCGTGTGCTCGTGTGCACGCGGCGTGTGCTTGCGCGTGGGCGTGTGTGTGTGCGTGTGTGGGCGTGTGTGCGTGTGCGTGTTTGCGTGTGCATGTGGGGGCGTGCGTGTGCGTTTTGTTTGTTTTTTTGTTGTGTGCGTTTGGGAGTGTGCGTGTACGTGTGGGGATGTGCGTGTGCGTGTGGAGGTGTGCCTGTGCGTGTGGGGGTGTGCATGTGCGTGTGGGGGTGTGCGTGTGCGTGTGTGTGCGTTTGCGTGTGCGCGTGGGGGTGTGCTTGTGGGTGTGGGGGTGTGCGTGTGAGGCACGTGCGTGTCATCTGTGCCTTGTAAGTACGTCTGTGTGCGTGTGAGAGCGGTGAGTGCATGTGAGTGTGTGTGAGTGCCTGTGAGTGCGTGTGGAGGTGTGCATGTGCGTGTGTGTGCGTTTGCGTGTGCGCGTGGGGGTGTGCTTGTGGGTGTGGGGGTGCGTGTGAGGCACGCGTGTCATCTGTGCCTTGTGAGTACGTCTGTGTGCGTGCGAGAGCGGTGAGTGCGTGTGTGCGTGTGTGTGTGTGGGGCATGTGAGTGTGTAGGTGCGTGTGAGTGGGTGTGAGTGCGTGTGAGTGCATGTGAGTGCGTGTCTGTGTAAGTGCGTGTGAGTGTGTGTGAGCGTGTGTGTGTGCGCGCGTCCCCGTGCGCGCGCGCATGCGCGTCCCTGTGCGCGCGTGCGTGCGCGTGCATGCACACGTCCGTGCACCTGCTTGCAGGCATGTAGGCACGCAGGGAGCAGGTGGCATGCCGAACCGGTGCTTGCATGTGGGGCAGTCGGGAGTGCGGCGTTCGCGGCCAGTGGGCAGCGGCATGGCATGCCGGCACGCAAGTGAGTGAGACCTGCAAGCCGATAGGCAGCCCCTCTGGGGCACAGGCAAACAGTCAACACAGCAAGTGACATTGTAACACTCGCTTGCATGTCAAAGCTACAACTACTTGACGTTCATTGCTGTACAAACGCGAGGAAAGCAGCAAAATGGTTCTCCCAATTGGTGTCGTTTTTCGCAGGCACGCAGGCATGGCATGCAGGCATGCAGACATGCAGGCAGAGCTCACGCAAGGACCTGCGCTTCTTGGGCTGGCCTTCTAAGTCTTGCGCCGCCCTCAGACGTAGTGGCTGGTGTGTCCTTCCGTTTCCTTCACCCTCAGAAGCAGGGCTGCAGGCATGCAGGCATGCAGGCATGGCATGCAGGAATGCAGGCATGGCATGTAGGCAAGGCATGCAGGTGATGTACGCGGGTGCGTGCGTGCGTGCCTGCCTGCGTGGGTTTGGGCGGGCGGACGCGCAAGCGAGCGTGCGCACGCCGCACGCATGTTCGCGTGTGCGTGTGTCCGCGCGCGGGTGCATGCGTGTACGTGGTTGCCTGTGGGTGCGAGCGCTATGTGCATACACGCAAGTCACGTGTTCGCATGCCCACACACGCTTGATCGCACGTACATGCGCATATTTCCCTTCGTTTGTAACGGCACGTGCGTGTCCGGCCTTCATACATGCACACAAACGCGCGCGGGGGCACGCACACATGCGTTGAGCATGCACACGGCACGCACGTGTTGGCATGCACACACAAATGTGCTGACACACATGATCGCACATGAATTCAAAATGCACACAGGCACGCACGCACGCACATGTTCGCATGTGTTCGAATGCACACGTGTATAGGGCCATATATGCACACAAGTGTACACACCTGTGATTTTCGTCCTCGCCTGGTAACAATTCCGACCGCCAAAAATGTTTCCACGAAACCGTCGGTAACGCAGCGCCCCCCTTGGAAACATTTCCTGAAGCGGGGCCATGCGATGCAATGCGCGTGCACTACATGCACACTCACATACACATATGTCCGTAAGTGTGTACGCACTCGCACATGCACGCATGATCACGCACGGGTATGCCTGCGCGCAAGCATGCGTCTGTACGCACACATGCCCACGTCCGATGCGCTTGCACACAAACATGTCCGCACACAGGCACCATCAGGCGCGTGCTACGCTTGCATGCACACGCATTCGTCATTGCACACGCACGTACCTGTTTATTTTTTGCCCGCGCGCAGGCGTACATCCGTTTTCACACACACATGCGACATGTTCGCGCATCCGAGTGTTTCGTATGCACATACGATCACATACGCACAATACGCACACGAGACCGCGACGCACAGGTTGCGCAGATACGTGTCCATGCCATCCCATGCTCATGCCCACAGTTGCGCAAAAACCCAAAAATGTGCGAAGAGTTTTGCTTTTCCAGGCCTTCTATTCCGCGCGCGCTGTCCGCAAGTCGGCTGGAGAGCGCTGCACCCGGCGTCGGCTCGGCGCTGGCGCCGGCCCACCCGCAAGCGCGTCCCCGGGCCCGGCTCCGTAGGTCAAATAATGTCGCACAAGTCTATTGCAAGTCTATCGTAGATGCGCGGATGATGGCCTGCAAAGGCTGGTATCTGCTGGTCCTCGGGCCACCGCTGGCACATGCTGAAACACAGCCTGGCAGTGCTTCGTGTGCAACCTCGTCACCTGCGAGCTCTTCACGCTCTGTCCGCAGTGCGAGTGGGCGTCCGCTGGCGGGGCGAGGCGCTGGAAGCCCTCACCGTGTCGATCTAATGCACTTTGCCCGGCTGCCCCACAGCCAGGGTCGAGCGATGGCCTCCCTCTGCGGCCCAACGCCGGGACCGTGTGCCCGAGAGTGGAGCACCGCAGGAGTAGCAATGAAGCTCTTAGTTGCGTGGCAAAAACAAACCTTTGGAAATCCAAGGTCTGGTCGTCCACGGCAAGAGATATATTCCTCCCGTTGCCCACCGACACGAACGATATGCCTCCATCCGTGCGTAGCTGCACGAACCCTAACCGACTTCAGACGAAGATGGGGTCACCAGGATGTGCTTCGCCGCGAGCAAACATGCACAATCGCAAGACCATGAAAACGCGCGTCATGCTGGAGGATCTTGCTTGTGAATCGGAGCCCTCCCAAAGCTTTCAACTTTACACCTCAAACCCTGCACACAGCTGGCAAGCAACAAGCAACACAGGTGAAGGGACAGTGCGAGCTCTTGTTGTCCCACACATGCCGCCTAAGGCTTGCCATCCCCCCTCCCCCCCCAAAAAAAAAAACCCACGCTTGTTGCACGACGGGCATGCCGCCTTCCCCCCCTCACCCCCGCTACCCCTTCCTGCCGCCTCGTTACCCTTGCCGAGGCGGCCTCGCGTTAGCGATCAAATTATGCCGCACTGAGTCACAAAGGAAGGAACTTGTGTGGACATCACAGGCAATGTCAGCAATCGTTTTCATACGCTTCACATTGAGTTCGGGGTTGTCTGTACATGCCGGAGCCACAAAGCCATCCTTTGGGGCTTTGCACCTTCTGGATCACGTGGACCCGCTTCAGAGAATGCTTCAGGCACCCTCATTATCATGATTACATAACCCTGCGGGCGCGAGAGCTAGTTGGAGTGGAAGGGCCTGACGGAACCATCCCAGCTACACAGACCGAGTAAGCACTAAACACTGAGTCACAGGCTCGGCCTCCCTTGCTCCGAATGCACGAATATATGTGCCCCAAACCACTCAACTCAGAATGCTTCACTCGGGCGCCTACAACATCACACCAGTGGCTCGGGACTGTAGAAGGCGAGGGTTGCGAGTGTGCAAATGGGTCTCGCCGTCTCGCTCTCTCTCTATCTCTCTCTGCCTCCCTCTCTTCCTCCCAGCAGGTACACACCAATGAAGCAGTCCTATTGTTTCACCAATCGCAGATCAATGGTCCCTCTGGCAGCGCGGTACCAGTGACGTTCACGTGCTGCATTTCCATGACAGCCATCAGCCAATACGGGACAGCCATCAGCCGCGACGCCCAGAACTTATTGAGCTGTTCTGCCACACAATTCTTGTGCTGGGTAGGTTGTGTGAGGTATTTCTCGCCGTTGGTGCAAGTTGGCCAAGCTGGGCACTTCTGCCCAGCGGCCTGCTCTACGCAGTGCCAAGCGCACGTCCCTTCTGCACTGCAGCCCCAGGCCGCATCCGACCAGTGTGTGCCGGGAGGGTCTGTTTCACCACAAGGTGTCCGCAGGCCAAGTATAAGGTTGCACCATATTGTATAGGGCTGATCGGTGTAGTCCGTGATCTTACGGAGGCGGTCTTCTTTTGCCTTCGTGGTGGTCATGAACACTTGCTTGGCATAGCACAAGATGTGTCTCTGAAAAACAATCCGATGACCCGAGGAACGGAACCGCTTCGCGGCGCCGAAAAGCACCGACATGACCGAGATGTGCAAAGCAGCAAACTGTTCCAAATAAATGCCTTTCGTCGTGGTCATGGCAGGATCCGTGAAGAATTCCGGAGCGATCTCATTCATATTGTTGAACACATGGTACAAACTCTGCATGTAGTGGTCAAAGCGGTCCTGCGAGGCACTGCCCTCCAACACCGTCCAAATATCCCGCAGTGTTGACCCAAAGCCCAGAATGTGCGCCTGCCACAGCTCATCGAAAACGCCGTTGATCTCATGGGCGACGTACTTCTGGACGAAAGGCTGGACTTGCTGCCACACGCACTTTCCCCAGTCACCTGCTTCTGCATCGTGACAAGGATTAGGACGTTTCTCGCTGGGCTCGGGGAAGAAATTGGTCAAGATTGGGGTCACGACATTGAAAAGGGCCTCGTATGGCACAACGTCTTCCACCGCAGTCTTCACAGCCATACTCAGGAAGTTCCAGCAAATAAAAGCGGCTGCCTTGGCGGCCTTCCTTCCAACTTTTGCCCCAGGGTTCTTATTCTCGTAGTCTGTAGGATTGGGTGCGCATTGACAGCCTGCATTGTTCTCAGCAGATGCCTGCAACAATTCTTGTTTCGGCGGATTCAAACTGCCGTATACGCACATATATTGTACAAAGCATCACGAAGATGATGCTGCTCTTCTGAGTCCCAGGAAACGGTTGCCACATCGAACAACGAGCAAGCCATGTTTCGAACTTTGGCACCCGACATCCGTCGCTTCACACTTCAAGGGACCTCCATGCGTCATACTTCACCTGCGGCCGACATGCGAATGCAATAAGGCATTTACTCAGCCATGCCCAGCTCCAGCGGGAGGAAGAAAATAGCCTGACAACAGGCGACATGTTCATGCCCTCTACAAATTTTGCTTGAACGTTTTCTGCCGTGTTTTCGCGTGTCGATTGCAATGTTGCTATTGGCTTTCATTGGGATTTCTCTCTCGCTCTCTTCTTCTTCTTCTACCCCGCTAAGGGGAACCCTTGAGGAGGCCTTCTGGGCGCAACGCCCAGCGGCACTGCCCAGTCTGTCGTTCTCTCGCTCTCTCGCACTCTCTCTCTCTCTCTCTCTCGGTCTCTCTCTCTCCCCTCGCAGAACCCTCGTAACCTGTCAGAGCCTCGCAAAAGTATCGTTCCCCCAACCCATTGCCCATTCACGTTCACCTCGTGCAACCAAAAAACCCCTTGAATAGAACCAAACGTCGACAGTCAAACGTCACTTCTGAACAATTCTCTGCACAAATTCTGCCAAAGTCTAGCACTCGCCATAGCCCAGTGTAACAACCCACGCGCAGTCGCCTGGAAACATTGCGCAAGGAGCCCCATTGTGACAAGCGGCAACCCATACGACACGGTTTTCGCTGGAAGCCAAACGGCTTGTGGCAGATTTGGGCTAAGGCGGCTAAGGACATCCGTCATCTTCTCTGCCACTACTTAGCAGGATTCAGACGAGTCCTGTCAGGTGGGCAGAAGATAGCAGAAGCCGGGAGCCCTGGATTGAAACTCAGCTTGGAGGGGCCTCTGCGGTCGTGGAGAACCATTGAGCGGTTGCCCAATCCAAGCAAGGCTGAGGCGAGCAACATCAATGAATCAAGGAACAGAACACGATTAAAAGGTGTACTCACAGGCACAAAACAGGACGAAACAGGAGTGACTGCTAGGCTTCACGGAATTTCACGAAGCTACGAGCTCGCACATGTCACAAGCACACAAACCACACAAGCGCTGCCAAGCCCCTCGGAGTGGCCATGCAAAAAGGTGTGCACGCAAGTGTCAGGATCCGGCCGATTCCCATGCCAACGACAAGCGTGGCGGCCGCGGGTCCCATCTGCTCATCCCAAGCGAGCAGGAAGAGGAAAATGGAGTTTAGATGGGTTGGAATAAACAAACACAACGGGCCTACGACAGCTGCAACTTCAGTATCTGCCTCGTCTGCTCTCGCAACTTGCAGATTGGGGCATGTGAAGAGACCATACACCCTATGTCGCTGACAGCCTTTCATGGATGCGAGATTCTTTAGGGTTTAGGTTTAGGGTTTAGGGTTTGGGGTTTAGGGGAGGGCCCTTGGGATGTTGAAGTGTAGAAAATGATGGCAAGGACAGAAAAATTGAGGCCACCATGGGTTCGCCCTCGCATAGGCGCTGGCAAACCACAAGTCTTGACCGCCGCAGCAGCAGCAGCAGCAGCAGCAGGAGTAGCAGTAGTAGTAGTAGTAGTAGTAGTAGTAGTAGTAGCAGCAGTAGCAGTAGCAGTAGCAATAGCAGTAGTAGCAGTAGTAGAAGTAGTAGAGGTGGTAGTCAGGGAGACCACCTGGCCCAGTCAACATCCCTTCTTGGCTACCAGGATTCCTCTGCCAGCTCAAGGTTGGAGCGGCAGAGCCTGAGTCTCTGCAGCAAGGTGGAAAAGCCCCTTCTGAAGTTCTGAAGACACTGTGGCTCTTTAGAAATCCGATCAGCTGTCCCTCTAGAATCTTTAGTTCCAAGAAGCCAAACAAGGAAATGACCAACTGCCAGCTAAGGTAAAGCTGGGGGCAAAGGGCCTAAATGAATCTCATGGCTCCAGGCTCCAGGCACAGCCAATGTCCCGGGCCATGCTCCCTTTACAACTCAAATCGAATAAAGTCTGGAGAAGATGGCTTGCTGCTTCTGAAACGGCCAAGGCTCGAAAGGGTCAAGGCGGCGTTGGCCTTCCAGCGCTGCAAGTCCTTGGTCCAGGCTTTGAGGGATCCGGGCAAGGGTCAGCGGGTTAAGGCCTTCGGCGCAATTTGGGACTAGCTGTCGGTTGCTTGCAGGTGCGGGCCGGGCGGTTGTGTGTGACGCTTGAATACGATGCAGCCTGGGAACGCTCGCTTTCAGCGCGCCTCAGCGCGCGGCACTGCAAGTCTGCATGGCCTGCAACTGAAGCTTGTTTGCTCTGCAAGTCACTGTCTACAGCCTGCAACATGGTTAAGGATTGAAGCTGTTCGCGACGCCACGTGCCATAAGACTCCACCGAAGCAATGCATCAACGTCACACCTCCACTCCACAAGCTCGCCAGGGCTCTCAGAGACACTCTACAGAACCCGAGGCTTAGGAATGTCAACCCTCAAGGCAGTTGGGGTGCCGTGTGTGCGGGGAGCAAGCGTGTGTCCAGCACACCTGCCACGGACGAAGAACAACCGTCTTGAGTGCAGGGGACGTGCGGCCGGGGAGGATGGCATCCTGTCCTCCTCAGTGACGAGAGGCTTGGTGTGCAGCCTCGGAGGTGCGTGGGCTCAAGGCCGATTGAGGCCGCCAGCATTTCTGCTTCAGGGCAGACTACGACCATCTTGAACCTCAACAACTTGAATACCTGATTCATGAAGCAGCCCTTGCGCAGGGCTGCGGGGTCTACAACGGCCTGTTTCTCATTTTAAAACAGGATCAAAGCCAAAACTGGAGGACTCAGAGGACCTGCAAAGCAAGCTCGGCCTCAACAGTATACGCTTCCCATGCGGTTGCCCTCATCGTTCCTTTGGTTTTTGCACCCCGCCCCCCAACCCCCACTTGGCTCGGAGGTCATACCTAAAAGCCATACCAAGCAGATTTGTTCAGGTTGATGCCCCCCTTGAGCCGCAGCGAGGGATACAAGTTCCGAAGGGGATGGTTTTGCATTCTTGGGCTAGACTGTCACAGGGGCTATCGGCCCCTTGTAAAGTCCTCATTAAGACAGCTCACAGATCCCACCACCGATAGTGGTCCAGGGATCGCAAGGCCACCTGGGCCAGGTCGAAATGGTTGCATGTTTCTGTTACATTCCTCATGCGAGTCATGCGACTCATGCTGTTAAGCAACTTCCCTACATTCCCTAAACTCAAGCTTAAGAGAGAGAGAGAGAGAGAGAGAGAGAGAGAGAGAGAGAGAGAGAGAGAGAGAGCGAGAGACAAAAACAGGCCTGAACAACGACCCCATGGAAACTACTGCTCAAGAGCCAAGACAAATGATGGACAGGAGCCTAGAAAGTGGTGTGCGAAGCGTGACGTCCACATTGACAACGAATGTGATCTGAGGGATTGCTAGCTGCTGTCGCATCACGCAGGCCTCACTGGCGCCGGGAACAGCGAGACCGATAGGAGGGCACATTTTCTGGGGTTTTGCAACGTCTCCAAGGTGCTCCCGAAGTCATGACGAGTCACGTGGCAGAGGAGCGGCCATGGCCAAAAGCAAAGGATCTCTCAGACCCAGTAAATCGACGTGAGGGTTTTTCTGGGTGCTTGATGGGCTTGGGGTGAACTTGGAGGCAAACTCTTGGCAGGATTGGCATTCAGTCCGTCGCTCTGTTCTGGGGGTTGGGGAGGGGCAGGGCTTTGATGGTCTAGGGATGCTCGGGACGTTGAGGAAAGTGCTATTTCAGAAGCACAATTTTTGTAAGCCTTCACGGACACAGAAGACCAAGCAAGCTTCAAGCGATCTGAATACGTGGGCTACAGTCTGCCCTTGCGATGCCCTCATTTTCGCTTCGCGATGGGCTTTTGCATACCAGGGTCTTGAGGTCAAGCCGGTCAAGCCTGCCTCACACGGAAGTGAAGGGACTGCCGCTGCAGCCCTGCATGGCGTGGCCGTAGGAGTCTCTCAGCCGCTGCACAGCTTCCAGGATCGTAGTCTCATCCGGCTTCTCGAAGCTCGCGGCCTTCATCCGATACTTGAGGAAGTAGAGCCCCTTGACGGCTGCTTGGGCCTGGTGCACCGTTTGCAGCGCCAGGGAGGACTGACAGCCCTCCAGGCGCCTGAAGGTACCGAAGGCATCACCATCGACCACAATGGACACCAGCTCCCCCAACAGGTTTGAGGCCTCCCGCCAGGTGGCCCGCAGCTCGCGGTGGCTCTCCTTGAGAGTCGCCATGGCGTTCGTGTAGCTCAGGATGAGGTCGGAGAAGCTCACAGTACAGGCCTCGAAGTTCTCCATATCAGTGAAGGCGGCCTGGAAAGCCATGAGCTCGTCGTGGGCAATATCCTCGTACTGGTCCATCCTGTTGCGCAAGCGCCACCAGACCTGGTCTAGGGAGACAAGCATGGAATGGCGCTCGAAGCCCGACATCTGGCTCGCAAACTGCCCTTGCTTGCTCACAGTCTCCGAGCGACTCTGGGAGCGATAAACGCCCAAGATGTGGAGCTGTCCTTGGACTTGCCCTTGAAGCCGGCTGACGTCGCCCGCCAGCTGTCGCAAAATGATATTGGACTTCTTCTCATTGCCGCTGGCTGCCCGATGGAGAGTCGCATGCAAGTCGTGCAGCCGTTGAAGGAAGGCCGTTGCTTCTGAGGCATTCGGAGCGTCAGGAAGGTCGGCACCCTGCACGAACTGCTGCAAGGCATCCTGGGCAGTGCTGCGAGACGCTGCCTTGCCATAGCGCGCCCCAGCCGTCTCGGCCAAGCTCTTGATCTCCAGCATCATGGCGTCCGCCGAGCGCTGCAGCAGCGCGTTGTCCGCGCCGAGGTGTGAGAGTATCTCCTTGAAGTAAATGGTGTTCAACTCATCCGAGTAATCCTGCTTGCTTGCAATGTACTCGTTGAGGAGCTTGGTGGAATCGAAGGACCACTTTGCCATGTTCTTGATGTTGGTGTTTGTCTTCCGTGTGGCGGTCTCCAAGTTCCGGATGATGGAGCGATCTCCACGAACGACAGCATCACGGGTGCAGTGCAGGTCGCAGAACATGCGCGCAAAGCCGATCTGCATGGGGTTGCAGGCATCGAAGCCTTCCTGCCCGAGCTTCATGTCGAAGGAGGCATCATGCATGTCGTAGCCGAAGTCCAGGATGTCGTTCGTCAGGTCCAAAGTGCCCTGGCACAGGTCTCCGGACGTGACCTGGACGCCAGCACCGAAAGGTGCAATTTCGACGTCTGGCAAGGCATCGCAAACCATTTCAGCCGCCGCCGTACCAATGGTCCGTGCCCACTCCCTGTGAACTCCTGAATACTCTTTCTCCGCCGCAAGCAGATCTCTCTCGGCATCTCCCGCAAAACACTTGTCCACGTCGTCGTAGAGCATGTTCTCGGGAGTATCTGTCCCATCTCCTTTCCCGAGCGGTCCGAAGATCCCGTTCACGTTCTTTGCCACCTCGCATGGGTGGTAATCTTGCATCGTCTTCTCCGCCGTGCCGGGGTCTGCCTCCAGCGCCGCGTCCTCTGTGACTTGCTCGTCTTCGGCGTTCTTGTAGGTCTCCGTGATCTTCTTCCAAAGATCCTTGTAGTTCAGGCACTCCGCGGAGTAGGTGGGCATCGTCGCTTCGAACTCCTCGAGCTCGGGCATCTTCGGCAGCTTCGGCTTCTCCGGCTTCTTCAGCATACCCAGGAGCGCTTTCAAGTTGCTCTTCTTCTTTGGCTGCTGCTTCGGGACGCCCAGGGCTTCGAAGACCCCGTCGAAGTTGCTGATGTTGACGACTTCGAAGGGCAGACCACCCAGGCGCAACGGAGTCACGGCGTCATCGACCTCGCCGCACTTGTCGCCGATACACCACTTACCCTTGTCAGTGTCAAACTGCAGGAGTTTGCCGTCAGCACTCTTGTAGACAGGGCGGCCCGACACGTCGAGGGACTGCGGGCAATACTTGCCATCGTCACCTGCTGGCTTCCGGTAGCCGGCTGGCTCGATGACAGTGGGGGAGCCGCCAGCCTTGCAGCAGAAGTAGCGCACCCGAGCCCACCTGCCACCCTCAGAGAACTCGAAGTGGAACGACGAGATGACAGAGTTCTCGCCGCAGGAGACGACGAGCTTGCTGAGCGTTTTCTCCCAGCTGCCACGGTCTCCTTTGAAGTAGGGCACCTCCGCCTGGCCACTGAAGTACTCGAAGCAAGCACCCAATCCGCCGATGTAGCTGCACTCGTACTGGTAGCTCTTCTTCACCACGTCCAGCTTGACTCCGGTCAGGGCCTGGCCAGTCTCGCACTTGACTGGGTTCTCGGCCAAGATGTGCCACCAGTCATCCCAAACGTCACTGTTCTTGTCACGGCTGATCTTGGAGTCCGTCGACTTGCCGAACTGGATGAGCGGGGAGAAAATGCAGCTTGTCCTCGCGTTGCTCGAACTGCCCCCGAAAAGCTGCCAGAAGTCAAGATTGTTCAACGCACCGTGTGCACCGCAGAGCGACGTGTAGGCACCGTGGAGATCCGTCGTCCTCTGCTGGTCCTCCATCACATGAAGGCTGAACATCTTCAGTGGCACTTCAAAGGGATCGATCTGCTGCGCGACCTTGGTGTCGTTGCAGTCCTCAAGCATGAAAACCTTTGTGGGGTCGGCCTGAAGGCACTGAGGTTTCGACTGGCTGTCAGACGAGCCATCCGCAAGGTACTGAAACATGCGCTCGTGCGACTCTGAGGAAGGGATGATCTCCGCAAAGAATGCTGTGTTGCAGCTCTCCTTCGGGTGAAGGGTCATGGCATGGCTCTCGGCATCCTTCTCCAAGCAATACCTCGAAGGCGGCCCGGCCAAGTCCTTCACGTCCTTCATGCCCAGCTCGGAAGTGATGTGCAACTGCATCCGATTGAAGAAGTACAGCTCCTGCTTGTCACGGTCGTCCAAGTCCATGTAGCCTTTCCCGGCCACTTGCAGGCATTCCTCGCACTCGAAGCTCTTGGCGGGACCATCCCACTTGCCGTCCACGCACTGCAGGTACTGCCCAAAGGAAGCCTTGGCCTTGTTGAGGCCAGAGAACCTCTCTGACCAGCAGGACAGGAAGAGCCTCTGGCCATGCTGGAAAGTGTCCGGAAGCTTGCGCTTGTGCGACCACGCGTGCGAGAGCGGCCAGCGGAAGGTGGGGTGTGAGCAACTGTGCACCCCCATACCGCCCAGGAGGAGCTGCGCATCGCACTGCTCGTAAAGGTGGAGGTTGGGGAAGCCTGTCACGGCGTAGGACGAAGCCGCCAACTCGGAACGTTGGCTGGCTTCTGCTTCCGAGGCGAGCATGGAGACGACCCGGTTGTCCCCGTAGATCCTTGCGATGGAGACGTGGGTCAAATGGACATGAGTATTGCATTTGCGAACCAGCTCAAACTGGATCTTGCCGCGGGGAGAAGCGTAGATGACTCCAGATGCGGATGGCTGTCGTGAGATGTCCTGGCGCATGTGGGCGTAGGCGCCGTGGTTCACGGCAATGAGGTTTTCATGGCAGGACCACTCTTCTTTTTCTGAGAACGAGTGCACTTCGAAGCGATACAAGGCGTTCGGCACGAGATTCAGCACGACGGCAGTAGCGCTTCCGGGCTCGTTTCGCACGTAGCCACGGGCCTCCTTGCGCATGTCTTTCCAGCCGGTGAGCTCGAGCTTGTAGCCGTTGGCGATGTCCCTGGTGACCGTGCTTTCCGTCCCGACCCATTTGTACGCCAATGTCCAGGGCTTCGAGTCAGTCTCCATCTCCGCGGACACCTGGAAGGTGCCCGCCTGAAGCTTCCACTTCAGGTACCGGATGGCCGACTCCATCTCGGATTGCGCAAGCGCCCGATCCCAGGTAATGACCTCCATCACGGCGAAATCCGACACCGAATCCTCTCCAGCTTTGTAGCCGGCATTGATCACGACGCTGTCCGGGAAAGTTTCATGTCGGCTTTTGCTCGCGGCGAAGTTGTAGTCGCCGAAGTTCTTCAGACCGCTGTAGACGAGCTTCGCCTTGTTGGTGCCACACATCACCATCCAGTTCATGTCATACCGATGATGGTAGGGATATGTCACCCAATCACCATAATAGGCAACTCCCACGTGGCCCTTCCAGTGGCCTTGTAGAAGGTTGTGATCCTTGCCTTGCAAGATGCGCCCAAACTTTCCGGCCACGTTTCTACCTGTGTACCTTGACACCGAGCACATGGTGAAGGAGCTCTTCAAGATGGCGCCGAAAGAGAAAGCATCATCGTGAAAGCCTTGGATGTAGGTCACGGGCCGATCTGCCCCGAAGCCGGCAGCCGAAGCGCGCCAGACGCTGTTCTTGGTCGAGACGCCCACGAAGTCGCCCACGCTGCTCTTCCACACGCTACCTGCGTCCTCACTGCGGAACCATGAGACCATGCCCTTGCTCGGGGGGTCGGAGGGCTTCGCCGGCGGCTTGGCGCTGACGTGAAGGATCTTGGCCACTGAAATGGAGCTGAAGTGCAGGTGATCGCACCTCCGCTCCATCTTGAACTCAATCTCCCCCGCGTCCGTGGCGACCGCAACGCCCGAGGCGGCAGGGCGAAGGGACCAATGCTGTCGCATGCGCGACCAAACGTTGCCGCCGTTGATGAACACTCTGTTCCATACGCATCGATGGTCACCGTTTTCCCAGGAGTAGATCTCATACACGTACCGCGCCTTGGGCTCCAGGCCAGACACGACGGCGTAGGCAAATCCTGGTGAGCTCCTGACGAAGCCCCTCGCGTAGCTTCTCATGTGCTCCCAGCCCCTCGTCGTCAGGGTGTAGCCGTTAATCATCTTGTCCTTATATGTGAACGTCTTGTCAGCGTCGATGTGGTCTTGGCTGGACGAATAGAGCCAAAAGTCCCTCATGGGGTCGCCCAGGGTCTCAGTCTGCTCAAAGGTTCCCGCCTTGAGCTTCCAATCCAAATATTTCGTCACCTGCTTCATCTCAGCCTCCGACAACGCGCGGTTCCAGGTGATCACCTCCATGACTCCGAAGTTGGATTGAGAGGAAGGGAACTTGCCCGTGTTGATGACCAATGTCTCTTTCAGGTCTCCCAGTGGGAGGCGGCTTGACCACGCCACATTGCGGCTTCCATCAAAGATCAGCTTCGCCTTGTTGGTGCCACAGAAGACCAGCCAGTTCAGGTCATGGAGCTTCTTATCGCTGTATGCAACCCATTCGCCATAGTGCGCGACGCCGACTCGCCCATTGTGATGGCCATGCAAAAAGTTGTGGTTCCTTCCCTGGAGAATTCGAAACTGCTTGCCGGGGTCGCTGTCCGTGTACCTCGTCACAGAACACAGAGTGAAGGTGTCTGGCAGGACCGCGCCAAACTGGAATTCATCGGCATAGCTGCCCTCGAGGTAGGTCACGGGCCGGTCAGCACCAAAACCCGCAGCACTTCTTCGAACTGGACCGTCCCTGACTGCAAAGCCAACGAAGTTGCCGACGCTGCTTCTCCACAAAACGCCCGCGTCCTCGGACTTGAACCATGAGACCATCCCTGCGCTCGGCGGGTCGGCCGGCTTTGGAGGCACTGGGGCCACTTCCACCTTGCCAGCTGCACTCGCCTTCTGCATCCCCGGCGGCCTCGCCATGTACGCCCGGCGCAGCGAAGTTTGCCAGCAAAGTGCAGCGTCTGCAACCTGGCAGTGCTTCTCGCGTGGCATCGCCGACAGCGTGCCATCGAGCCCGAATTCCCTGACCAGGGAGTCGCAGGCCGCGAAAGTGCGGCAAACACTTGCGGAATGCTGCGTTCCATGCCAGAAGAAGTTGCACTTCTCATCCTCCCGGCATTTGGTCTCGCAGTTGGCCTTTTCCATGATTTCCGACTCCGTGTCCCAATGCTGACCCAACAGCTGCCTTGAAGGGCATGCAAACTGCCCTGCAACGATCGCGTAGGGCGCTGGGATGTAGAGGTTGCCACTGCCGGCCGGGATGGCCTCGAACGCCTCCTCGTTCACAGGGGGAGTCTTGCCCCACTGCGAAGACGCACAGTCGCAGGGATGCAGCCAAAAATCCTCCGGAAGTGGGGTGGATGGATCATCAACCACCATCTTCGGAACGACCTCCTCGGTGTCCAGCCGTGCTGGAACGGAGCACTGCCGGACCTCGAACTGCACGGTTGTGGAGTTCCGGGCGATGCACTTGAGCACCTCACCTTTCAGCTCGTAGTGGCCTGCCTTTGCATGAATGTAGTCAGCTGCCGCCGGGCGACGGATGATCCAGTCCTGGGCCTTGCAGTCGCCGGACACAACGAGGTCGGAGTGCTGGACCGGGTGCAACTGCTGCAACAAGAACTCGTCCTGTGAGGTTTTGGCCCTCTTGCGGTAGACCACCTTGCCATCGGTGCCGGTGCCAAGCGGGCAGTACACGCCTGAGTTCCTCCTGTGCTCCGTGTCCTCCACGGTGAGGCACGTCCGCGCTGCTGCGCAGTCGGTGACTTTGGCTAGCGTACTGTGTTCCTGCTGGTTAGCCAGCAACTCGTAGCGGTAGCAGCTTTGGTCCTTCCAGGAAAAGTGCGAGCAGCTGGGGTCCACCCGGCAGTGGTTGCGGCACTCTGCTTCCGATTCCCGGGCGACTCGGTCGGCCTTGGCCGTGATCTTCTGAGGCACCCAACAAACATTGTCCTGGATGTCCACGGCCATGCTTGCTCGGACCTGCGGCATCTCCGGATCGGCGAAGGCACCCCAAACGGTGCAAGAAACTTTGAGTGACTGCCGGAATGCTCCACCACCAGACTGGAACTCGCCGGCCATCTTGGCAGAATCGAAAATCTTGGCAATCCCTTCAGGAGCGCCAATGAGAAGTTCACCGCCTTCCGACACCTGGATCAGCGGCACTCCATCGACCAAGAGCACACGTATGACGTGGTCATAGACCACGCTCACCCAGTCCACGGAGCTGCTGCAGGCTAGTCGGAAAATCTGCGGCCGCATGCTGCCAGCTCGGGGCGCGATAGGCCTGAGCAAAGGCAGCTCGTCCCCAAAGGTCACGGCCACCTCATCGGTGGGGTAGCTGAAGGACTCCCAGGGCTTCGGCCAAATGGCCACAAAGCTCGTTCGGCTTTCCTCTTCCGAGCGGCCCGTGGCTTTCAAGCGACCAAGCACCACGCAAACGGCCCCGTTCTGGCCCGTGAAAGCCTTGCCCTGCTCAACGATGCCTCCGTGAGCTTGCTGGGATGCGTCCAGGGACACGATGGCAGAGTCTGGGTCGAACTTCAACCAGGGCGCAGTCGGAGCACACGACATCTTCAAGTCTCTGGTCTGTCCTGCCGCCTTGAGGCTGTAGGACGTCTTGTATCCTCCCACGGTGAGCACATGCGACTTGAAGGACATCCACGACTGAGCCACTGCAGCGGGCGCCGTGAAGACCACTCCGTCTGCCTGGTGCGCAGTGACCTCACATTGCACTTTGAAGGGGCCACTCGGTTGCTTCAGCCCCACAATGTACGAGATCACTCCGGTTTGTCCATCCATGGTGAGGTTGTAGGCCGGGAACTCGCAGTCGGAGTTCAGCGTGTAGCGTTTGGCGGTGCGGGGGACTGGCGCCAAATTCACTGCGTCGCCCACCACGAAGTCCTTGTCAGGATATGAGAACGCCGTCGGAGACACGTGGCCTCCGCCGCAGCGGCAGCATGCCTGATTGGAGCTCTGGCCTCTGACCTTCAGGTTGTCGCATTTCTGTGATAGGGCGCAATTCTTGCCCTCCAGGTCCGTCCAGTCCATTGAGTCGGTGCAGGCGAAACAGCTCTCGCCGCGCTTCACAAAGCCCGGGGAGCATTTTGCACATTTGTCAGACTGGAACACAGAGCAGCCGGCACAGTCCAGCTTCCCTGGTGGGCAGCAGGTGGTGTCGATCTTGTCCACCTGATAGTTGAAGATGGGTAGCTCGTCACCACAACTGGTCTGCTGCGAGACGTTGTACCGGTCTCGCTGCGCCAATGAGTGTTTCTGCACGTCGGGCTTCAACAAGGGCACCTTTGCACTGCACTTCGGGGCGAGACGGCCATCGGTGCTGGTCAAATTCACCGAGATTGTCTTCAGCAACTGTGCCAAGCGCTGGCCAGTCGGCTGCGTGACGTCTGTCACTGCGGTTGACGGCGGCGCTTTGCGCAGCTCTGCAATAATCTCTGACTTCATGCTCATGACCGCCTCGCGCAAAGCAGTCAAGTCAGACGCCTGGATGACGTCTGCCTGCGTGCCTGCCTTGCGGTAGGAGTCCATCTTGTACGCCAAGCACTGGCATGCCCATAGGGGCAACAAACACCCCAGTGCACATTGCTTCATTGTCAAACTCGAAGGCAATGAAAAAAGGGGGCTCGGCTCTAAACTTGAGCCCTTGGGAGGGAGCCAAAGAAGCGGTATATGATGTTCTGGAATGATGCCATGTGCGCATAATGATCGCAAATCGGGGGCCATGCCCTTCACTGGCCTATTTTTGGACCCAGCATTTGCAACGCTCGCAGGTCTGTCGCTGGTCCTGTACCCGTTGCATGCCCCGCTTGACTTGAAAACTGAAAACTTGAATGCCATAGCCTGCTCAAGGAATGTGAGATGTGAGCGTTGAACTGCTGACTGCGAATGCTGGAAGTCAAGCAAAGCCGCAGCGCAAAAAACGTCAGTGAATGCTGTTGCTACCTCAGCCTAGAAGCTCACATAACAAGGAAGGATGCAAGTTCGCAGCGCTCAAACTCCGGCGCTGCCTCGCTCGCAACTTAAGCATCCTCCTCTGATGGCAGCGCGAAGCCGTAGCAATCTGCCCTGCGAGCGGGGCGACGGCAAAAACCCCTCAGCTGAAAAGTCATCGAAACCAAGTGCTGGGCTCATTTGTGTCGCGGAGACTTGCTGACATCTTTGCTTCCGGCACCCAGCGCGGCACAGGGAGGCCTAGGTGGGAGCTTTTGATGTGGGAAGCTCTCCTTCTGGCTGTAATTAAATGTCGATCTTGGATGCTTGCGCTGGACAGTTCCTCTTCCGCTTTGATTGCCTATTGCCTGATTTCATGGGCTGCAAGAGGTGCAAACATGGACACTCAAAACTTCAATCTTTGTCATTGCCCTTCTGCAAACAACTCCGCAGACAGCACGAGCGAAACTCGGCTTGAGGCCAGGGCTTTCTTCAGGTATGCCACTACGCCTGATAGCATTCAAGCCAAGACGCGCAGCATCTTCTCAAACTTCGAGTTTACACAAAAACGTGCGCGATCAAAACGGATCCATCAAATACAGGTCAGGAGTGCAACGTTTTGCGGCACTGGGTCGACTGGAACAGCATTGCCAACGAGCTGGAAGCCACATGGCCGCCCTGCAAGATCAGGCAGTCAGGGCACCACAGAACATGTACAACATGTACAACATGTGCACAATGGCAGGCAAAACATGAACTTGGGGACACTCAAAACTTCAATCTTGGTCATCGCCCTTTTGCAACCGAAGACAGACGAGAAAAAATTTCCGCACCAGTTCTAAGCACAGGACTTTCTTTGGGTCATCCGCTTGACGTCACCCACCAAAAGCGTGGAGAACCTCTCATAAACGCAGAAACGCACTGAGGCAAACGAGTGAGTGGAGTTAAGGTCGCGGCGTTACAAGGAACGTTCCGAAAAAATCAACTCCGCAGTCCCGTTTTCGAGAATGCACTGCTTTCAACATGGACATGATTTGTTTGCATCGGAATCCTCCTTGGGCTTCAGCTTTTCTGTGACCGTCCCATCTTGCGAGTCGAGTGGGTCAAGACTGCGGCAGACATGAACTGACAGCAGCAAACTTGCAGAAACACTCCCAGCAAGGAAGAGCCCAAACTCCCAGCCCCGAACCACCTCCCGGAGCCCCTCCCCTGCCCGTGATCGGACGTCTGCCCCTAGCATAAAAACCCGCCGCATGCTCCGCCCTGCCGACGATGGTGCGCTGGGCGAGCGTCCAAACAGCCGTGCCCCAACCCTGGATTCTGCTACTGAATGCTTCTCAAGCAGTCAACGATTTCTTGCGCTCCAAATCGCTCCATGTACGGGCAATTGCTCTCACACACGCAGTCCTTGCGGATCAGCACCCGCACCCGGACGATGGATGATGTTGAGGTCGTGCCTGCAGAGCCTCGCAGAACACCAAAGGTTTGCATCTCATCAACTCCTACAACGGCTGATTTAGCGCTGCTTTTAAAAAGCATGTGCAGCTTAACGTGCTGCAGCTCTCGTAAGTTCAAGAGGACTTCACACTTGCGATAGGTGCAACATGCCTTGCTAGACTCTAACGATTCTATTTCAAACGGCATGTATTCCAACTTTGCTGCGCAGTCTGCAAGAGACGCAGCACTTTTAATCTGTTGCCTCCCAACAGCTAGCTGCTAGCCCTTTTCAATATGCTACCTTTGAAACTGCACGCTGCTACGGCTTTCACTTCTGGCTGAAATATGCTATGCTTGTCAGCTCACAAGCCAAGCGGTCAACATCCAATGCGGGGTGGACAAGCCTACAAAAGAGGTGAAGTACCCAGCTTAAGAATGCAATGCGACCTGAGCGAAAAAGAGGGAGCATTGCTTGATACCCAACACAGCTTTAAGATCTGCGACAGTGAAGTGGTGGAGTCAAAAAAGTCTTGTGTGCGAAAAGACCGCAGCTTTTTTTATGCTGCGAGGGAGCACTGTGTAGCCAGACTGGGGAGCCTCCATTGCGATTGGCCTCCTGGGTAGCTTGCGCTCGAATTGGGTGCGAGCAGTTGTGGTGACCACATTCGCAAAGCTGGTGAGGCCCATCTCAGGATTGTCAGTTTTGTCCCTGCAGCCCCTTCAAAGGCTGCAAACGGATGCCCCGCGAGTTTGTAGCACAAATAAAGCTCCGAAGAAACCTGCACAGCATCTACAACATCTGCTACCCGGAAAAAGTCTCTGAGTTCTTCTGGAATTCTCCCTGTAGCAGCACTCCGACTGAGTTCGGCATGCCATTCCTGAATGCCAGTGCTGTGGCGATGGATTTGCCAACGCCTGGTTCTGCATGCACTGCAGAGACACAGGTGTTGTTCGGTTGTCGCTGAAGTCCTCATCAACTGCTAGAAGCTCGTATTCTCAAGTGGCTGTTCAGGCACTCTTTGCAACGGCGGAATGATGAAATGGCGTTGCCAAGCTCCTGTGCATTCACCAGAACTTGAGACTGTTTCTGAACATGCTCTAGTACGTCTCCGCTCTGCGGCAACAGTGGAATTTTGACAATCTCTTGTTTGTAATACTCCATCTGCTTGTAGATGAAACCAAGAAGGGTTGTGAAGCTGACGCAGCACCTAGCGCTGCCGCTGGGTCAATGGCGACCCCAACGGTCCGTGTTTGGCATGCCAAGAGCCAACAAAACCGCAACGCTCCAGGCTCACATGGGTGAAGATGGCAAGAGCCACCATCCTATGACATCTGTGCGCCATGACAATCGATGCACGTCTCGTTTTGGTGCTTCTCAAGCATTTCTTCTTGAATAGGCATTGGACATGTTCTCTTTTGTTTGTGTCCTACTAGTCTGAAGTCTTCGTTCGTCTTTACGAGTTCATTGCCTCCGTTCTGCTGCTGTGGCTCTAAATTGTGAAGCAACCTCTCTTCAACGAGCCGTCGCAAGCACGATTGAGTTTTCAAGCCGCAAGTCAGCCCAGCAGATGTGGCTTTCAAGCACCTAAAAGCATAGATTCACAGGGGGCAAATTCAGCAACTCTTGCGAAGGTTCTGAGCGCAAGGTGTCTCTGGGTCATCCACCACACGCAAGCTCTGGTACGATGTGAAGCAAATCAGGCACCAAAGGAAGGGGCCGGGGCTGTTGCAAGGCCTCAACTTGTGAGCCTCAGCCCATCCAGAGCCCTGAGGCCGCTCAATCCTCCTTGCCTCTGTTTGCAGCCAGTTGTTTTCCCTTGGCCAGCGGCCAGAATAGGCCCCTACAACGCCCCGCCAATAAATTCACTAAGCCGCAGCCCAACGCTCAACAGCAAGCTGCCGTCATCTTGATGCGAATGGAACACAGCAAATACAGTGACCCGCGTCCATCAAGGTAGAGGAATGCAGGCCTGGACGACGATTTGGAAGACCCCATCATCCGGCTCCAAGTGGGTGGAAGTGAGCAGCAAGGTCCTTGACGACAATAACTAAACTCATGACACACTGCAGAAGACGACTTGGAGACTCAAGCTATACGGTAGTAGGACAAAGTGGGACAGAACATCTGAGCCTGCAAGCCCCTAGCCACTCACATACACTCAACCTGAACTTCTAAGCCCCCCCAGCCCCCGGCCGCAGCCAACTCAAAAAAGAAGCCTTATTGACTTGGGGGGCAAACGTAAAAGCAGTTAACCGTAGGCATTCGTCCTGGCAAGCCAACCAGTTGGTAACTATTTGCTCTTTGGGCGGAGTTCTTATAGCAATTCTGCCTGTGTGTCAGCGGCATTGGTGACGTTCTCTACTCTGCAGGGCTGGATACTCAACTCAACAACATCGGCAATCAGCAACTAGCAAGCACTCTTTCTCAACAAAAACTCGAATACATGTGGTTTACAATGTGTTGAACCTTGAAAGGGGAAAGGGGGCTTGACGCGGGGGGTCTGAAGGGGGGGCGTTTGGGGGGGGGGGGGGGGGCGGACGACGGATCGTGGGAGGGCTTGAAAGGGGGGCTTCAAGCGGGGCTTGAAGGAATTTAGAGTAAGTGCCTGCTCTCTACTTCTCTGGAAAAGCAAGAAACGAGGAATAAGTCTCTACTCTACTTCTGAAGTTCTAAAGAAAAATCCTTCACGTCCCCATTCAAGCCTCTCTAAAGCATCGAAAAACCAAAAACGAGAGGGGTGGATTAAATTGATTCTTTACTTCTCTACTTCTATAATTTTCGATGTGAGGTGGCATAAAAACCACATTTCTGCTTAGGCTGGAAGTGGGAAGTGCCACAATATCAGCGGAAAATCGTCTTATTTCATCTTGTCGTTGCCTTGTTTCTTTTTTCTCTGTCCAACTCCTTTCGTTGAAACCGAAAAAGAAGCAATTGAAACATCATCGGGAGATTACGATGTTGAAGGAAGTTTTTGGAGGGTGCGACGTTTTGCTTGTTGGGACACTTCCAAGGATCGTTATGTCCCCTCCCCACCTTTACGATGAAGAGGTCTGAAGGATGAGTACAGCCAAGGCTCTTCTGCAGGCTGGAATGCAACGTCCCGGCAGCAGGGACGAAAGCAAGTTTGGCCCTGATTCAACATAACGAAGCTTGGTGTCGGTGCGGCTGGGGGTCGAAGTTCTGATGAGGCCATACTTAAGTGGGGAAAGGAGAGCGTGCCACTATGGGTTTGTGTTGGGGAGGGGGTGGCAATGCCAGCAAGTTGGGAATCGATTTGCGCTCTTGTTGATTTGGGGAGGGGAACGAAGGAAACAAAATGACAATGGAGCCATGCCTACTGCGAGAGCCTAACTGAAATCAACAAGCCGGACCACTTCTGCAACTGCGCTGACAGGAATGGGTTTCCGAGTCACTCTTGCAGATTGCCTATGGCTGGACCCCAAACGGTGCGAGATGGAATGCAAGGCAAAGACTGCAATGAACGACCTGTTCATCATTTTGGGAATCATGTCGAAACAGGGGAGGGAGGTTTGAAAAGGGGATCCGAGAAAAACAAATCTGAAGAGGATACCGCTGGCAAGCAAACAACACTAGGAATGCACACGGTTCGCTATCTCATGGCCAACCCAGCCAAATCGTCGAAATCATGAAAGTACTGTCGCAGGAACCCACATCCTGTAGTTGCATCTTTGAGTACTGGCAGCGTGAAAATAGAACACACATGCTGCGCTACCTTGCTGTCCTAGGGCTTATCACGTTTATCTGTGCTGCTGGGGCGCTCTCTGGGCAATCGCGAGGACCTCATCATCGTCCCGGCGATTCCAGAACAGTTTCTTGTCTACCAGAGCGAAGTCCTGAAACCGCAGTAGGGCTTGGGTTTAGGGTTTAGGATTTTTCCCGAGTGTGCAGCAGAATAGCTCCCGTTTAAAGAGTTGGGGCTCTAAGGGGTTGGGGAGGTTCCGGTCTGCGTTCTGTGCTCGCATCTGGGGGGAGGCTGGCGTTTGGCACATTTACTATTGTGCGGTTGCTTTGCTTCTTGGTGCGTCTTCGCTTACTGCAATATGATCTATATGCTGTTGTTTTGCTTATTGGTGCGTCTTCGCTTGCTATGTGCGGCTGTTGTGCCTATTGGTGCGTCTTCGCTTTGCTTACTGGCGTGGCTTCACTTACTGCGCAGTTGCTTTTGCTTGTTGGCGCGCCTTAGCTCTCACTATATGCAATTGTTTCGCTTATAGTCTTCGCGCAATAAGCTTGTTTGCTTGTTGGCGCGTCTTCACTTGCCATGCGCGGTTGTTTTGCTTATTGGTGCATCTTCGCTCACTATGTGAGGTTGCTCGGCTTATTGGTGCGTCTTCGCTTTGCTTACTGGCGCACCTTCCTAAGCCTAGCACAAAACATGCCGAAAGTTACCAGGATTGTGTTGATCTTTGAGAAGGAGTTCTTCGTGTCGTGCGCATAATGTAGGTCCTGCTTTGGCCCCTCCCCCTCCAAGGTCAGGCAAATCCTTTTTTCATGGCCCGCCTCTCTGGGCTGAATGCAGAAGATTAAGGGCTTGGATCACTGGGTGTTCAGCTACTTCAAGACCTTAAGCACAGAAAAATCTTAGGCAAGGTCTCGGGCATCTAAAGCTAGGTGAAGACAAGGCCGGCGATGCCTTCTTAACAAACTTATGTCGGTGCTTCCGAGAATAGGGGGTACTTTTTGGAAGCTCCGACAATTAGAGGTGTAGTATTGTGGGTGGGGGCATCTACGGGAAATGGCCATGAAGCTACTTTGAACATCTGCACCCTAAGCATTTGGACATTCTGAACGTAGGCACTCAATGCAGGGTAGGCACTGCAGGGGTACCCTGCAGGATTTCCTGCGATATGTTCTTGGGTGCGCACTGCGGGATTTTCTTGGTTCTGGGTGGATTCCTGGCAACTCTCTCTTTTGGGACTTTCTGGGGCAAGGACCCCCAGGACTCTTTGCGGGAGTCTCTGCTGGATTCTGGGGAGCGGGCGCTGCCAGGATCTCTCTTTCCCCCGAGGGGCGCACACGGTGGTCTGCAGTTGGAAGAACTGGAAGGGAACATGGGGGGAAAGGGTGCCTCGGTTATTCAAAGTATTTTACATGAATCAATGAACAACTTCCGCTGGGGGCCAAGATGCCAAAATGCCAGCTTGAAATAAAAGCGGACAACAAAAAGGGGTTTAGGGTTTAGGGTTGGGGTTTAAACCCCAGGGGTCCTCCGGCGGTTGCTTGCCAGTGCCGCGCCAAGACATGGCTGACACGAGGAGATGCGCGGCTCTTCAGCCCTAAACCCTAAACCCTAAACCCTAAACCCTAAACCCTCTCCGTTCCAGTAAACCGAAACTCGGAGCTGAAGAGCCGCGCAGCTCCTCGTGAGAATCTAGGGCTTCCACCTTGGGCCCTTAAGGGCAGCCTGTCTGGGGTTTAGGGTTTAGGGTTTAGGGTTTAAGGTTGTACCCTTGGGTGTTAAGGTCTCTTCATCCCTTGACAGTATGTTCCAGCTGATGCGCGTGACTTCACTGGCACGGCTGTGTCGTGTAGGAACCCCCCAAAAGGGGACTCTTATGGAAATCCCCAGTTGGACAGGAGACATTGTGAGAACGCTAGACTCTAAACCCTCCCGAAGGAGCCGCTAAACTCCTGGACTCTAAGCTCCTGTATACACCCTAAACCCTCATCACTTGCCTTCTGTGAGCCTCCCACGCATGATCCAACTTGGTGAACAGTTCGTGCGATGTCCACAAGCACCATCAGTTTAGTTCATGAAAAGGATGCACCGCTGGTCCCGCACATGACACCTGGCATGAGCCTAGGCCCCAGGCGCTCCTTGGCTAAGTTCCCCCTCACCTCCCGTTGTGTCCTGGCTTCAGGAGAACCAACACACACAGACAGACAGACCCACCCACCCACCCGCCCGCCCGCGCGTGCAGCGCGCAACACGCAACACGAAACACACGACAAATGCACAGACGTACGCGCGCGCGCGCGCGCGCGCGCTCGCGCGCACACGTGCACACACTGGCGGCTGCGAGATCTTTGCGCTTCGCTCTGGCCTGTGAGTCTCACAGTGCATGACCCCACCCCTCGTGCACTCATACTTCGAGCGCATGTCCAGCCACATGAAAATTATAGGCTTGGACTCTTGGAAAAACGCTTGGGCGCTTAACGCTCCATAGCCTGAAGATCCCCCAAAGCCTTAAAAATATGCTAAGACGCCGGCACACTGCTTTGAGCAGCATGCCCCGAAAACTGAATGTCGCATGATGCTCAAAAAGATTCTCACAAGTTCAGCCCAGCCAGAAAAGCTGCCGTTGCGAAGGGTGCCATTCTGCTCGCTGCAGTAGATTCAGCAGGTTCAACAGGTGTGCAAACAGGACGTTGAGACCACGAGAGGGCATCAGGGGTCACGTTCCTACCTGCATGACCATCCTGGACGCAGTTGCCAGCCGTAGGAAGGAAACCTTGCGGCACTCCACTTGCATCGGAGCACCTCATTCTGATGCGGTTTACGTCACACGTCTTGTCAGAGTTGGGCACCACAGTGCAGGTGAAGTCGGCATCCCCAGAGAAACCTTTAGTGCCAGTAAAAGTGCTGCCAGTGCTGCCCTCTTGGCACGTGAAATCACCTTCTTCTGGCACTGTCAGGGTCCATGTAACAGTCCAGCCCCACGAAGCACGCCCGGGCGCAAGGCCGGAAAAGAGTTGCACTACCACAGCGCCGAATCCTGCTGCAAACGCCTTCGACATGGCCAGATTTGTCCAGCTAACTTGAACCTCGGCAAAAGCAAAAGTGCAAGCAAAGCTTCCCTGAGGCTTTAACTGGCAGTCTTCGCTTCGCCCTCCGGATAAGGCTTCTAGAAAACAGGTCAATAGTAGCTGCCAAGACGTTGTCGGCTGGAACACACACACACAGACACAGACACAGACACAGACACAGACACAGACACGTGCACACACACTGGCGGCTGCGAGATCTTTGCGCTTCGCTCTGGCCTGTGAGTCTCACAGTGCATGACCCCACCCCTCGTGCACTCATACTTCGAGCGCATGTCCAACCACGTGAAGAAAAGGGCTTGACATCTGGAAAAACGCCCAGTTTGGACGATTAAAAGAAGCTAGCCTTAGAAGATGAAAAAGTGTGTTCCCGCACTCTCTTGAAGAGGCGCCCTTAAGACTAAACTAGCTCTTCATACCCCTTCCGCCCTGTGGCTTTGCCACCGACTTCAGGGCTCCAAAATCGGGAGGACAGAATGGACATCCCTAAGACCAAGACAAAAATGAGTGTGCCTGAATCTGCGAGAACTGCCATCCACAGGTCAAGCTCACCATAAAAGGCTGCGATTCCTTGCACAAATTTGAGGCAACAAGGGATCGCGATACTCAACCTTTCAATACGAACAGCATACCTGCACATGCGGATGCACTGTGAGAGCTTGTGCAACTTGTCTGTTAGCAAGACGACATCTGCCGACTGTGCGGCAAGAGCAGCGCCAGTCTCGCCAACTGCAACGCCCACGCTGGCCACCGCAAGAGCCGTGGCATCGTTGATGCCATCCCCCAACCTGCACCATTCTTCATAGGGGTTGCTTATTTTTGAAATATGTGTATCTTTGTTGTTCCTTATTGGGTCTTAATAAGTGCTCATAAAGATGTAAGATGACTCTCAACAATGGCCCAGCAACATGAGTGTCTTTCTGTTGGCCGCCTGCTGAGTCTCAACCCACTCCGTCTTCTCCTCGGGAGCCATGGAAAAGCAACAGAGCCCTGGATCAAGGCCGACAAGGCCAGCAACGTGCATGGCCGCCGTCTCAGAATCTCCAGTCAAGATGTATGGCCTCAGTTGCAACCCATGTAGCTCTTCGACAAATCTGACGGCATCGGGCCGCAGCGTGTCATTCAAAGAAAGCCCGTACTGTAGTTTGCCATCAATGATCAGGGCCACCGTGGTGTCGTTCGGGTGCATCTCTTCAAAAGCTGCGAACTCTGCTCTGGACTCTTTGGACTCTTTGGACTCACTCACCAGGTCCAGCTCCAAGGCCTTGCCACTTCCAAGAAGGACCGTGTGCTCTTGAGCGCCCAAGGACAGATGGCCTTGGATGCCCACGCCTGGCAGGTTGCGAACCTTCTTCACAATGGCCAGGTCGGAGCCATAGGCATCAGCGACATGGCCCAAAGCCCTTGAGACGATGGCAGCAGCAATGGGGTGCGCAGACTTCATCTCCAAAGCAGCAGCCAGCTTCAGTGCCTCCTGCTCTTCCCACTTGTCCTTCGAGCTGCTCAGGGCTTGCACATGTAGAACTGCCATCTCACCTTTGGTAAGCGTACCGGTCTTGTCCATAGCCACTGTGGCTACTGCTGGCAAGCGCTCCACCGTGTCAGGCCGCTTGATCAGCACGCCGTGCGCGGCTGCTGCCGCGATTGCACAAGTGGTTGCCAGCGGCGCGCCGATGACGATGGCGCAAGGACAGGCTATAAGCAGAAGCACAATGGCTCTGTGCCGCCATTCAGCATAGTCACCGCCCAGGATCGCGGGCATCGACGCGGTCAGGAGCGCTGCTATCAGAACTGCTGGGGTCCACTTCTGTGAGAATCTGCTGATCATCATTTGCCTCTGAGTGCGCTTGGCCTGCGCCTCCTGCACCTTGCCTTCAATTTCAGACATCCGCGACTCGGAGGGCTGCTTCCTGAGCTCGACTTCTAGATAACCATTGAGAACCAAAGTTCCCGAAGAGATCTCTGCGCCTTTGCCCTTCTCGTGCGGCGTCGCCTCACCCGTCATGGCAGCCTCTGAGCAAGATGCGAGGCCGGCAAGAACACAGCCCTCGGCCGGGCATTGCTCTCCGGGTCGTAGTGTGATCACATCCCCACACTGCAAGTCCGAAATCTGCCTTCTTGCCAGCTGGACTGTCTGGACCGTCTGGAGTTGCATGACTGCGCGCAGTGACCTTCTGACGTGACGGAAGGCTGCCGCTTCAATGATCTTGGCCAGGTTAAATAAGAGCACTACTAGGCCTGCATCAAAAACCTCGCCATGCCAGCCAGCAGCGAAGACTGAAAGTGAGACGAGTGAAGTGACATCGAGTTGAAGCTGCCTCATGCCCCTGATGGCTTCCCACAGAATGCCGGGCAGTCCGATGCAAACCGCCACGATTTCCAGGCTTCGGCCATCCAGGCCCACACTCTGAAGAAGACCGCTTGCAAGCATGCACAAGGCAGTGCTCAGCACCACGATGGGGCGGGCAAAGCGCCGGCACCACGCACGGCAGTGAAGCTTTGGGCTGATCTCGTCACCTCCCTGTCCAAGAAGAGCTGCGCCCAAGCCTGCATTGTTTAACTTGGCCAGAATGGTCGCCGCAGACGTGCAACACGGCGAGCAGTGCTCAACAATACAAACTTTCTGGAAACTGTTCACTGCCACGTTCTGCACGCCAGGCAGAGGTTTAACCACCCGCTCGATTAATCGAACCTCCGCGTCGCAGCAAATGTTGCGGACGCTGAAGCGAGATTTCACAAGAGTATGCTCCCGAATCTCCTTTTTGGGGTCCGCGACCTCCTCCGCCTCTGCTGCCTCTGCTTCCTCCGCTGCCTCTGCTGCCTCTGTGGTCGGCACTGGCATGCACACAAACGCTGTTCTGCGGCTGCGGAAGGGGCTGAAGGGATTCCCCCCTGGGCTGAGCTGGCCATAGGTTTGCGGAATTTGCGGTGTGCCCGGCATCTCAGCGGCATCTTGGGGGTTACTCTCCGGAGCAAGATCCATGGGGCCAGCCATCCGCATTGCCACTACACTCGATGTGGGAGCGATGCCTCCGGTTGCATGCTGTTGAGAGCCTATCGAAAAAATCTGAACAAAAGGCCAGAGCCAGATGGCAACATACGGCAACGATTCACTACTCCGCACGCCAGGTCCGCTAGGTTTTTTTCTAAGTCACTGGCCGCTGTGCCGCTGCGCGACTCTCTGCAGCGTTCTGACACAAGTCTTGTCTACCGCAATTTGTTTTTGCGTGGTGTTCAGGGGATGTCTGAGGCCAGCTCTTGGCTGAGCTCAGCAGCAGCCTCGAAGCCTTTGGCGGCAGCTCTGTGCTCCAACTCCTTCAACTCTCTTTCTCTGCTGTCCTCCGCGATTGCACAAGCCTCCCTCGATACGTAAATTGAACACCGCTCTCTGCTCTCGCCTAGCGAAAAGTACATGCTGGAGAGTCGAACTTTGCGACTATGCGCAGCTTCACTCGGTGCCGCATAACAGGATCCTCAAAGGGCATATACTGTAAGGGGTACCCCTACTTTCGGAAATCCCCGGGTGAGCGGGTGAGTTCGGGGAGGCCTTCGCGTTTGCGACAATGTTGGCGGTTTGGGGTGATTCTGGGCTTTGCATTTGCAATATTGAGCTTGATCTGTCTTCCTGCATCTTCGATACTGAGCACATGCTTATGATTCAGATTCATTATAATTGATGCTGATATTGTTATTGTTCTTGTAAGAAACAATAGCCGCATTGTTTCGTTTATTTCGCGATTTCTTGGTTCCTGATTGTTGTTCTGGTTCTACAGGTATGCTCATTAGTTGATGGTTCCCGTCCTGCGACAGAGTGGGCATGCAAGGTACTTGGCGGCCTTCACATAGTCCAAACCTGCCGAGCTTGTGCATGCCTTGGCCTGAGCCATATAATATATGGCTACGGAGTACACAACAAGCGTGCTTGATGATCACCTTAATGCCTCAATAATATGTGCGACAAGCCTGCCGCTCAGATGTCCTATAGCCAAGCTGGGTTCAAGTACAAAACGGATTCGCAACTCGAAAGCCCGTTGACATCGACACGCTTTTTCGTGCTTTGGTATCTTCGTTGTGGCCGCTTTGGTCTTTTTAAGCCGCCCCGTGCGCTGTCTCAGACAGGCTGGATAGCCTCTTTGACCACCAATGCAATGTCCCAGAAATGGGTGTTTGCGAGCGTGTTGTGGGTGGTGCCCGACAGCATTTTCATACTCTCAATGGCTACTGGGGCGTCTCTCGCATCTCATGGTTGTAGCAAAGTATGCGCTGAGGCATTGTCATGAAGGGCACGTAGGGTGCATGGCATGACAACTGCAGAGCCTGTAGGCGGATGCAGCGCACCAAACTGCTTGTCGCAGCCAGCGGCAAACCTGAAGGCGAGAGAGTTTCTGGACCGGTGCGCGGGTCCAAGGCCACGATGGCAGAGACATCCACGCCCATGCGCTCCAAGTAGCCTGCTACTGCCCGGGCAACGTTTACACCGAGCGAGTGCCCGCTCAAAATCACCTTGACACCTCTGCTCGAGGCATGAATCCCAGAACGGCCTTTACGAAAGAAGCGAATGCTCCGAAGCGTAGAGCTGTCTCCATGCATTCCACCGATATGCTGGCACTGGCTGTGGGGAACATAAGACCAGCAAGGTGAACATAGGATTCTGGAAAAGGTGCTTGTCGCACTAGTCCTGAGAAGAAAGCAAAGGCGGCATCCCTTCTACAACTTCTACATTCCTGCTCCTGTGGCAGTACTGCTGCTTCCGTCAATGTCGACACACGGCCGGGTACATGCGATGAACTAGGAGGGACTTTGAGGAAGACCCAGCAGTCCAAGCGGTTACCAACGGTGTCAAGTCCGAAAGGCTCGGGGACCTGTTGCGACTGCTGCTCCGTTTCCTAGCGGTATCCTAGCACCTTCGGAACCCTCTGGAACCCTGAATAGGGAAGCGCTCTGAGACAACAGCTCACGGTCGAACGCATTAAGGACCGGCCATGACGATGCTCGACCCTGCAAATTGCGCTGCTACAGCCTACAGTCTATAGTGTCTACAGCCTACTGTCTATAGTTTCTACAGCCTACTGCTACAGTATCGTACACGGACCATCTTAGTCGAGTAAAGCCCAGCCGAAGGGCTGTACAGCTCGGATTGCTGAAAGCAATGGAAAGGTGAAGGCTCCGGATCAAGCCGCGACCGAACCGACAAAAGAAGCTGAACAGAGACTCCTCACGAGCTTGCTTGTGTCTCGATTGGAGCCATACGGTTGAGGCCGGTGACGGGCTTCATGATGGCTTCCCATGATGGCTTCCCATGCTTTTGCCAAGGGCTCCGCTGCGAAAAACCTTTCAGCAAGAGCGTGCGGACTGAAGAAGGGGGAAGTCAATACACCGCTGAGGGCTCTGATGCTCGAAGCCCCACGTTCGACAGGCCACTATTGCTCTCTGCACTGCCTTCGGAACCCATTGCATCAAAAGATGACGCCTTGGACTTGTGACTGTCAATAAAATAGTAATATAGGGGCAAGTGAATACGCGCGCCCTACATTAATATTATAATTGGGGGCTCTTTGTGGGGGCGTGAATTCGCGAAGCGCATGAACGAAATGGAAGCAGAAAAGCGAATGAAGTGAGCGTAATGAACGAAGTGAATGCTTGCGTTCGTTTATTCGTGAAGAAGGGAGTGAAAGAAGATGTGAATTCACGAACACATACACGCAAGATGGCTGTGATGGCTGTGACGGTGGAAAGAGTTCCAGACTGGGCACATGCTGCGGCGTCTGAATGGCGGTCCTGGAACGCCTTCACAGTCACCGAATCGAAGGAAGATGTGAGCTTGGCCTTGTGATTGTGATTGTCAATAGAGTCAATGGAGTTACGAAAGCGCGCTGAGGCACTGCCCCAGGCAACGTGACAGCTGTGCTCTGTGAACATCCCTTGCATGCCGAAGGCACGCTCGCGAAGCACAGCGTGAAAGCCATGAGCTGCAGCACTCTCAGAACTTCAGGAACTTCAGAAGCAAAGGCTGAGCGCCAAGCAAAGCCGAAACCTATGCCTCTGCAAGTTCCTGACGGGTGTCTGGAGCTGCAAAAGCTGCCGAGCTCAGACGTCCAACCGACATCGCATGCTCTGGTGAGCTCGGGTAATTCTGCTTGCCATGCTCACTGCAACACTTGTGCCGCGCGCGCTTCTTAGGTTTCGCGCACGACTTGCTGCGATCGCGTTTCTACAACAAAAGTTTTTATTTTCATTCGGAAAGGTTTTGGGCAACATTTTGTGAAGAATCGTTGAAACTACGTTAGCCGTTAGCTATGGATCATGTGGGAAGTCCAAAAACCCAGGGGAGGGGAATGCGTCGCGCACGCTTCTTAACTTTCGCGCACGAGTTGTTGTGATCGCGTTTCTACAACCGACATGGTCATTTTCGTTCGGAAAGTGCTTTTGCAAAATTTCGTGGAAAAAACCTTGAAACTACGTTAGCTATGGATCGTGTGGGGAGAACCATTAGAACAATGCTTGTGCAAAGGCTCGGCATCCAACTCCAGGCTCCAAGACCAGCAGGGAAAAGAGCGGCGTCCAGCTGCACAGAGCGATGGCGGTGGTTGTGTCGGGCAGAAGCTCCACGAGAAAAGGTGACGGTGGCAGCTCTGGCTCTCTCTTTTAAGGGAGTTTTGCGGCCCACGTTATCAGCCTCCCGCTATATGGCGTCAATGGAGTTCCGGACTGCGCAAGCTCGTGCCGCAATAAGTCTTGTAAAAACTTGTGCAGAGGATCTGGCGGTAGGTGGCCACTGCTGCTCTCTGTTGAAACCCCTTGAATCAAAGGACGACGTGGCCTTGGACTTGTGCCAACAGCCAAAGCAGCTTCACAGAGAACATCCGGCTGCCCAACATGAGAGAGCAGAGAGCGTAAGAGGTTGGAGTGTGCAAGAATTGCGTGAGGAAATGGCTCGCTGTACTGAAGCCTTTGAAATCCGGAATGCTAGGAGTGGCCTTGAACTTGCGACCGATGCAAGCGATCCAGACTGTGCAAGTTCTGTGTTGTCCTGGTCCAGACAGGTTCAAGACCCACGAGCCCCTTTCCAGTCCTGGAACAAAATGATCGCACGTCTTGCTGTGCCTGCAAGATGAGGATCAGCCACGCACTTCTGCAGGCATCAGAGACCACAACACGCAGGTGCGAAGAAAGGTAGAAGTTCTGCCGCCCTCCTTACCGGTTTTGACACTGAAAGGCAGACATGACCTTGGCCGTGTGATTGCGGCCGGAAGCATGCCGCAAGTGCAACGGATCAACCTCCCACGTCTGGCTGGCTTCCCGACCAGTCGGGCAGGCCACTGTTGAACTGTTGTTGCTCTCCGCATTGGAGCAGTTGGACTCGGAGCCCGACTTGTGATGGCCAGAAGCCAAAGCAGCTTAACAGGGAACATCCAGCTGCACAGTGGGGGAACTCTGAGAGCGAAGTGGTTGCGGAGTCAGGCAAGAACTGCGTGGCTCCAAGCTCCCGGCACAATCCTGCTGCTGAGGGCGGCGCTAGAGCCGCTAGAGGAACCCTGGAGCCTAAAATGACACGACGCCATCCCTACTTCTGAGGCCGGCACGAACAGAAAACAACTTCAGTGCAACACTTCAAGCGTTGCAGACAGGCCCAAGGACTCTCGACAAGTGAGCGCCCCTGGGACATCATGGGACTAAAGCCCGTCACTACTGGCCATCTCAAATCAGCGTCAAGCATGACTGGAGGGAAGCAAAGACCTGGAGACCTAGAGACTGCGGGGAAGGCCAGCAAATGATCAGGAAGCGGCTGTTGCTGATAAAGTGCGAGGGAAATGCCCAGGCACGCCCATGAACTGCAGATGTCAGCAAGGAAGAGCACCCAGATGCAGTCACACGCCGGCTTCGGCCGCTGCAGACGCCAACTCAACGCGCCTGCGGAGGGCCGCGCGGGCCCTGTGTCCTCGGGCGAGGACGCAGAGATGCTGCAGTAGCTGGCCATGCACGGTTGCCACTTCCCCACCTTCACGAAAAGCAACGGTCTGCGCCACTTGCAGGACGGCCCTGGCGGCCGTCGGCTCCCATGCGCCAATCGTCTCAGCGACGAGCGGCACAAACCGCACTCCCTGGGCCCGGCATGCGTCAGCAGTGCCAAGGTGCCCAGCTTTGACATCAGTGTAGGCTGTGGGTGCCGCGAGGCTGGCCTTGGCTGCCTCCGCAAGGGTGTGCTGCCGCTGAGGGGCCGTGACGGCCAGGTCGGATGCTACCCAACCAAGGCATCACGCAGAGCATTGTGTCGCAGCGTCCTCTCTCCCCCGGCAGAGCATACCCCAGCGTGATGCGAACGATCCGTGTCTGTTGGGCTGTCCGCTACTCCCAGTCTCTGGCAGATTTCGGCCATGAAGGCGGCCGGCTCCACGCGCGTGGGTCCAGTAGGTAGTAGGGCGGCCAAGAGGCACACAGGGCATGCCTGGCATGCCCCTGCACAAGCGGAGAACTCAGCGATGGTTGCACAGCCTGGCATGAATTGAGCAGGGAGAGATGGCAGCCGCTGTTGCTGCTGTTGCTGTTTGAGGGATTGCAATGCCCACACGATCTTCGGGTCGGCGTGAAAGCCAGACAAGGCGAGGGGTTCACAGTGCCTCATCGCCATCGTAGAAACAGAGCGGTGATGCCAGGTAGCAAGAAGTTCGACTGAACATCCCTGTTTGCTCTTTGTGTTGGGGCACGTGAGATCCGCTGAGTTGAAGGACGTGGGCTGGGACTTCTGACCGAGGAATCTCAGACTCGGCCAGAGCTGTGTTGTCTGCACATCCTGCGCCGTAGTCGTGGCTGCAAGGCACTTGTGCAAAGGAGCCCCGCCTTGCTTGAAGTCCGGAGATCACCATAGAGTACCATAGACCCCTCTGCCCTCTGGTAAGCTTTGGTACTGGCCCACCATGCTCGTGACTGCAAGACACTTCAACATCGGCCTACTCCAAAGGCTCCCCACAAGCAGGGCGTCCAGCATTGGAGAACTCAAAAAGCGACAGCCGTTTTGCAGGATCTTGCTGGAGGAATCAAGACCGGCAAGGAATGCAACATATGCAACATATGCAACGTACTCAGAGCGAAAGCGGGTTGAAGCACTGCCCCAGGCAACGTGACAGCTGTTGCCGAAGGCACGCTCGCAAAGCACAGCGTGAAAGTCATGAGCTGCAGCACTCTCAGAACTTCAGGAACTTCAGGAACTTCAGGAACTTCAGGAAATTCAGGAACTTCAGGAACTTCAGAAGCAAAGGCTGAGCGCCAAGCAAAGCCGAAGCCTATGCCTCTGCAAGTTAAGGAACGCGTGTCTGCAAAAGCTGCAAAAGCTGCCGAGCTCAGACGTCTAACCGACATCGCACGCTCTGATACGCTCTGGTGAGCTCTGGTAATTCTGCCATCCTCCCTGCAACAATCTTTGCGCAAAGGCTCGGCATCCACTCCAGCTGCAGAGAGCGATGGCGGTTGTGGTGGGCATAAGCTCCACGAGAAAAGGTGACGGTGGCAGCTCTTGCTCTCTCCTTTAAGGGAGTTTGGCGACCCACTTGAGGGTTTAGGGTTGTGAGGGTGTACTCAGCCTCCCACTGCTGGCTTCAAAGCCGGGAACACGGTGGAAGACGACGTTGCTAGAAGAGCAGCTTCACAGTGGACGGTCTGCACTTGTCTCCGGCACACCGAGGAAGACACTTTGCTCTGCAGGCCATGCTGTACAAAAACGTAGAGACTTCCACGCCCTAAGGGCTCATGTTCTCAACGGCCCTGGTACCAAGGATAACTCCCCTCTGAGACATGTGTCACAGGTCAGCAAAGGAATTACAGGGGCTTCGGGCTTGCAGGTTTAGGGTCCTATCACTCCCCCCACCCCCTCCCACCTACCACTACCACCTACCTACCTAAAACCCGCGTTTACCCAACCCGCGATCGAGCCTTCTTTTCGCGCATGTGGAGCATGTGCCAAATTTGGTCAAGCACGTCCGGAAACCCCCTCGCTCGGGACGCCAAAGCTGAAGCCGTCTTTCGGCCTCTTGCGCAACGCCCGTGCCCACAAGGCACTTGTGGAGAGGATCAGCCTCCCATTCCTGCAATCCTTAACGCCAGGGAATACAGCACGCAGGGAAGATTCAGCTGCACAGCTGCAGAATTCAGAGTGCGATCGCAGGTATGGAGTCGGGCCTTCGGTCACGGGGTGCCGCTTTGTTCTTGTCTTTTTTGCATGCCGCGCCCTGTTTGAGACCTCTGTCGCGCAGGCCTGCCTTGGAGACCCCTAGCTTTCTCGCAGAGATGACAGCTATGTCTATGTTACAAAACCCGACTGCAAGCCACTGCAGGCTGCACCACGTATTGGGCCCATGACAGGCAGCGAAATGCTCCCAGAAGCACACATTTTTGTGCACGCAGAATGGGCTGGTCAGCTGCGACCCGCTGAGGAACCAGGTGGGCTGCTATACCCTATAATCCCTTATAAAGGGCCCTTTACAGGGTTCATTATGGGGATTATAAGGCCGTAGCCCATCCTGGAATGTTCAGGAGCTTTGCATGGCCTCGTGAGCATAGCATTGCAGGTGCAGGTATCCAACTGCTTAAGTGCATAGGCTCCTCGATTGCCTTGCCTTTGGCGGTGCGGCAGGACTTGGTCATAAGGAGCATCAGGTGGAGATTGTGCAGATCAGCCTCTTACTTGTAGACCGCACTCGGACCAGCTGCCGATCCTTTTCTGAAAGCGCGAAGAGTTGTTGCGGAGGGGGCCACGTTTGGGCTTTAAAAGGTGGCAACTTGTGCTGACGGTAGTTGGGTCCTTGAAACGCATTTTTTCGCAGCAACATCTTATGATCTGCAGGGCCATCCCGCGACCCCTCGTGACTTTGCGCTCCTTTGTGCGGGTTGACACGCGGTAGCGCGGCTGCACGGCGGCGAGCTGTCGTGCACAAAGGCTATGAAGCTATGACTGCTATAACCCTGGGAGCGGTCTCAGGCCCTATAGGCATGCCCTGTGGCCCGATCTACGGGCCCATGCCGTTGGCTTACTTCACCCTGGCCAGGAGCTGAGAACCAAGCCTCTCCTTAAGGCACACGTGGATGTCGAATCGAGTTGCTCTAAGCAGTGCCGTTTGAAAGGCCGAGGCGCCTCAATGACTCAAGTCCCAAAAGTCGATGCCTAGCTTATGCAACCCAGCTTTGGGGGCTTGCCGCTTTGCCTAAGCTACAAATTTCGGTCTCCCTCCTTTGTTCTATCTTTTTTGCCGGCGGGCGGGGGAGCGGGGGCCGTAGAACCGGCCTGCGGACAGGATTTCGGCCGACATCAGCTCTGCCTTGGAGGAGCAAAGTAAGGCCCAGTGGCGTGTTGTGGACCCTGCCGGAAACGGTTGGAAGATGCATTGAGCCACAATGTCACAGCAGAAGGGCTTGTGAAATGAATGGCAGGACTTGCTCCTGAAGGTGCGCAGGAGAATGTTGCAGGTTGAGAATGTTGGGATCAGTTTCTTTCCGTGATGTGTTGTCCTGAAGGTCGACACAGGGAACATCAGGGAACCTCAAGCGCCAAAGCTGGAGATTTCTGAGAGCGGTTGCTCTTGCAGAGGGTGTGATTTCCCCGATGAAACGTGACACCTTTTGCTGCTCTTGTTGCCGTTGGCTTCCTTACAGGAAGCCCTGGCCCTGGACTTGGAGTTCCAGAGTAAGCGGACGAAAGGACTGGTTCAGACCAAAAACAGGCTCATGGTGCACCATGCCCCCTGCAAGACGCGGGCGAGGATCAGCCTCTAACTCCCACAGGCTTCCACACCAGAACACACGACACACAGGGCACATCTAGCTGAGAATCCAGCTGCGCGCGCACTTGAGATTCCGAAGAGTGAAAGCCGGTGCCGCCGGTGCACAGTCGGTAGGAGTTGCGTGGGGAAAGATGGCAGTTGCCAGCTATCGGTGTCTGTACTACGTTTGGAACCGAATCTCAGGAAGGCGGGGCCGGGGACTTGTGGCCAGACTGTGCCCCAGCTGTGCCGTCCCAAGGCAAATGTCTACACACGAGGGCTTGGTTGTACAGCGTGCGATCGCGTGCAAGACGCTTGTGCAGAGGATCATCCCCCCACTCCAGGCTTCACGAGCAGGGCAGGGAAGACAAGTCCTGCACCGCCGGAGATTTCGGAGAGCAAAAGCGCTTGTGGACGGTTGCGGGCTCAGGCATGAGCTGCGCGAGGCAACGCGCGAGGCGCATGTCTCCCCGCTCGACCGCTGCAGCTTTCCCAATTCTCCAGCTGCGCAAGTGGAAAATGCATCTTATAGAGTTGGCGTGGACGAATCCTGTTAGATCGATCTGAGACGGTTAACATCTGTATCGGCCTGCGGTCCTCGTTTATTCGTTCTGAAGGAACAGTCATGACTAAGTCAATGAGCATGCACGGGGTCAGCACTGCAGAGATTACAACCGTGTGATGGTCGAATTTCTCAGAGCTTCCCGAGCTTTGCAGGAGCGGCAGCTGTCACCTTTAAGCTCGGCCTGGCCCCGCTTCTGCAACCCCTTTCGAGGGCATTCCGGCGAGATTGCCTGGGTTCTGTGCTGTCCTGGATGAAGAACGCTTTGCACGTCTTGGGCCATGCCCATGCCTGCAAGACTGCAAGACACCGATGCAGAGGATCAGCCTACAAGGAACATGAAGGTGCACAGCTGGGGCATGAGCTGCAGAAAGGGAAGGCGACAGCCGTGGCTGGTTTTCGGCACACATCCTGTTCCCGTTTGGGGGTCACTTTCTACTGAGCCTTGTATTTAGGGTTCCCAACAAGGAACGAAATAAGAACTGCCCGTGTGTCTGACAGGACACTCGCCAAGCTGCATGTCATGCGCTATCCCTACTCGGGCTCTCTTCGGAGAAGTTGAAACCTCAATCCAAGTAGGCCGTGGCCGACTAAGGCCGAAAACGTTCACCGGAGGGCTGCGCACATCTTGGTCCGAGACCACTTGCAATTCGGCTTAGGACAAGGTCTGGAAGCTTTTGCTGTTCCGAGCAGGGCCCAGAGTGAACAGTGCATGCCATTTTGCCCCAGGCTTCAAGACCTTCTGCAGGGAACACAACAAGTCGGAGAGCGAAAGTGGCTGTGGATACAGGCATGAAGTGCGCGAACCAACGCGCCCCCTTCTGTGCCCTCTGTGCTCAGTAAGACCGGGAAGGGGTCCCTGAACATGCTCTGACAAGCACCAAGGTCGAAAGTGGCTGCAGAATCGGGCGTGAGCTGCTCGAGCACAGGTGGCCCTCTAAAAACAAGGCCTGAGCCTGAGCTCCAAGCGAAGCCAAAACCGAAAACAATTGGTGACGGGCCACGGGAAGCTGCCGGGGAGGTCCAGATGTCCGACCGACACCGCACGCCGCTCTGCTGAGCTCTGATAATTCTTGCTGCGTGCCATGCTCGTGACTGCACGACCCTTGCGCAAAGGCTCGGGCTCCCGCTCCAGCAGGCTCCAAGGCCAGCGGGGAACACAATGCATAGGGCATCCAGCTGCGCAGCTGGTAAATGCGGAAAGCGATGGCTGTGGTGGAGTTGGGCATAAGCTGCACCAGGAAAAGAAAGAACTCTTGCTCTCCGTTCCGGAAAGCTTGAGATCCACTGCATCGACGGAAGACGTGGCCTTGGACTTCTGACAGTTGAAAGAGTTCCAGGCTGGGCACGGACCTCGATGCTTGAACATCCTGCGCCATGCTCCTGCAGCCAGGAACTTGTGCAGAGGATCAGACTCCCACTGCAGCAGACTTCAACACAAGGGAACACAAGATAAGACGCTGGGAACATGAAGCTGCCCAGCTGGAGAGTTCAGAGCGCGATAGCGGTTGTGGAGTCGAACGTCGGCAAGCGACAGCTGTCGATCAGTGTTTTGGATAACTTGAAAACCACGGATTCGGAGGAAACAGGGCCTTGGACGAAGGTCGAAAGAGTTCCGGTCTGGGCAATAGTCTTCAGAGTCTTAAGCTCCAGGCTTGGGGGGGGGGGGTGGTTCATTGAACAATTCCGAGTTCTGATGAACGCCCAGGGCGAGAGTGGCTGCGGAATCGGGCGTGAGCTCCAAGAGCAAAGGTGGCGGCTGCTGTCAGCGAATCTTTGAACACTCGAGCCTCCCCGCGAGCGAAAAGGTCCCGAGTATGAGTCTGTCACTGTCTATCGGCTCCTGCCTGTCCTGGAAGCCCCAACTTAGAAGAGTTCACCATAGGTAAGCTCTGGTACTGCTGGCCGTGCGCCATGCTCGTGGCTGCAAGACACTTGGCAACCTGCGCGATGCATGGCTTTAGGGGTTCCGAAACCTACCCCCAAACAATGAAGCGCAATGTTAATCTAACGTCCAGACGAGGTGGAGACAAGCCTCATGCGCGAAGACACGCTAGCTTTGATTCCGAGCTCCGCAAGCTCGCAGGACAAGGAGCTTTTGTGCCATCACCGAGCAGCGACCTGGAGATTCAGTTTGCTCAGGCGTATCGACCAGCCTTCGGCAACGAGGGCATGCCCTTCCCGGGCCTTGACGCTTGTCCGTGGCCAGGATATTGCAAGCACACTGTGAACTCTGTGAACTGTGGGCCGCGCCCGGAAGTATGACTTGCAGCGGAGCACAGTACGCCACCCACCATGCAGAAGGGCGTATCGCTGGTATCGGGACTCAGAGCAGGGCGTTCCGGAGAGTACGGAATGCTCTTCATGACGAGCGGCTAGGGACATGTTTCAATATGATTCCGAGAGTGCAAGCGGTCGTGTGCCCACTCTTTTCCTTACCCTTGCCCTGCATGCCACTGGCCGGACATTGTTGCTGCAAACGATGTCATTGAGCAATGTCCAGTTATGATGAACGCCCAGGGCGAAAGTGGTTGCGGAATCGGGCGTGGGCTGCAGGTGCTGTCTGTCCTGGAAGCTCCCGCTTATGTTAGCTAAAGACCCCCGAGAAACTGCCCCGGGAAGCTGCCATGCTCGTGGCTGCAAGACACTTGGCAACCTGCGCGATGCATGGTTTTAGGGGTTCCGAAGCCTACCCCCCCAAAATCCCCAAATAATGAAGCGCAATGTTAATCCACAGTCAAGACGAGGTGGAGACAACTCTCATGCGCGAAGACATGCTAGCTTTGATTCCGAGTCACACAGTGAAGCCGAGACCTGCAGACTGACTCAGAAGCACAAGGAATGCAAATTGAATGCATGCAGAATGGGCTCCTGAGGTCTGCGAGCCGAAATGCCAGTGCGGGCCAGTGACACCGCAACTGGGGAGGTGCCCAATAAGCTTACAGCACCTGGGTAGGCCGAGGAACACCTAGAGGGCTGTGCCGGGCGCTGGGCCCGAAGTACCTGCACCTACACGTACATACGACAGGAAGTACACTGGAGCGCAAGGCCCGTGAGCCCCAAGTAGCTGTGAGCAGCACCGTGAGCAGCGACCTCGAGTTTCAGTTTCTCGTCTCGGTCAGCCTGCGCCATGAGGGCGCTTCTCCCGGGCCAGGATCTGGCTATGCCGGCTATGTTGCAAGCACACCACGAAGCACACCACGCACTGCAGCACATTGCAGCACAATACACTTAAGGCGTCCAGCTGCACGGTGGAAAGATAGCGAGCAGCTTCACGAAGGTGAGCCGTCTTGGCTTGAGATCTGAATGGACGCAAGACGTGGCTTTGGACTTGTGACGGAAAGAGTTCCAGACTGGGGCAGTTTTGGAGATCATGAGTCGCGTGAGAATTGCGAGGACAGCCAGCTGCATTGGAACACTTGCACTCCTTTGAATCGGAGCAAAATGCCCATGAAGAAGGCCCGCAAACTCCAAGGTCTGTCAGCTGTCTAAACACACATGGCGGCAAAAAGGCCAGTCTCCAAGGAGCTGGTTTTTTTGTGATCACAGAGCAGCGACCTGGAGTTTCAGTTTGTCGTCTCGGTGGGGCACACAGGAGTACCGACCAGCCTTCGCTAACGAGGGCGTGCGCTTCCCGGGCCAGGACGCTTCTCCATGGCTAGCGGCTAGTGCAGTGCAAGAGCGAAGCTGCACCAGGCTCTTTAACTTGCGGCGGTGCTTCCAGAAGCACAGTACGCCACCCACCATGCAGAAGGGCGTATCGATGGTATCGGGACTCAGAGCAAGGCGTTCCGGAGAGCACGGAATGCTCCTCATGACAGGCTTCGAGGTGAGGTCTCCAACGGTCGAGAGAGTTCAGACCGGCACGGAATGCAACACATCTCTTCAGAGAGCGAAGGGGGTTGCTGATTCATGAGTTTCCCGATACATCGTGACGGATGTGACGGCTGTGCTTTCCGTGCATCCCTGCTTGCTAAAGGCCAAAGCATTGTCGGGTGAATGCAAAGCGTGAAAGTGAGGAGCTGCATGCTGCTCAAAGCCTGAGTGCCAAGCGACGCCGAAGCTGCCGGGGAGGTCCAGATGTCCGACCGACACCGCACGCCGCTCTGCTGAGCTCTGATAATTCTTGCTGCGTGCCATGCTCGTGACTGCATGACCCTTGCGCAAAGGCTCGGGCTCCCGCTCCAGCAGGCTCCAAGGCCAGCGGGGAACACAATGCATAGGGCATCCAGCTGCGCAGCTGGAGAATGCGGAAAGCGCTGGCTGTGGTGGAGTTGGGCATAAGCTGCACCAGGAAAAGAAAGAACTCTTGCTCTCCGTTCCGGAAAGCTTGAGATCCATTGCATCGACGGAAGACGTGGCCTTGGACTTCTGACAGTTGAAAGAGTTCCAGGCTGGGCACGGACCTCGATGCTTGAACATCCTGCGCCATGCTCCTGCAGCCAGGAACTTGTGCAAAGGATCAGCCTCCCGACACGAGACAAAGCGAAAGCTGCCCCAGCATGCCAAGAATGAAAGCCTGTCCGAAGTCGGGCGAGAGCTGTGCAAAGAGAGCGCGGAAAGGGAACAGCAGCTGTTGCCCTCTGCATCGGAACACTTGCGCTGGATTCGGCCAAACGGGGACGGCGACTGGCAGACGGTGTAAGAAGCGGTAGACGTCGGAAGGGGCATCCTCCTCCCGGGCCTGGACGTCTCTCCACGGCTAGCACATGGCAACAGGCCAGTAAGGCAGTGACTAAGTTTGTTGTTGCTCCGGGCCCGGCAGGGCGCGCGAAAGCTGAACATCCGGCTGCACGGCAAAGCAGAGAGTAAGAGCGGTTGCGAGTGAAAGCGGCAGGCATGGCCTGCATCAGGACACAAGGTTGCTCTCTATGAAGGGGCCTTCGGAATCGCAAAACATAGTAGGGAACACAATGCTCACAAACATCCAGCTGCACAACCGAAGAGTTCAGAGAGCGAACGCTTGCGAAAGTAATTGCGGAGTCGGGACAGGCAAGAGCTCTTGCTCTCTGCACTGGAGCACTTGAGATCTGAGTCGAAGTTAAAGATGTAGGAAGAAGGCCGGTGGGCTCCAAGGAGCTGGCTTTTAAGTCACCGAGCGCCTTGAGTCAGTGTGCAACCTGAGCGTGGCCTTAGTGAGGGACATGCTCGTAGCCGGGACGTTTCTCCACGGCTAGTATGTTGCAACAGGCCAGTAAGGCAGTGACTAGGGCGGCTGTTGCGCCGGACCTCGGAGCGGACTGTCATACACTCGAGCCTGCCTGCAAGCGAGAAAGCCCCGAGTGTTGGGTCTGTCACTGTCTGCGGTGTGAAGCCGGATCTTCATGCTTTCTTCTGAGGTGGAGGCCGACCTATACAAACATATACAAACTGTTGCCCTTTGCGTATGGGCCTTCGGAATCCACGAACAAGCTGAACGACTGAGTTCCGAGAGCGAGAGCAGTTTCGAAGCCGGGCAGGAGCTGCACGAGGAGAGGCATTAAAGGTAAGAGCTGTTGCTCTCGGCATTGGAGCGCTTGAGATCTGAGTCGGAGTGAAAGATGCAGGAAGAAGGCCCGCGAGCTCCAAGTAGGCCTTTAAGTCGCCGAGCTGTGGCCTTGAGTCAGTGTGCAGTCTGAATGCGGCAGGCAGGGGTAGCGCATGGCCTTCAGTGAGTCACGCCCTTCGCGGCCCTGGATCTGGGTATGTTGCAACAGTTGAGGCAAGTAAGGTACGGAAAGGTGCTGAAGATCCTAAGGCAGTTGGTGAGCTGTGACAGGCCGGGCAGGAAAGCTGCGGAACATCGGCTCAGGAAACCAGAGAGTGAACACATTTGTGGAGTCCGGCGTGGCCCGTGCCAGAAAGCGTGAGAGGTTGTTGCTCTATGCGTGTGTGAGCGTTCGAAATCCACGGAACCGAAGGAAACAGGGAACACAATGCTCAGGAACATTCAGCTGCACAAGCGGAAAGTTCAGAGAGCGAAAGTGGCTGCGGAGTTGGGAAATTTGACAGCTGTGCTCGGCCAGTGTCAAGGCCTGAGTGGCCCTTGTGCAAGACGAAGGTCCACCCATGCCGTCTGTGGCTCTTTGGTCCATAGAGCTGTTGCAGTTGGCACTGGAGCTCCGTCGGAAAACGCCTTGGACTTGTGACGGCCGAGCTCAAAACCTGGGCAAGGGCTGGGTGGGCTAAGGTCCTGACTCGAATTTGGATTTGCGGGGAGGCCGATGGGCCTAATGCTTTAAAGGTCCTCCGCAAGAATCCTTCGCTGTTCTGTCGGGCACTGTTCTGGATGGATTGGCCTCTAGGGGCCGACATGTCTGTTGCTCAAAGAATTTCAAAGCTGTGGCTGAGAAGTCTGACGCGGAGACGCGGCTGCAAGTCAAGGGGCGCGGAGAAAGTCCGAATGGCAGACTTTAGGATCGGCGAAACTTAAGTACATAGGGCAGCGTCTCTGATTGAAACCTCCGCTGCCAGAGCCCCGCAGTCCAAAAAATAAGGCAAAGAAGTCCGGACCACAGCGACTTGTGCTATCTTCCCTGAAGCTGGCTGGCGCGTCTCAGTGTGCCGACTCCCCCTGACTCAAAGGCTTGTGGGCCAGCCTGGTCCGCACACGCACATCATGGCCGGAGCAAGCATCGAACCTGTGCTAAGTGCTAAAGACTCTCTCGACAGAGTGGCGTCGGCGGGCGATGCACCGAGGAGCAGCATCCAGAAGCAACATGCCAAGCTCGTAGACTGAAGGCCGCGTGACGGCGCATCCTGGATGCCCGAAAGCAGAATCGCAGCGTCGCGTGCCTCGGCCTGCAAGGATCGATCTGCAACCACTGCAGCACCCGTTTCTGAGCCGAACTGACGGCGCCCTCGATCTTCTTTTGGTGGTATAGGATGGAGGGAGGGCACGGCGGGCACGGCAGCTTACTGCGGGGTAGGGAGCCGGAGAGACAGACCTGTCAGCCTCATCATTCCTGCGGCAAAGTTTGAAAGCCTCTTGATGTGAGCAAGCTGTTGCTGTCGTGCCCAGAGCAGCGCAGAATCTAGCGCTGTAGCTAGCCGAAGCTGTCGCCCTGTGGCTTCCGGGAACTGACAGGTGCCGAGGCGAACGGACGGCCAACGTCACTGTCGGCTACAATTGCACTGCGACAAGGGAAGGATCGTCACGTCCTCGCTCCTTCCGGCATGTCCGCACATTTCCAAGTTATCAATTATCAAGTGAAAACCGATCTCGCTGAGAAGAGAAAGACTACAATGATTACGAGAGTCATGCCAACGAGAACATGCGGATCCTCGGTCGTAGGCATTGTGCTCTGGATTACTCACGGCCTGTCAGCACCAGCATTTCTCTCGGTGCAAGAACAACACACTGATATACACTGAACCATGCAGGAGCTCCAAGCCCTGCCTGAGCTTTCCGTCCGTCTCCATAGCGACACACCCTGCCACCGGCGAAAGGAGGCGTCTTTGATCTCTACGGGTGACTAGACGGCCACTACAGCTTCGACACCACGAGAGTTAAACTCAGCGACCAGTAGGATTCTAGGATCCTCCCTCAGCACATGCCCCGGGCCTTGCTGTCAAGATGCACGCGACACAAGACGTCATGTTAATCCATTGAAAGCCGGGCGTTCCTCGCAGGCATTGAAATTGACAAGTTTACATGGGCTCAGTGGAAGACACGAACAGGGGCCCTCTGGGGACTTCTGGCGAAGAACGTAGCAAAGGACAAGCAGGCCTTCAACACTACATATGAAAGCGGATCGCAAAGTATCTATGTGCTCGTACCCGCAACACTAAACACGGGACTTGTACCGTTTCGGCATGCAATGCTGCCTCAGAAGCTAATTTCAATCTGGGACCTCTCCGCAAAGTATGCGAATCGCCAAGCTGCTTTTCCCATCCTGGTAGAGCGCCTCGCTGCCATCCTTCCGGAAACTCGAGTAGACTCGCAAGCATTTAGGGTTTAGGATTTAGGGCTTAGGGTTTATAGGCCTTTTTCTCAGCAGCAGCTGTGTTTCATGCTTCTAGGGGAAGCTTGCGGAAGTTTAGCGTTCTTCGGACCCTGTGGCCTTTACTGAACTTGGAACCTCAGCAAAATTCACAAGTATCCCTATATAAGGTAGTGTTAGCTGGAACCAGGGGTGGGAGTTTCTTGCAGGAAACATCGAACGCGGAGCAAAGTCCTCAGTCTGAACCCCCATAATACATCTGCAGTTTACGGTTTAAGGTTTAAGGCTTTAGGGTATCCGCCACAATCCCGGTGGCTTCGTTCCGGCAGCGAGACTCTTTAACGGGTGTCCTTTCGTTTTCTTACTCACCCATCATATACCCCATTCGACATTGGCGCTGGCTAAAGAGATAAACGTCAGCTCCATCAGTGTCCCCTGCTCTTTGTTCTTGCGAAGACAGTAATGTGCACAATCCATACCAGCAGGTGTGCGTTTCCCGTGACATCACACTCCTCGCAGTTCCCTGTTCTTTGTTGTTGCGAAGACGCAGAGGCCATGCTTCTGAACTAACATGTACCTCCGATGACCTGCGGCAGCAACCGATTTGCAAAAAGGGCTAGACTGTGAGAAGCGTCAGTAGAACATACCGCTGTGTTGCCAATGCAATGCCCAAGTACTGGAGGTCCGAAAGTGCTCTTAACTACCTTGATCGGGCATCAGGTCGGCTTTCATACTTTCCTCGCACTGGTTGCATCACGCGACGTTTCTGACTCACCAAGGGTGCTGCTCCCTTTACAGAACCTATGTTTTTCCAGTGATATACAGATACGTATACATATATATATATATACAAATGAATATGTATGTATGTATGTAAATAAATAAATAAATATATATATATATATAAATATATACATACATATATATATATATATATATAGAATTCCGTAGCCCGCGGAGCTGCTTCGAGATGCCAGTGGCGAAGCGGGTGACTACGACCTCTGATTTTGGATCTGGTGGCCTTTCTGCAGAATGTTGTCAGGAACGGTCCTTCGCAGGGGTGGGAATGCCCCGTCCCGCTAGCCACGTCCCCCGAGCTCACTTGCACGCTGCGAGTTCCCAAAATTCGTTTTGGACAAGTCGGCGGCTTTCCGAGGGCTTCTTGTCGTCCCGTGGCTTCGGCCAAGCCTTTTCCAATCCTTTGTCCTTTCCTTTTCTTCCTTCGGTTGTGCAATGGTGATCCGCAAAGGCCACAGACAACCCCTGGTGATCAAAAGCAGAGGCCACGTGTGGCTCGGGTCCAGAGTGGTCCACAGACAATCAATGCCTCGTTTCGCTCCTACACCCTCAACGCGAACACCCGAACTTGAGGCCTTCAGAGGAATCTTCGGGGAGTCGCCGCGCTGCAGGGCTTGGCTTCAGACCTTCAAAGCACAAGTCCCGGGAGGTTCAAGGCTTAATTAGGACTGAGAGAGGCTCTCAAGTTGAAAGGGTCGACACGGGCGAATTCGGCCAAGGTGGCTCAGGTTCTGTCTCCACAGTGCTGGCGCACCATGCGCAAAACGATACTGATTGCTATCCTGATCACCATCTCAAGTCCGCGACTCAATGACACTAACCCCAACGCTCCCCCTTCTGCAGCATTTTTGAGGCCTCCCCTTAAAACGAAGGATGTGTTGAGGTCAAAGAGGGATCAAAGGGGGAGTCTCTGCTGCTTCGATAAGCCCGAGGCCGGCGGACGCGGCAGCCAGCCCGTAGCTCCTTGGGCTTAGGGTTTTTGGGTTTAGGGGAGTACTTTGGGAGGTTCTCTTCTTTGGGTTCTGAGGGCTGGTTGTGATTAGGGCTTCGAGTCGAGTGAAGTGAGACTTTATTTGGGGGATTTTAAGGGGTACAGGGTCTAGGGTTTGGCTGAAGTACAGGTTAGGAAGCGAACTCGGAGGCGGCCGCTTACACCTCCTACAGGAAAACTTCGTAGGAGATACACAGAGCAAAGAGCAGAGCCAGGCATTGGCATCAAGCTACAGTCTGAACGGGGTAACACTCCGGGCATGAAGAGCCCTAAACCCAAGAAAAACCTTAGAAGTCCTCAACCCTCAGCCTCCTTTGAACGCTAGACGGAACTGCTGAGGCTGAGAGTTCCGACACTGGCACCTCCGCCCTCTGCTAACATGCCCAGGCTCGGCAGCAGCAGATCGCCAAGCTTGCCTGAGCTTTGCTTCCGCAACTATCAGGCTGGGCTTGTGTCGAGAATAGGGATAGCCAGTTTTTCTTTTGTTTTTTTTTTGGGAGGGAGGGGGGTTTAGGAAGCTTGGGATGGCTTAACAGTATCGTTGACTCTGGCGGCTACACGAAATCACAGGCAAGTACGGCAGCGTCGGAAGAACCTGGAAGCCTTCGCAGCCTTCTTCCATGGGGGGCTGATGAACAGGATGTTGGCCTCTACTGGGTCTCTGTTAACGTCGATTCCTTAGAGCTTTGAGGATATGGACTCTCGTCCTTATAACATCCCATGCATGCCTTTACCCTCGGTTTGGCGCTGAGGGGTTGAGGTCTAACGGTTTAGAGATCAGGGGTTAGGGCATACTCCCTCCCCCCCCCCCCCCCGGCCCCCGTTCGGTCCAAGCTGCAAGAGTTGCAAGGACAAGCGCCACCGAAGGTGGCACCAGCACGAGGTCTTGCAGCAGGCCTGGTTCGTGTTGGGGGTCTAGGCGTTTAGGGGTGTAGGGTTCCTCTCGGGCCCCAATTAAACCCTAACACCCGAAGATGTGAAACCTTCGGGCCCCCAGGCTTTTGACTTGTGAGGGTTTTAGGGGGGGGGGGTGTTTAGGCTTTTAAAAGGGCCGACTTTCCTCATGCCCTGCGAGGAACTACCGCTGGGGGACTTGGACCTCTGATCTTTCATGAGAACATACCCTAAACCCTAAACCCTAAACCCTAAACCCTATGGGTTTTAGGGTTTAGGGTTCTTCCCCCAAACCCCCGCCATCCCGACATGGCTGGGTTGTTGGGATTGAGCCTGAGAAGCCGGGCCCACAGAATCTTAAGTTACGCTGTCCTTCACATGGTCACCTAACTCAGATTCATGGATTCGGGGATTCAAGGAGGCTCAAGATCGCTGAAATAGCCTAAGCCCTAACCCTAAACCCTAAACCCTAAACCCTAAACCCTCCCCCCACATTCGCTTGGATGCGACCCGGTGCCCCTACCTCCCCCCTCCCCCCCCCCGACCTTCGTGGTATCCCTCCCCCACCAAACAGCAATGAATCTCCTTTTAGGGTTTAGGGTTTAGGGTTTAGGGTTTAGGGTTTCGGGAATCCCCTATTTGGCAAGTAAGGCCTCGGATTAGGGGGGGGGGGTGGTTTTCAGAGGCTCGGAGTTTTGAGGCTACCAGGGCTGTGAGGAGCTTTAGGAAGCTTAGGGTTGAAATGCTGCGCACTGACGAGTCGGGCGTGCTTGTTGCCAATTGGGAGACCGTGCTTGGGTCCCGGGTTGAGGGTTTGGGGTAACCCCCCCCCCAGACCCTGCCCTTAACAGCAACCCTCAACCCGAAACCCCCGAAACACACTCTCCCAAAACGCTCCCTCTGCTCGTAGAGGTACACGTGAGCCGTTACACTACCTGTTTGCTCCGTGCGAAGGCTGAGTTCGAAGCGCATCACAATCCTTCTCGTGGCCCATGGCTTCTCACTCGAAATGCTGGACAAAATCTTGTGGGAGGCGGTTGCAATGCTGTAGTGGAAGGGCTCGAAGTGTAGCGCGGTTGATTGCCTTCTGTGAACCATGTTTGGCCTTAGCGACAAAAGTCTTCCGTAGTTTGCTGTATCCCGCTGCTTTTCTGAAAGAGTCTTGGCACAAACCGCAGCGCGATGTCACACAGCATGTATACAAATCCAGTCATGTACCCGAAGCTAGTGACTGACTGGACGACTGCAAGCTTTCTACCATTTTCTATCGGGATAACGCAGGACGTCCACAAGACTAAATTCCAGCGGAAGAAACAGGTAAGAGGAGTCATCAAGATCAAAGCAAGAAGCACGATCGAGAAGTCAAACAACAGGGAGCCGCGTTGGCATCTTTGCTTTGGTCGTATCGGTCCTCGGAGCGTTGCCGCCCAGCCTCAGCTCGTGCCCTGTAGGCCCCACCCTTCTTGATAGGGTATGGAAGCACGAGCTTTGGTCGTCCCATGTCGTCCCGCAGCCATGAGGGCTCTGTACTCTTTGAGAATCAAGAGGTGATGTCCCAGAAGTGCGAGCCGGGCAGGGCGTAATGGTTGGTGTCTGACAGAATCCTCGAGGTCTCAACGGCCATTTCTCTGGCCATCTCGAACTTTTGCAGAAAACTCCGCTGCGGCAGCTTCAGAAAGGGCACATATTCTGCATCACATGTCAGCTGCAGAGCCTGTAGGCGGAAGCAAGAAACCGAGCTACCTGTCAGAGACAAGCCCCAAGACAGTCCGTCTCCGTCAGGCTCGCAAGAGAGCTTGTGAAGTGGTGCGTGGGTCCAAGGCCACGATGGCGACCACGTCAATGCCCGTGCGCTCCACACGCCCTGCCACTGCCCGGGCCACATTCACGCCGAGCGAGTGCCCGCCCAAAATCATCTGGAAACTCCTGCTCGAGACATGAACCCGAGAATCGCCTTGATGAAAGCAGCGAACGCTGCGACCCGCAAAGCTGCCTCCATGAACTCGATGAATGTCACCCAGCGCTAGAGCCGCTGGAAGCGCTAAAGCTGGCTGTGGGGAACATGAAATCGGCCAAGACCGCATATGTCGCATACACCTCTGGGCCCGGCGCTCGCCGCGCTCCACCCGAGAAGAAAGCAACAAAAACATTCTGGGCATTCCTTTTACATGCACCTTCGCGCAGGGGTATCGCCGGTATCGCTGCTTCCGTCAACGCACAACAACACGGAAGGCTCCGACGCTGCACTTGCTGACCCCTGTCAGATGGGATACGCCGGACAGGCCGGACCAAGAAAGGGCGAACAGGACAGTTGCCACAGGAACGGGGCGAGACAAAGCATACAGGGCATCCGACTGTGCAGGTTGACAACTCAGAAAGTGATAGACAACTTAGAGACTGAAGCGACTGCAGAGTCAGCTGCGCGAGGAGAGACGGCTGCATCGCACCACGGCTTGGACTTCCGACCAGTCCTGGACAAAGGCAACTGCACATCGTGTGCTGCACATCGTGTGGCATGCCTGTCTTTGCAAGGCTCTCGCACCAAGCTCCAGAAACATCCATGAAACTGCCAGATAAGGACTTGTGGGCATGAGCCGCGTGGGAAAGGTGACGGCCCTTTGAACAGGGGAACTTGAGTTCAACCGAGAGGGACATGGGCTTGGACTTCCGATCGCCGCAAGTGTGACCTGGCAACAGCTGCGATGTCTGCACATCGTGCGCCGTGTTCGTGACTGCAAGACACTTTGTGCAGAGAATCTGCCTCCCACTCCCACACCATGGGTGGAGCATTCAGCAAATATCGGTATCAGATGCAGTGTCTGGCATGAGCGACGCGAGGGGAAGTGACAGCTGTTGCTTTCTGTAGACCGTTGAGGATTTTCCCGACGTGGCTGAGCACCTCACACGAAAAACGCCGCGGGTGGTGGGAGAGAGGACCAAAGGACCGGAGCCCACACTAGGGAACAAGAGAAAATGGCAGTGGTGCATCAGTTTCCGAGCTCGTCCTAGGCGCGACGCGTGTTTAAGTACTGGTCGCATAGAGAAGTTGTGAAGAGAAGCACAAGGAAAACCACGTCTCGGAAAAAAATACCGTACCTCAATAACAATCCCTCGATGATTCGGCGGCATCCATCATGTTCAGCAGTGTGCAGCACGTCCCATTAGAATGATGCGCTTCGCTCGAGATCAGACGTGCACAGCAAGCGCGATGCTTCGCTTCGCTTGGACCTGAGAGCGCCGGGCTGCCCTTGCAAAGGAGGTGATGCAAGATGATGCAATGTCGTGAAAGCAAGGCCACTAGGAAGTTCGAAGGTGACAGCTGGAACACTTGAGAGCTAAACTGACGGACGGCTGGACTTTCCGCCTGAGCTTCAGACTGGGCAGGAGCCGTGTTGTTTGCACAGAGTCTGCACCGACTGACAATGCACGGGCGCTAGTGGCCGCTAGTGCAAAGACTCGGCCTCCCACTCACGGAGGAAACAAGACTAGCAGGAAACACAGCACGCAAGGGGCATCCGGCTGCGCAGGTGGAGAATTCAGAATGCGATGTCGGGTGCAGAGTCTGGCATGAGCTGAGCGAGGACGACTGTTTCTATCTGCGCAAGATCTTCGGTCCACATGAGCCCTCCCGTGCGCAAAAAGGTCCCATGCGGGCTTTAGGGGCCTAGGGTTCAGGGTTTACCTATAGCTTCCTTTGCCTGCCGTTTTTTGGGTGGCCGAAAAAAACCAGGAAATTTTAAAAACACCAGGATATTTTGGGTCACGTCAAATTACGGGCAGATTACGGGATTTTATGGGCAAATTACGGCTAAATTACGGGCAAAAATCCAGATAACCCAGAAGTTCTAGAATTTCCAGGAAATTCTTTCAAAACCAAGAAAAACCAGGTTTTTCTATTCCGACCCAAAACATCGTAGGCAAAAGGTTTAACAGGTAGAGGGCCTAGGGTCTATAGGGTTTGCTTTCCCTAAGTGCGTTCTTGGACTCACTTCTTTAGATGTGGCATTTCAGGGCTTCTGGTGCAGTGACACGGGTAGAAATGGTGGGTTTCCGAGAAGTTTTATCTGGCTAAGCAGGTGGCAGAAAGCAACGGGATCTGGGTATACAACCTAGAGCACAGGATCTGTGACTTCAATGGTCGGCCCATTTGGTGGCTATGTTGAGATGGAGGCAAACTATACAACACCAAGCAGTTCAACAGCCATGACTCGGCCAAATCCTTACCTGTGCAGATTGGCAACAGCCAAAGTCCGATGCTTGAATTGCTCAGCACACAGGGCATGCCTCTGCACAAGTGGAGAACTCAGAAAGCGATGTCTGCAGAGAGCCTGGCATGAGTTAGGGAGAGATGGCAGCTGCTGCAGCTGCTGCTCTTTGAAGGATTGCAATGCCCGCGTGACCCGAAGGTCCAGCCATGCTAATTGTCACTGATCCGGGTCGGCGTGACAGCAAGACAAGGCGAGGGCATGGAACATCAGCGCAGCTGTGCATGCAAACAGCGGTCTGAGTCCGGAGCTTCATAGTTAGATGGACCACAGGGGCTCCGAAGTCAAGCCGGTGTAATTAGAGGCTCCGTCAACGATTGTTACATCGGAACCTGCCTCTGACCCGAACCCTTCGGGCTGCGTTGCTCTTGTTTCACTTGTGAACGCTCTTAGGTCAAAGCGAAGTCGCCAGGATCCGTCGCGTACCGCTCCTTCTGCGAACTAGCAATGCGCATTGCTGGAGCCTCTTGGCGTTGGAGATTGCTCTTGCTCGCTGCAGCGGCCGAGTTTTCGCGATTGCGCCTTGCAGCAGTTCGCTATGCCTCAATGACAGCAGACATGCTCAATAGCGTAGTGAAACCACAGGGCTTGATTGGGCGCGGAAATGGCCGCGTGTGCATGATGCACTTGACAACGGGCTCTGTAAACTAATTTAATTTTACAGGTTGCCGGTGTGCGGGGTTACCCTGCCACTCTCTTTACGGTTTATTGAGGTCTCAAACGGGCGACAGTTGCGGAGCGAGCCTTGTCAGATACGAGTCGGTAGCTGTAGTCCCCTCTACTGCAAGGCACAGAGAAGGGACCCTTAAACCCTTCGCAAGAAAGGAGTCTTTTGCATCAGGTTACACTTGTCACTTCACCGCAGTTCCCACCCGAGCCTTTTGCCTTGAGTTCCGGTAGCTCTGTTGCAGCACGAAGGTTGCATTGCATCCCGGACTTTTGATTGGACCGAGACTAGCTAAGGCATTTTGCCCCTGATCGAGGGCTGTGATGAAAGATGATGAAAGTCTGGCTGCACATTGCGTGCCACGCGCGGGCAAGGCACGGAGGACTCCACAGATAACACATGAATCGACGATACCAAAGGAACGCCCAGCATGTCTGCTTGATGCTAAGAGCGAAAGCGGTTGCGGAATCGGGCGTGGCCTGCACAAGGCAACGCGATGCCTGTTGCTTTCTGATCCTGCAATGATGGAGCCTTCGACATTCACTCCAAAAGCAGCAGGGAACACAACGCTTAGGGAACATTCAGCACAGCTGGTGAACTAAGAGAGTGAAAGCTGCGACAGCTGCTGCTCTTCAGCGGAAGACGTGGCCTTGGAGATGCTTAAGCAGCTGCTGCTCTTCGGCGGGAGACGTGGCCTTCGAGATGCTTAAGCACTTCTTGTGACGGCCGCAAGCTGCACATTGGTTGGGGAGGCGAGATGTCTGAAGTCCACACTTCCAAAGCGGCTGCACAGTCCGGTGATCTGGAAGAGTTATGGAAGCTGCGCGCGAGGTTCGAGAGAAGCTTCGAGCTGCAGCAGACTCAAGGACCCAAGGACCGGCGGAAACAGTACACAAGGCAGTGTCTCTGATTGAAACCTCCGCTGCGTCCGACAAGAAAGGCCAAGAAGTCCAGACCGCACCGACTTGTGCTAAGTGTGCAGAACACCTGTCAGCTCCTCCATGTTCGACTCGTGTCCCATTCCGGCGGACGGCCGCAGGGCGCAGCGCGGCGCACGGCCGCTTGAGGCTCAGTCTTGTCACATCATGGCGGGACGTGGGAGGGGCCCGCGATCTGACGGCGGCTCTGGCAGAAAGCTGGAGGTGCAAGCTGCAAACGGGGTCGAGACTTGCTGGCGGGCGTAGCTTGACCCAGCGCTGACAAGTCAGCAATTGACATGGTGCACCTTGCGACTGCCAAGGGCGGTCGCAGAATCCGGCAGTTTGGAAGGCGCGGATCACGAGACAGGAAGGGAAGCCGCAGGCAGCCGAGAATTAAGGACCCAAGCCAGGCTTTATGCCGGAAACATGCGGAAACATCATGGGTTGCTTCGGGCGAGAACCGGAGCCACATCCCGGGCCACACTGAACAATTTTGTCTCAAGGAGTGGGATGGAAAAGGGGAGTCTGCCAGCAGCAGGGAAATGGGGCTGCCCCAGTTTTAAGACTGCCAGCGTCCGCGCTTTGAAGACCCTAACCGAAACCGAAGTTTCATTAAACCCTGCCAGGGCCTGGGTGTCAGTAAACTTCTTCGTCCTCAACTGAGGGCCTGGGTGTCAGCAAACTTCTTTGTGCTCAACTGTATCCCGCGATCCCATGGGAACTTCTTTGTGCTGTACAATCCCACGATACGGCGCAGAGGCACTCAGCTATTGCTGGGATTGGCATTGCTTGGGATGCGCTGGTGCGGCTCACTTAACGCCCCTCTCACAAGGAAGCACTGGGCTGTACCGGGGATGCCTCTGCTCAATCCAAGCCTCTTCTCCAAGAAGGCGGCCAGGAGGCCACAGGATTGTGGAAGAAGTGTTGCTGCGCTCACCTTGTCAGGAAAAGGGGGCGCTGCTTTCCACTTTGCTGTTACAGGCATGGTCACCGCTGAGTGAATCTTCCAGCTTCCCTATAGAAAGGCCTCCATGATCCAAGTCCTCGACCAGGTCCTGAAGGCGTAAGAAGGTTGTAGGGGCGTATCAGGGGCCCCAAATCCCCCTTATGTTTTATGCAGTTTAAGTACTGTGATCGTGCCATAATGGAATGCATGAGCATGGCATCACCACATGTGCAGTCAAAACATGCAAAAAACTCCTTGTCGGGTCGTGAGATCACGGCAGAGCCTATCGGAGTCTAGCACTGTGAGTCGCGCTTCTTGTGATTGGTGAAATGGCTAGACGGATCTATGTCATTGTGTTTGCTCTCGTGAAAACGCTGGGAATTCAATAGTATGGAAAAGGCTAGAGCGAAACAAGCAGTGCTTTTGATCAGGCACAATGAATGTGTCACAGCAGGTTCCTTGAACAGTGGGCAAAAGCAATCAAAACATTGATTCGCAGCATGCCCGAACAATGACGTGTGTCTGTCATGCACAGCAGCCAAGCTCTGCATGCTTTTCGTGCTCCCAGTGCTCTCGGTGGAGGATGGGGTTCGGCACAGAGACCCGAACATGGCGTGTTGAGTTCTGCTGCCGAAGCTACAGCGTGCTTCGGAGTTTAGGGGGCTTTAGGGTGTGCTGGACAGAGTTTACGTAAAGTTCACAGAATTTTAAGGGCTCAAAATGGCTCGGAAGATGTTGGGGTAGCTTCCACGGGGTGCAGGCTTTGGAGGCGTTGGGGGTTGCAGCGTAGCGTGTTGAGTTCTGCTGCCGAAGTTACAGCGTGCTTCGGAGTTTGTTGGCGGCTTTAGTGTGAGCTGGACAAGCGATGGTGCGCACGACATCAGTGCCAATCGCATGTGCCTGAGCCAGCTGTGTTGCTCAAGGGCTGAAAGCAGCATCCCCTTTTGTTCCAAGATTTCCTGGACTCCCCTAAGCCCGGACAATAGCGCCCCTGTCTCACTTCGAGCTGTGAATGATCCTCAACGGGTCCCTTGAAACCGTGAGAAAGGGACGACTGAGATCCGTTTACCAGGTTGTATGTAGCAGCACGTATGGTGACAACAAGGGCCTAAGCTCGGGTGGAGCCACCTTGGGATATTGGCCTCTACTGGGTCTTTATTAACGTCGATTCCTTATAGCTTTGGGGATAGACTCTCATCCTTAACATCCCACGCATGCCTTTACCCTCGGTTTGGGGCTGAGGGGTTAAGGTCTAACGGTTTAGAGATCAGGGGTTAGGGCATACTCCCCCTCCCCCCCCCCTCCCCCCACCGCCCGCCCGCCATCCCATCCAGGCTGCAAGAGTTGCAAGGACAAGCGCCACCGAAAGTGGCACCAGCACGAGATCTCGCAGCAGGCCTGGGTTCGTGTGCGTTTAGGGGTTTAGGGTTCCTGGTTCTGGGGCCCCAATTAAACCCTAAAACCTGAAGATGTGAAACCTTCGGGCCCCCAGGCTTTTGACTCGCGAGGGTTTTTTTATTTTTTGGGGGGGGGGGGGGTCAGGCATTCAAAAGGGCCGACTTTCCTCATGCCCTGCGAGGAACTACCGCTGGGGGGACTTGGACTGATCTTTCATAAGAACATGGGTTTTAGGGTTTAGGGTTCTTCCCCCAAGCCCCGACATCCTGAAAAAAGACAAGTGATGGCTGGGTTGTTGGGATTGAGCCTGAGAAGCCGCCCGGCCCACAGAATCTTAAGTTACTCTGTCCTTCATATGGCCACCTAATTCAGGTTCGGAGATTCGGCCGCAAGATCGCTGAAATACCCTAAACCCTAAACCCTAAACCCTAAACCCTATAATTACCCTAAACCCTAAACCCTAAAACCAAAACCCTAAACCCTCCCCCCCACATTCGGAAGTGTCTGTGGGAGCGACAAGGGATGCCTGGTGAAGGCTCTTGGATGCAATCCGGTGCCCCTACCTCCCCCCTCCCCCCCCCGACCTTCGTGGTATCCCTCCCCCACCAAACAGCAATGAATCCCCTTTTAGGGTTTAGGGTTTAGGGTTTAGGGTTTAGGGTTTAGGGTTTAGGGTTTAGGGTTTCGGGAATCCCCTATTTGGCAAGTAAGGCCTCGGATTAAGGCGGGGGGGGGGGGGGGTGGTTTTCAGAGGCTCGGAGTTTTAGGGCTGCCAGGGCTGTGAGGAGCTTTTTAGGAAGCCTAGGGTTGAAATGCTGCGCACTGACGAGTAGGGCATGCTCGTTGCCAATTGGGAGACCGTGCTTGGGCCAGGGGTAACCCCCCCAGACCCTGCCCGACCCTCTCCGGCTTCCGAACAGTGTTAACAACAGCAACCCTCAACCCGAAACCCCCGAAACACACTCTCCCAAAACGCTCCCTCTGCTCGTAGAGGTACACGTGAGCCGTTACACTACCTGTTTGCTCCGTGCGAAGGCTGAGTTCGAAGCGCATCACAATCCTTCTCGTGGCCCATGGCTTCTCACTCGAAATGCTGGACAAAATCTTGTGGGAGGCGGTTGCAATGCTGTAGTGGAAGGGCTCGAAGTGTAGCGCGGTCGATGGCCCTATGTGAACTATGTTTGGTCTTAGCGACAAAAATCTTCCGTAGTTTGCTGTATCCCGCTGCTTTTCTGAAAGAGTCTTGGCACAAACCGCAGCGCGATGTCACACAGCATGTATACAAATCCAGTCATGTACCCGAAGCTAGTGACTGACTGGACGACTGCAAGCTTTCTACCATTTTCTATCGGGATAACGCAGGACGTCCACAAGACTAAATTCCAGCGGAAGAAACAGGTAAGAGGAGTCATCAAGATCAAAGCAAGAAGCACGATCGAGAAGTCAAACAACAGGGAGCCGCGTTGGCATCTTTGCTTTGGTCGTATCGGTCCTCGGAGCGTTGCCGCCCAGCCTCAGCTCGTGCCCTGTAGGCCCCACCCTTCTTGATAGGGTATGGAAGCACGAGCTTTGGTCGTCCCATGTCGTCCCGCAGCCATGAGGGCTCTGTACTCTTTGAGAATCAAGAGGTGATGTCCCAGAAGTGCGAGCCGGGCAGGGCGTAATGGTTGGTGTCTGACAGAATCCTCGAGGTCTCAACGGCCATTTCTCTGGCCATCTCGAACTTTTGCAGAAAACTCCGCTGCGGCAGCTTCAGAAAGGGCACATATTCTGCATCACATGTCAGCTGCAGAGCCTGTAGGCGGAAGCAAGAAACCGAGCTACCTGTCAGAGACAAGCCCCAAGACAGTCCGTCTCCGTCAGGCTCGCAAGAGAGCTTGTGAAGTGGTGCGTGGGTCCAAGGCCACGATGGCGACCACGTCAATGCCCGTGCGCTCCACACGCCCTGCCACTGCCCGGGCCACATTCACGCCGAGCGAGTGCCCGCCCAAAATCATCTGGAAACTCCTGCTCGAGACATGAACCCGAGAATCGCCTTGATGAAAGCAGCGAACGCTGCGACCCGCAAAGCTGCCTCCATGAACTCGATGAATGTCACCCAGCGCTAGAGCCGCTGGAAGCGCTAAAGCTGGCTGTGGGGAACATGAAATCGGCCAAGGCCGCATATGTCGCATACACCTCTGGGCCCGGCGCTCGCCGCGCTCCACCCGAGAAGAAAGCAACAAAAACATTCTGGGCATTCCTTTTACATGCACCTTCGCGCAGGGGTATCGCCGGTATCACCGGTATCGCTGCTTCCGTCAACGCACAACAACACGGAAGGCTCCAACGCTGCACTTGCTGACCCCTGTCGGATGGGATAGGCCGGACAGGCCGGACCAAGAAAGGGCGAACAGGACAGTTGCCACAGGAACGGGGTGAAACAAAGCATACAGGGCATCCGACTGCGCAGGTTGAGAACTCAGAAAGTGATGGACAACTTAGAGACTGAAGCGACTGCAGAGTCAGCTGCGCGAGGAGAGACGGCTGCATCGCACCACGGCTTGGACTTCCGACCAGGCCTGGACAAAGGCAACTGCACATCGTGTGCTGCACATCGTGTGCCATGCCTGTCCTTGCAAGCCTCTCGCACCAAGCTCCAGAAACATCCATGAAACTGCCAGCGAAGGATTTGTGGGCATGAGCCGCGTGGGAAAGGTGACGGCTCTTTGAACAGGGGAACTTGAGTTCAACCGAGAGGGACATGGGCTTGGACTTCCGATCGCCGCAAGTGTGACCTGGCAACAGCTGCGATGTCTGCACATCGTGCGCCGTGTTCGTGACTGCAAGACACTTTGTGCAGAGAATCTGCCTCCCACTCCCACACCATGGGTGGAGCATTCAGCAAATATCGGTATCAGATGCAGTGTCTGGCATGAGCGACGCGAGGGGAAGTGACAGCTGTTGCTTTCTGTCGACCGTTGAGGATTTTCCCGACGTGGCTGAGCACCTCACACGAAAAACGCCGCGGGTGGTGGGAGAGAGGACCAAAGGACCGGAGCCCACACTAGGGAACGAGAGAAAATGGCAGTGGTGCATCAGTTTCCGAGCTCGTCCTAGGCGCGACGCGTGTTTAAGCACTGGTCGCATAGAGAAGTTGTGAAGAGAAGCACAAGGAAAACCACGTCTCGGAGAAACCCCCGTACCTCAATAACAATCCCTCGAGGATTCGGCGGCGTCCATCATGTGCAGCGGTGTGCAGCACGTCCCATTAGAATGATGCGCTTCGCTCGAGATCAGACGTGCACAGCAAGCGCGATGCTTCGCTTCGCTTGGACCTGAGAGCGCCGGCCTGCCCTTGCAAAGGAGGTGATGCAATATGATGCAATGTCGTGAAAGCAAGGCCAGCAAGGCCAATGGAAAGGCGGCAGCTGCTCTTCGTTTTGGAACACTTGAGATCCGCTGAAGTGACGGACGCCTTGGACTTGCGACCGCCAGAGCTTCAGACTGGGCAGGAGCTGTGCTACTTGCACTGAGTACTGAGTCTGCACCGATTGAAGACGCACAGGCGCTAGCGCAAAAGGCTCGGCCTCGCACTCCTGCAGGAAACAAGACCAGGGAACTACAGCACGCAAGGGGCATCTGGCTGCGCAGGTGGAGACTTCAGAAAGCGACGGCTGCATGAGCGAGGACGAGTGACGGCTGTTTCTGTCTGCGCGAGATTTCCGGTCCGCCTGAGCCCTCCCGCATGCGAAAAGGTCCCATGCGTGAGTCTGCCACTCAGCCGGCGTGAACCGTAAGCAATGCGGCAACGCGAGTACCCGCAGCGGAGGCACGGGAGCCGTCCCGCAAGCGAAAAGGTCCTGTGCCTATTTGGTTGGTTATGTTGGCTAAGATGGAGGCAAACTATCAAAACCATACGAGCAGTACCAGACTCGGCCAAGTCCTATACCTGTGGCGATTGGCAACTGGAAGCCGAAGTCCGATGCCTGAATTGCTCAAGCCGCGGACGCCGTGGACGGTTCCGAAAGGCTCGGCCTCCAGCAGAAAACATAGCACGATGCAGGGCTGCATTGCGAGGCCATGGGCTCGCCCCGTCCGAGCTCCAAGCTCCCGGCACACTCCTGCTGCCAAGGGCGGCGCTAAAGGAACCCTGGAGCCTAAAATGACACGACGCCATCCCTACTGCTGAGGCCGGCGCGAACAGAAAACAGCTTCATTGCAACACTTCAAGCGTTGCGGACAGGCCCAAGGACGCGCGACAAGTGAGCGCCCATGGGACTATAGCCCGTCACTACTGGCCATCTCAAAGCAGCGACAAGCATGACTGGAGGGAAGCAAAGACCTGGAGACCCAGAGAATGCGAGGAAGGCCAGCAAATGGTCAGGAAGCGGCTGTTGCTGACGAAGCGCGAGGGAAATGCCCAGGCACGCCCATGAACTGCAGATGTCAGCAAGGAAGAGCACCCAGATGCAATCACACACCATCTTCGGCCGCTGCACGCCAACTCAACGCGCCTGCGGAGGGCCGCCAAAACCCTGTGTCGGGCGAGGGCGCACAGATGTTGCAATAGCTGGCCATGCACGGCTGCCACTTCCCACCTTCACGAAAAGCAACGGCCTGCGCCACGTGCAGGAGGGCCCTGGCGGCCGTCCGCTCCCATGCGCCAATCGTCTCAGCGACGAGCGGCACAAACCGCACTCTCTGGGCCCGGCATGCGTCAGCAGTGCCAAGGTGCCCAGCTTTGACATCAGTGTAGGCTGTGGCTGCCGCGAGGCTGGCCTTGGCTGCCTCCGCAAGGGCCGTGACGGCCAGGTCGGATGCTACCCAGCCAAGGCCTCACGCAGAGCATTGTGTCGCAGCGTCCTCTCTCCCCCGGCAGAGCATACCCCAGCGTGATGCGAGAAACGATCCGTGTCTGTTGGGCTGTCCGCTTCTCCCAGTCTCTGGCGGATATCGGCCACGAAGGCGGCCGGCTCCATGCGCGTGGGTCCAGTAGGTAGGGCGGCACACAGGGCATGCCTGGCATGCCCCTGCACAAGCGGAGAACTCAGCCATGGTTGCACAGCCTGGCATGAATTGAGCAGGGAGAGATGGCAGCCGCTGTTGCTGCTGTTGCTGTTCGAGGGATTGCAATATCCACATGACCTTCGGGTCGGCGTGAAAGCCAGACAAGGCGAGGATGGAACATCAGCGCAGCTGTGCATGCCAAGACGTAGGTTCACAGTGCCTCATCGCCATCGTAGAAACAGAGCGGTGATGCCAGGTAGCAAGAAGTCCGACTGAACATCCCTGTTTGCTCTTTGTGTTGGGGCACGTGAGATCCGCTGAGTTGAAGGACGTGGGCTGGGACTTCTGACCGAGGAATCTCAGACTCGGCCAGAGCTGTGTTGTCTGCGCATCCTGCGCCGTAGTCGTGGCTGCAAGACACTTGTGCAAAGGAGCCCCACCTTGCATATCTTGCATTGGGGGCCTTTGGGGCGCCTGTAAGATTCAGCTCTACGACCAGCACACAGCTCACACAGGAGGAGAATTCAGAAAGCGATGCGTGGTCTGGCATGAGCTCGAAGAGACGTTCTTTGTACTGGACAGTTGGGATCAACATGGAGCTGAACTGACGGAAGACGGCCAGGGATTCCGACCGCTGCAAGAGTTTCAGATTGAGCAGGAGCTGTGCTGTCTGTACACATTAACAAGCCGTGGGCGATTGCCAAAAGGCTCGGGTCCTGCAGGCAACACCAGCAGAAAACAGAACACGCAAGGGGCATCCTGCACAAGTGCAGAACTCAGAAAGCGGATCGGTTGCAGAGTCTCGCATGAGCCTCGCGAGCCGCGGTGTCATGACCTGTCTTCCGGCCGCAAGAGTCTCAAACTGAACGGATGATTGCTCTCGAATGGCGGCTGTGCAGCCATGAGACAACCAGACTGGGCGGGGCAACAGATTGCGGAGCGTCATGAGTCCGGAGCTTCATGGGCTTCATAGTCACATGGACCACAGGGGCTCCGAAGTCGGGCCAACCACGAGGCGTCACCGCTTGCATTGTGAAGCGAACCCTTCGGGCTGCGTTGCTCTTGTTCCACTCGTGAACGCTCTTTTTGTCAAAGCGACTTCACCAGCATCCGTTGCGCACTGCGCCTTCTGCGAACTAGCCATGCGCATTGCCGGAGCCTCTTGGCGTTGGAGATTGCCCTTGCTCGTTACATCGGCCGAGCTCTCGTGCTTGCGCCTTGCAGCAGCTAACTATGCCATTTTGGCTGCGAAAGGATTCATGACAGCAGACATGCTCAATAGCGTGCCGTGCCCTGGTGATGTGGCAACAAGTGAGGGTGAAGGTCATTGAGCTTGCATATGGTTTCCGTGCACATGTCGCTGTACATGTGTGGTTTTCTTACCAAACAGTTCACCTGAATGGAGTGCTTCCTCGACGGACCTCGGATTCCGAGCAGCATTCGCCAAATTGTGTATAGTTTGAGCTGGGGCTAGCAAGATTGTGTCTTGGCCTTTTAGGCTCAGCTTGGCCTCACACAGTGTTGCACTTTTTGGCTCTTCTAATGTCATACTGAGACGTTCTTTGCGTGGAAGGGCCGGCAAGCTCAACCAAGTGTTATCAATAGCGTGTGCGATAACCCTTGCTCAGGGCTCAGAGCAGGGTCAGGTCCAGGAGACCCTGTTCATTACTTCTCAATCGGGGCGGTCGGGTGAATAGTGTAGTGAAACCGCAGGGCTTAATTGGGCGCGGAAATGGCTGCACGTCAATGACGCTCGTGAGAAGGTTTGAGCTGCAGACTCAAGCAACTCCCTGTTGACACTCGTGCCAATCTTATGTTGGGCATCGCCGGAGTATAGCCAAGTTCTGAACTGGTTGCACAACTATGCACAATTATGCACAACGATGCACCACGCCCCACCACGGAAAACAGGAGGCGCGCTTGCAGAGGTTATCACGATGCACAACACACCTCGGAGTCCATTGAGCTGACGGCATCCGTGAACTGCCCCAAGCCAGCCCGCCCGATTCTCAGCTCCGCACTTTTTATGCTCTTACTGATACTCTTTGCATATCGTTACAGTCGTCCTCGTGCATGGCACACGACATCAAAAGATGTAACAGTGAGGCCTTTGTAGGGTCAGACAGCGCGAGGCTCTTTGATAAATCCCTGCCCAATTCCATCTCAAGTCCTCCGCCCATTCACTGCCCTCACACCCTCAAAGGGCCTCAAAAACCGGTGCAAGTCCCAGGGAATGCCAGGGAACGCGGTGCATTTGTCTTGAGATCCGGTAGTAGCTTTGTTGCAGCACGAAGGTTGCATTGCATCCCGAAACTGTCGATTGGACCGGGGTTGGGGAAGATTAGTTAAGGCAATGATGAACATCACACAACAATATGCTCCCCTGACGTGCAGCGGGCACACGTGCCCCAAACCGATCGAGGGCTGTGATGAAAGCTTGGCTGCGCATTGCGTGGCACGCGCGTGCAAGGCACGGAGGACCCTCCCGCACGCCCCAAGAGCAGATAACACATGAACAAACGATACCCAGGGAACGTCCAGCTGCATGTCTGCTTGATGCAAAGAGCGATCGCGGTTGCGGAATCGGGCGTGGCCTGCACAAGGCAACGCGATACCCGTTGCTTTCTGATCGAGCAGGGATGTAGCCTTCTACGATCGCCAAACCAAAAACAGCAGGGAACACAACGCTCAGGGAACATTCAGCACGGCTAGTGAGCTCAGAGAGTGAAAGCTGCGACAGCTGCTGCTCTTGAGTCTCAGCGGAAGACGTCGAAGACGTGGCCTTGGAGATCCTTAAGCACTTCTTGTGACGGCCGCAAGCTGCACATTGGTTGGGGAGGCGAGATGTCTGAAGCCCACACGACCAAAGCGGCAGCAAATTCCGGTGATCTGGAAGAGTTATGGAAGCTGCGCGCGAGGTTCGTGGGAAGCTTCGAGCTGCAGCAGACTCAAGGACCCAAGGACCGGCGGAAACAGTAAGGCAGTGTCTCTGATTGAAACCTCCGCTGCGTCCGACAAGAAAGGCCAAGAAGTCCAGACCGCACCGACTTGTGCTAAGTGTGCAGAACACCTGTCAGCTCTCCGTGTTCGACTCGTGCCATTCCGGCGGACGGCCGCCGGGCGCAGCGCGGCGCACGGCCGCTTGAGGCTCAGTCTTGTCACATCATGGCGGGACGTGGGAGGGGCCCGCGATCTGACGGCGGCTCTGGCAGAAAGCTGGAGGTGCAAGCTGCAAACGGGGTCGAGACTTGCTGGCGGGCGTAGCTTGACCCAGCGCTGACAAGTCAGCAATTGACATGGTGCACCTTGCGACTGCCAAGGGCGGTCGCAGAATCCGGCAGTTTGGAAGGCGCGGATCACGAGACAGGAAGGGAAGCCGCAGGCAGCCGAGAATTAAGGACCCAAGCCAGGCTTTATGCCGGAAACATGCGGAAACATCATGGGTTGCTTCGGGCGAGAACCGGAGCCACATCCCGGGCCACACTGAACAATTTTGTCTCAAGGAGTGGGATGGAAAAGGGGAGTCTGCCAGCAGCAGGGAAATGGGGCTGCCCCAGTTTTAAGACTGCCAGCGTCCGCGCTTTGAAGACCCTAACCGAAACCGAAGTTTCATTAAACCCTGCCAGGGCCTGGGTGTCAGTAAACTTCTTCGTCCTCAACTGAGGGCCTGGGTGTCAGCAAACTTCTTTGTGCTCAACTGTATCCCGCGATCCCATGGGAACTTCTTTGTGCTGTACAATCCCACGATACGGCGCAGAGGCACTCAGCTATTGCTGGGATTGGCATTGCTTGGGATGCGCTGGTGCGGCTCACTTAACGCCCCTCTCACAAGGAAGCACTGGGCTGTACTGGGGATGCCTCTGCTCAATCCAAGCCTCTTCTCCAAGAAGGCGGCCAGGAGGCCACAGGATTGTGGAAGAAGCGCCGCTGCGCTCACCTCGCCAGGGGAAAAGGGGCGGCTGCTTTCCACTTTGCTGCTGCAGGCATGGAAAGGCCTCCATGATCCAGGTCCTCGACCAGGTCCTGAAGGCGTAGGGGCCCAAAATCCCCCTTAAGTAGGGGCCCTTATACCGCAGTAGTAGGATCCCTATGTTTTATATTGCTTTATGCAGTTTTAAGTACTTTGCACGTGGCATGATGGAATGCATGAGCATGGCATCACCGCATGTGCAAAACTCCTTGTCGGGGCGTGAGATCACGGCAGAGCCTATCGGAGTCCAATTGCGTTGTGAGTCGCGCTTCTTGTGATTGGTGAAATGGCTATACGGATCTATGTCGTTGTGTTTGCTCTCGCGAAAACGCTGGGAATTCAATAGTATGGAAAAGGCTAGAGCGAAACAAGCAGTGCTTTTGATCAGGCACAGTGAATGTGTCACAGCAGGTTCCTTGAACAGTGGGCAAAAGCAATCAAAACATTGGCAGCATGCGGGAAAGCATGACGTGTGTCTGTCATGCACAGCAGCCAAGCTCTGCATGCTTTTCGTGCTCCCAGTGCTCTCGGTGGAGGATGGGGTTCGGCACAGAGGCCCGAACACGTCCCAAGAGGTCGTCAACGGGAGGAGGAGGGGGGGGGAATTCCTTGCACTTCGCTGCGCTCGAAGCAGCGCGATCTGGAGCCAAGGCTACCGTCAGAGCACGTGCGCTGCAGCTGCTCAGAAGCCGACGTCCTCCTGCGATGGTACTAAATTGCTAGGACCACGAAGACTGTACTGCTGCTTTAGGCACTTCGGTCAGGTTTCTTGGGGCCATTTTCTGGCTCAATAAAAACCCGGGTGCTGCACCAGGCGTCAAACGGCCCTAGTAGGAAACTCTGAGACTGAGCTCCCCTGCACGGGTCTTTTTCTTTTGATGAGGGATTCATAAGCGAAGGAAGAAGAGAACCTGAAGCCACAGCCTGTAGTGGTCCAAGAGCAAGAGGAGGATGGAGACGTGCATGGTGACCCGCCTCCCTCTGTGGTGGGAAGTTGGGTGTGGAGCCGAGGCTTATTTTTTGGGGCTCTTGGGTTCAGGGTTTTTGGAGTTCAAAGAATGTTAAGGGCTCAAAATGGCTCGGAAGATGTTGGGGCAGCTTCCACGGGGTGCAGGCTTTGGAGGCGTTTTGCGGGTTGCAGCGTAGGGTGTTGAGTTCTGCTGCAGAAGCTACAGCGTGCTTCGGAGGTCGTTGTCGGCTTTAGGGTGAGCTGGACACGCATTGTGCCTGAGCCAGCTGTGTTGCTTAAGGGGGCGGCGAGACTCATTGATACCCAGTATAGCTTTTAAAGCAGCATCCCCTTTTGCTTCAGAATTCCTGGACCCCTGTCAGAAAGGGACGACTGAGATCCGTTCTACTCCACTCAGCTTGTATGTAGCAGGTATGGTGCCAACAAGGGCCTAAGCTCGGGTGGAGCCACCCTGGGGGGGAGGGGGCGAGGGCGGGGAACGATGGATGTCCTGCAGAGCTCGGCACGCCCTAGGATATGCCAGCGGTGCCACCGGGCTCGGGCTCTGCCCCCCCCAAATGGCTTGGTGAAGATCCTGCACTGCGCGACCACAAGCTCTGGAGTCCGGTTGTACCGCCCAATCAGACGCCGAACAAGGCGGAAAGACCACCAGCTGCGAAGCTGAGAAGTCATTATGTCTGGCACAGGAGTGGTTGCAGGCATTGGCACATCTGGGTGAAGAGATAAGGGGCCATCCGGGACTGGCCACCCGACTCGCATGCGCTGATGCCTGCACTGAGGAGCACTACGTCGGGTGCCAGGTTGGCGGTGGGCATCTCGGACAGTAGGTACAACACCTTCTGCCAGGCGCCACCGTTTTCACATGCTTTGATGCCGGCGCTAAAGCTGATGAAGTCTGGCGCAACTTCGCCCATCGCCATCTCGGACAACAAGCAAAGCGCCATCGGCCAACGGAGGCTTCTCTCACAAGCACTTATGCCGGCGCTGAAGCCGATGACGTCAGGATCAACTCGGGATATCGGCATCTGAGCCAGCAAGTACAAAGCCATTTGCCACTTGGCAAAGTTCTCACATGCGCTGATGCTGGCAGAGAAACTGATAGCATCCCGCACAACACGGACTTCTGGCATCTGGAACAGTAGGCACACCGCCATCTGCCACTCGCCGCCCTTCTCACATGCGCTCATCGCCGCATTGAAGCTCAGAGTCTCTGGGGCGACTCTGGCTGCCGGCATCTGAGACAACAGGTGTGCGGCCACCTGCCACTCGCCAGCTTTCTCGCATGCGGTGATGCCGGCACTAAAGCTGATTCGATCGGGAGCAGCTTTGGCTAATGGCATCTGAAACAACAACTGCAGTGCCATTTGCCATTGGCCACCTTTCTCACAGGCGCTGATGCCGGCATTCAGGCTGATCACATCTGCTGCAACAGAGGCGATAGGCATCTGAGACAACAAGCACAAGGCCATCTGCCATTCGCCGCCTTTCTCACAGGCGCTGATGCCGGCGTTGTAGCTGATCACGTCTGGGGCAGCTTTGGCCCCTGGCATCTCAGACAGCAAGTGCAGTGCCATTTGCCACTCGCCGCCTTTCTCACAAGCACTGATGGCTGCGTTGAAGCTGTACACGTGCGGCGTTATACTGGCTGAAGGCATCTCAGACAGCAGGTACAGGGCCATCTGCCATTCACGGCCTTTCTCGCATGCGCTGATGCCGGCGCTGAAGCTAATGAGATCTGGCACAAGCTCAACCGTCTTCATGTGAGACAGCAAGTAGGTGGCCATTTGCCATTCGCCACCTTTCTCACAAGCGCTGATACCAGCATTCAAGCTGATCACGTCTGCCGAAATTCTGGCTAATGGCATCTGAGCCAACAAGTGCATGGCCATCTGCCATTCGCCGCCTTTCTCACAGGCGCTGATGCTACCACTGAAGCTCAGTAGGTCTGGTGCGATGTTGGCTGTTGGCATCTGAGACAGTAAGTGCACTGTCGTCTGCCACTCGCCACCTTTCTCGCATGCGCTGATGAACGAATTGAAGCTGATCACATCCGGCGCAACTCTTGCCAGAGGCATCTGGGAAAGCAAGCACAAGGCCATCTCCCACGCACCACCTTTCTCACATGCGCTGATACCGGCATTGAAACTGATCACGTCCTTGGCAACTCTGGCTGTAGACATCTGAGAAAGCAAACGGAGCGCCATCTGCCAATTGCCACATTTCTCACACGCACTGATGGCGGCATTGAAGCTGAATTCGTTTGGATCCACTTGCACTGAACTCATGTGCGACAGGAGCTGAAGTGCAAGCTGCCACTGCAAGCCCTTCTCGCAAGCTGAGATGGCCGCACTAAAGTTGTAGACATCAGGCACCACCTTGCTGCATGGGGCACCCGCGGGGAGCAAAGGACGTGTAAAGGAGGGTGGGTAAGGCCCTACACCCCGTTTTAACATTCCCTAGCTCCTCATGTTCTCTGACGACAGGCAAGTGATTCGACCAGGAGGAATTCTCCTGGTTCAATATTCCTCCGCCTTCCTTGATAGTGGCTGCATGGATTCACGGCTCT